>JAHHUM010001499.1:0-191762 GCA_036173005.1 Crenichthys baileyi
ATTTCCCAAATAAAAAGAACAGAGTAATGCAGAAACAGAACCACCCCGGGGTTTTGAATTTACCAGTTTTTCTTTTTTCTTTGACAACATCAGATGGCCTTTGCCTGAGATTCTGATGAGTATTACACTCAGAAGAAAGTCATTACAAAGTACACAACATGGAGAATTAGCCATTGATGTTTTTGAGCTCTCTAAAAGACAAATTTCTCTCAGGAAATTAAAAATATGAGTAACATCTTTAACATCCTTTTATACCAACCTTATCAGTAATCTAGCAATATGGCTAAATTTTTACACTTTAACTACATTAAAATCTCCTATGGGTGAAATAAATATGTTTGCCTTATGACAAGATGATGTTCACCTGGTAAACCAAATATTATATGGGTCAAAATCCCCCCATGTTGGGGTATTTTCGTGGTGCAGCATTTTCAGTTTGTTAAAGGCGCAAACTTATCCACCAATGCACAGCGCAAGCCACCTTCTTTGTTTCACCTTAACAAAACAAAAGAGAAAAATAAATCTAATTAAAATCATCCTAATAGCTGACTACATATCCAGCCTTCCAAACTGCTGTTACTACTTGGTACAGCATTATTTCACACAAATGCTGTTTCATACTTACTATTGCTTGCACCTCCACCAATAATGTGAGTATATTTTGATATATGACTATGTCCTTAATTTTTGCAGTTATCTGGTTTGGAAACTATCCCACAAAGTATTGCGAGATAACGCAAAGACTGTTGCGTGAGAACGCAAAAAGTATTGCGCAAAAGAAAAGAAAATTCCCCCATGTCCCCTTTCGGGCGCCGTAGAAAGGCTTCATCAAGGGAAGATATTAAATAAATACATTGTGAAATAGAAAAAAATCAAATGTACCATTAATTGTACAATTTATTTTAATACATCATTAAATATTAAGCGTACCACTAATTACGTCATGTCGTCTTTAAAATTATACTTATTAATTGCATAATAGTCCATTTCATGATATAATGGTACATTTATTGTTTCTAATGATGTATTAAATAAATTAATGGTACCTTTAATTTAATGGCACATTTAATGTTACATTTCTTTAATGTTACATTTACTTCACTCATGGGACATTCTCAGCATTGATTTATTTAATGATGACTTTATTGTATTAATTTTGTCCAGCTTGACCCTCCATTCTTGATGCCTGTATAGGAAGTCATGTCAGAATTTAAATCAGGTGTGCTGGAGCAGACACACATGTAAAACTTGCAGGGAAGGGGTCCCTGAGGACCAGGGCTGTGAAATATTGAGGTACAGTTTCTGAATTATGAAGGTAATGCCTTTTTGCACTTTTGTTCACCAAGTACAGTTCTCTTGCTAGGTGCATTTTTCTTTCGTTTCAGCAATTTGAAACATAAAAGTAACGTCATTGTTCAAAGGAAACAATCAATAAATGAGTGAAATACAACTATGTACATTTTGTTTATTCAGCTAAGATAGGCATGGTCTGTTTCCTTGTTTGATACTTTATTATTTCTTCATTATTATTCTTTTTACTTTAACTTGCCTTTACTACAGCTAAAAACAGGGACCTAACTGGTACTTCAACCAAAAGAATTGCCAAAAGACTAAATGAAGAAAACAAAAATGGGAGTGGCACAGGAGTGGGAGTCGTTCTAAATGGGAGCAGGATGGGAGTGGGAGTCAATTTACCAGGAGTGGGACGGGACAGGATTTTTTTTTGTTATGCGGGCCTGGGATTGGGATGGGACCAGAAATTTTTCTGTGGGAACGAGATGGGACAGGAGAGAAAATCCACTCCCGTGTCACCCTCTATTCCGGACCTTTGACTTAGATATCAGGTCTAGATATCAGATTTGAACCTTTGAACATGAAGTTTGGGAACCCCCCATTGGAATGATTTTTATTGGATTTATTGGTCATCTATATCTATTTTCTTTATGTATTTGACAAATAGGTAAAGACATCCAAAATTTTAATTTTAAGGCAAAGTTCAGTAGAGACCAAATCAAACTGGAGCCCCAAACATTGATATTAAAAAGAATATAACTAAGTCCATTAACAGTTTTAAGAAACAGCAGCGAATAATCCATTAAATATTCCAGCTCTGACATAAATAATACAATACACATGATTAATAATAGTAATGTATCAACCCATTAAACAGGATTAAACAAAAATTCCACATGACAACAAAAAGAGCCATTATTAAGGCATCGGCAAAATTAATCCATTCTATCACTCAGAGTGATACAAAAGGCAGCATTAGCACATGCTAATGTGCTAATGTGGGTGGGTGGGGGGGGGGGGGGGGGGTTTGTTTTGCTCTTTCTCTCTTGAGATCTGGATACACTGTGGAGAGTTACCTGAGCAGCACAAGGGGGACCCGTACTTTTTTAGGTGCCAATAATGTTGTTGTTGACTGAGGGTCCGCATCTGAATGAGCAAACAGTAAACAGCTGTTGGTAAGTTGATAATAATCATTTTCTTAGTTTGCAGCTTGTTTTACAACACTCAGTTGATTTAAATATAATCACCTATTGAAGATTAAATTGAACTATCACAATGCCTCACTTAAGAGTTCATATCCATTAATCGTTGCCACATTCTGTGATGTTCAACCAGAAAACTTAAATCTGTTTGTATTGTTTGTGTTTTATGGAATAGACCAACACAAAGAGGGCTAAAATTCTGAAAAGTGTGCCATGCATGATTTCAGCCACCCTACTATGATAATCTAACTAAAATCCAATCCAACCATCAACCATGCCTTTTGGAGTCACCTGGTAAATACAGCTCTTCAGTAAAGGCCTCTGAGGTTTGTTAGAGAACATTAGCAAACAGACATCATCAGAAAGACCAAGCTGACAGATTATAGATAAAGTTACGGTGTCATGATCCCAGTGTTACTATTATAGTTCATCCCATTGTTTACTAATTTCTTAGTTTATTCTGTACATTTAGATAATTTCTTTTAGATGTATTTCTTGTGTTCCCATCTGTCTGATACTGCTCATTACTCACCTCTCCCTCAGCCCTCTTACTTCATTGGTCTCATCTGTTCCTCATATCCTCCGAAATACTCACACCTGCAGTCGGTCATATCTCCATATCAGTATTCAAGGTCACCTATTGCATTTTCTCCCCCTTGATTCTCCATTTAAACTCCCTGTCATTTTTGTTTCCATGCCTGTGTTTTTGCCCTTGTTCCACATCCTGCTCTCTTTGTGTTGTTTGCAAGTTTACTTTTATTTAATAAATTATCTTCATCCAATGATTCCATCTGCGCCTGGGCCCTGCTCCACACCCACACTTTTTGACATACGAAGGCGTTTAAAGCAGGGTTAGGTTTGAAAATAATATCCCAAACTTTGGACATCTCACAAGGCATTATGCAAAAATAGAAAGTGTATGGCACTGCTGCAAACATAAAAGGACCTGGCTGTCCACCTGAACTGACAGGCCAGACAAGGAGAACATTAATCACAGGAGCAGCCAAGAACCCCATGGTAGTTCTGGAGGAGCTACAGAAGTCCACACCTCAGGTGGGGAGATCTGTTGACAGGACAACTATTAGACATGGACTCCAGAAACTTGGTCTTCATGGAAGGGCAGCAAGAAGAAGTCTATTGCTGAAATAAAATCCCTGGATCTCATACAAGAACACAGAAGTACATATCAGAATGACATTGTATTTCACATTTTTATTTAAAAACAATCCGATTTGTTTCAATTGTATACCATATTCAATGCCCGCTCAACGTACCCTGAGAAAAAGGCCAAAAGTGGTTACTTGCGCACATGTGACACTGCGACTGCGCAACTTTGCACACAGGCAGAGGTGGACTGGTAATTTTTCCTCTCTGAAGAAGTCCAGAACGGCTGTTCAGTCCAGGGAACAGCGGCCTGCTTTGTTCATTACCCAAAAAGTTACACTGAGTGTCTCAAACAGGGCAATAATAGGGGAGACACATCGTTTCAGAGCAGCCACGGAGCCAACTGGAGAGTGGGAGCCTGATGGGTGAGTGCGCACAGGAACATGTGGAAGCAGAGCGGCATAACCCAGGCAGTGATAAAACCTGAATGATAGCTCAGTGGAGGTTTACTCTAATGAGCATCATCAGGGTCATGATGAAGGACAGAGAGCAGATGAACTTTTACCTGAAAGTTAAAGTTAAATAGCCTGGTCGTGATAGAAAACAGTAGGAACCCTCTCTGTGAGCTGTTAGTTGGATTTGTATCATGATGTGAACAATATCTGCTCCTATTGTTTGGTCAAAATAAAATAATGTAATCCTAACATAGCCAAACACATTAAAAGACCATTCAAATCAGGACATTGCATCTCATTGTTTCAGCCAGTCCAGCTTTACATGTAGACAGAAAAAAAGTGTTGCTTAATAGACCGGTTAAATATAACTCATCTCCTGATGCCAGTAAGACATGGTAGAAAGTGCAAAAGTAAGCCTCCCTCTTCTCGTTCAGACCTTCTGTGTTGAACATATAACCCTGGGTAGTTCAAAGGTGCAGTATTATTAAGAAATAAATCATAGCAACTAATCACAAGCGTACCATTAACTAGTCAACAGTTTTATTTTTCTCGATATAACGTAATATTATATAAACTAAACTAAATAAACAAGGATCCTGTTATACTCAAGCAATACTAAATGTTAGTACTAATAACAGGACAAAAATTGAGAGTCCAAGAAAGGTCCAGTTTGAGGCTCTATGCTATATATTAGCACAGGTCAGCACCCTTTTTTCTGAGAAAGTGTTTAATAGTAAAGACTGCACTAATCACATGCTCAGTGGCGAACAACACTGTGTTATGAAATGTTTTATTTAATATTTTCCGCTGGCCAAACAAAAATAGTTTCTTCATAAATGAAATTAAGGGCCGGAAAGACAGTAGTAAAACATAAAAGGTTCATGACAGAAGGAACAATTTTAATCAAACGTTTGGATAGCTCTAATCATAATTAAAATAAATAAATCTCTATTTAGGATCTTACCATTTGACTAAAACTTATAAAATCAACTTTTATCAGTTTCCTTTTTTCAAATGTAAGAAATTAAGACAATGGAACCTTAGCAGTAGAACACTATGATGAAAGTGTAACATTTAAAAAGGTCACTTACGTTAATGAGAAAAGAACCACATTCATTTGGCCCATAGTAAACATTTGCACATTTTTTAAGAACAACTTTTGACAGTAAGGCTTTTTCTAAGTACCATAAAATGTGTCATTATCTGCTTCAGCAAAATGTTTTTTTATCAATCCTAATCTCTGTTTCTCCTTATCTTTCATCCAGCTTCTAACAAAACATTTAAACCAAATAAATGTATTGTAAAACTTTTTTGTTTAATTCACAATAAATGTCCTTCAATTCAATTCAAAACCCAGCCGGTGCAGAGAACTGGTTTTAAACGCAACCTACGCAATTTGTAACTTTAAATTATTTATAAACTGGGCCGCAGTCTTATAAAAATGAAAATATTTTGGATATGGGCTAAAGCCCCCAACATGTCAAGACCCTAAAAACGCCCCTGGTTGATGGAATGGTGGATGAAGCTAAATATGGGGTAAATTTGTAAGAAAACGTCCTAAAGGCTGCAAAAGACTTTAAACTGGAGAGGAGCTTTCATCTTAGGGCAAAAGAAAAATCCTAACTCTGTTCAGCCAGAACTACAATGAATTGGTTTAGATCTAAAGATAACATTTCAAAATTATAAATACTTTCTGTTAGGCTATCATAAGAAATCTGAATAAAATACATTTAAAAAAGTTACATGAACGCCTTTATAAGGGGTTATACACAATATCACTGCCAACACTATTGTTATTTTACCTGTATTTCTAAGATAAAAGCAATATTTTGAACATTCCAATGTTACATATGGATTAAAACGCTCTTTAGTCCCTTCAAGATTTCCCCTCAACCAATCTTTAACTGTGGGAGAGGGCGAAGAAAACAAGTTTAAAGTTACCCAATTCAATCTAGACGAATTTATTAAAAACTATTTTAATTTTACTTTGAAAATATACTTTGAAAATGTTCTCTCTTTAAACAAAGCACATAAACTTATTTAATGGTTAATCAGTTAATTTACAGGTATGTCAAGGCTAATGGATAATTGACTGGATTTGACACTTCTTTCACAAAACCATACTAACACAGGGGAGAAAAGATCAATAATACAGTTTAAATTGCCCTCTGTCACCATCTTTAATTTTTCTTATCCGTCCCTCCTGATTGAGCCTCCAGTCGTCTTTCTCATTGACATTCTATTGTCATTTTATATGTGTTATCTGTGGGCAACCTTGAGCTGATTCATTGTAGGTATCTGAAACAAGAACGCCCACAAATATACACACACAAACACACACACCCAGTGTTTCCAATAACTTCAAAATGCACATTATTTGCAGCATGCCTCATTTCACCTTAGCTAAGGCTATTTACTCTGAATACACAGTGAGTTAATGAGACAGCGGCAATTAATTCCACTTGTTTACAAAGTGCTGGTGTTGCGGTAGCTGAAGAATCTGTGAGCAAGGTTCACACAGTGGCAGTAAGTAACTATCAAAAGGAAGGTGGGTATTCTTAATGCATGTGTGTACATATTTGAAACTGCAAATAAGCTACACAAAAAGATGAGGCTTGCAAACATTCTACCATTGTCACTGATACCCGTTTTCAACCAACACGGTCCGCTGCCCTCAATGAGCAACGGTGCTGCTCTTGAACCCTAAAAATAATGTTACAGCTCACGGAGGTGCCCCATGCAGTAATAATTCTGCATGCGCAAAGCCACCTGATCTCATCGCAATTGCCTCAGCCGAAGATTAGGGCCAGACTAACATCATTTTTTCGCATTGCCATTGAAAGTTTTTGTACTCTATTTTGTCTATTTAAATAGTTATTTTTATTTTTATATTATGACTGATTTGTTGTATATGAAAGCCCTGAAAGGCATGTGAGAAAACGAAAATCTTGATTAGAATATTTCTACATTTTTTTGTTCTTTTCTGCCCTGAAAGGCAAGTGAGAAAAAATATTTTTGAGAGGCTTATTTTTCTAAGTGCTTGTCCTTGTAAAACTTAGCTCTGCCACTAGAGGAGCTTGAATAAAACCGCCAGCCTTTACTAACAGCTGTGTTGTTCAAATGGATGGATTCCAAGATCCAATGTCCCATTTTCTAAATGAGATTGTTGTAGGGTAAAATAAAATACAGTAAAATCACACAAATTGTGTGTTTGTTGACCATGCGGTGTGTTTTCATACCAAGCTTAATATATTTATGTACAATATAGAATCGAACAGTATTGATCAAGTATATCTGTAGGACAAAGGACAATTGCCAAACATGACTGCTCTTTCTGGACTGTAGCTTGCAAATGGCCTTAAAATCTGTTGTCAGTACATGCTTATCATAACTTGTCACAATCAATTTGAAAGGTGTATAAATCTTGAGACAAAAATTTAAAAATGAACCCTTTACTGATTTATATATGTATTTATTTGTTTATGGATTTATATTTTGGTGAGAACAGCTGAATAAGAAACTCCTTGGGAAAAATTAACAGTTTTTTTACAAGAGGAAAATAAATCTTGGTTTATCTTTTAAGTCTTTTTTTTTCCTTGTCTTAAACCTGGAAAGGCAAGTGAAAAAATATAGTTCTGTGTCCTTATTTTTCTAATTTTCTATTTTTTTTCTCAAATCTTATTTTTACTGCTACCTGTTTGATGTTTATAGTTTGTATATGTGAGATATAAGGCTTTGTGATTGATAATTACGGGTAGTTGAATATAAAAACTACTTATTTGATGTATATGTTAATGGAAAGAGTTAGTTATATTGTATGATAATCTAATGTCCCTGAATGCCGTCGTGCTGCGACACTTATTTTGAAGGACACTGTCTCTACTATCAGGAAGTAGCATATTTATTAGCTTGCCAGCTTAACCCTGCAATTCTGAGGAAGTAGTGTACAATAAAATCCCTTCTTTATTGTTTCATGCAGCACTGCAAAGGCAACTCCAGCATGGATATAGTTTCTGGACAACTCCCAGAGATCTCTCCAGCTTCACCTCCAGCTTCATTGTTTCCTCACCCTTATTTTAAAGTGTAAAACTTGTTGATAAGGTTGATTTTATGGTGAATAATGTTTTTTGTGTAGAACTATTTTAATAAATTACATTGTTATTAAAAACAATTTATCTCTGTGCTGTCCATACATGACTTTTCCTGGGGACAACTGGTTTGTGTTCATAAGTGTCTGGTAGTTACATTATACACTAATTCATTCAGTTATCAAGTAAAAACTGAAGTTGGATGCAGGTGGGTAAAAAAAGAATTTAGTATATTTTTCCAAACTCTTCCTTCCAATAAATCTGATTTGTATTTAGAGACTGAACCAGTAAATAGTCATTTGAATTTAACTAAGGCTTTCTCCACACATTACCCAGATGTTTCTTGAGTTATAGACATCTTAAAAACAATGATTCAGTCATGGTGACCTCGTATGACTTGAAGCATTTCTACTCAATGCCATGGTGGGCAATTGTTCTTTGTCCTACAGATATACTTGATCAATACTGTGGTTGATTCCATATTGCACATGAATATAAAAGCTTGGTATGATAACAACATAGCATGGCCACATTATTTGTGTGCTTTTACTGTATTTTCTTTTACTTCACAACAATCTCATTTAGAAAATGGGACATTTGTTCTTGGAAACCATTTGAACAACACAGCTGTTAGTGAAGGCTGGTGGTTTTATTACAGCGCCTCTAGTGGCAGAGCAAAGTATTACAAGAACAAACACTTAGAAACATTTGCGTCTCAAAAATATTTTTTCTCACTTGCCTTTCAGGGCAGAACAGAAAAAAAACGTAGTAATATTCTAATCAAGATTATTTTTTTTATTTCCCTTTCAGGGCTTCGGTAGTTGTAGGTTCTTATGTGGGACATGAAGTTATAAACCATACCTGCCAAAGAAAACTAACCTGCAAATATGTAAAAAAGAAACAATAAAAAAAAAACTACAAAAAAGCCAAGTAACTCCACCAGGAACTCTTCTTTAGGTCACATTTGGTGTTCTTAAGCCCCAATAAAAGAAAATACACTTAAAATCAAATAACAAAAGAGCATACACTTGTTGTTCTAACAATTTCATGGTTCTGCTACAATGGTATTCCTCAGATTATTACACAGTTGCGCTCAAATAGTTAATCACATAAATTAGG
The DNA here is from genome assembly GCA_036173005.1 of Crenichthys baileyi. Taxonomy (NCBI): domain Eukaryota; kingdom Metazoa; phylum Chordata; class Actinopteri; order Cyprinodontiformes; family Goodeidae; genus Crenichthys; species Crenichthys baileyi. Next base: position 9,262 of record JAHHUM010001499.1, read on the forward strand.
CAATGGCATCATTTACCAACATTAAGCAATTTATAGGACAGCCAAAAGCAGCTTTTCTTACTGAGGAGTTTTAAACCTCCACTTGTCAAGCTACAAGCAGAATGTCCATAATGCAACAGACTGCAGCAGACTGCCGGGTGGCAACCGGAGCAAATAGTCTAAAATCTCTAACTAATTGGCCAGCTAATATCAACTTGTATAAAGAGCTAAATGGCAAGAAGGGACAATTGTTCTCTGCAATAAGCACTTGTCAAATATAACTAAATTAAAGAATTGTTTATACTTTCAGCAAAAGTAGAAATAAATGTTACATGTTTAATATTGTTAAACCAGGAAACTAAAATATTTTACTAGAGGTTATACAGTAAGAATCTCCACCAGTTTGTTCATATCTCTTAGTGATACCTCTAAAAAACATGTTACCTAATGATATTCACATGGCACCCCTTTAAAGTTCAAACAGCAGCTATCACTGCTATCCGTCTGCAGCTTAAGGTGTCCTCTGAGCTTCCATAAGCTTTGCAAAATGTACAACACACATGTTCTCAAACATTAGAGAGACAGCAGCAAGTTGTCTGTAATGACAGTAGTCTGTATGCTTTACAGCATGAGAGGAATGCTGGAGTTTGCACAAAAATATACTATAGTCTATTTATCGAGGGTAAGGAATATGAATATAACTGACACTCCTGAGCTCTGCTCAGCAGCAAAGAAGATGGGGACGTCACACAGTAAACTGCCGACAGAGCAGGAAAGCTGGATCCTGGGAAATTTGCATTTTAACAGCCAAAGTACACACAAGTGTCAAGTACCTCTGCCATGCAAGATGATTCACTAAAAGTGGGGATGGGGCGAGGGAGAAGATATTTGAAGGGAGTCTGACTTTGAAAACAAAATTCACATGAGAAATAACACCACAAAAGTTATACGTAGGCAATTTTACAACTATTCCCACCCATCCTCATCCTCTTTAGATGTCAGAAAGGATGAAGAACACAAAGCAATGGTAATATGAGTGCTGAATACACATAGATTATTCTATTGGTAATGCTTGTCCTTGTTCTTTTCCTTTTTACTAATACCAGAAATCCTTCTGAGATAAGGCCACAAAGCGCATGAAATTAACTAATATTAACTGCTGTGCAGTTTTAATGCAGATTTTATCAATATTTGCCAGTAAAAAAAACTTTCTAATTCTCCTGGAGCTGCCTACCCAAGTTATCTAAGGTACAGCACATAATTAACCTAAGTGCTTTTATTTTCAGTTTCCAATTGCTTCTTGCACACTTGAGTAGTCAAATCACTGTTTACTTTGGGAAAATGTGTAGATTTTCTGATTGAGTGGAGAAGCAGTTGGATTTGCTCATTTAAATTATTCAAGCTTGATTGAAGGCCAAAAGGGCTGATGAGAAGTCAGGATACGTTCAGTTATAGGAAATTTAAAAGTGCTAGAGGTAAAGGTCACTAAAACTTTTCTGGCTTGTATATAGTGTAAAATAAAATTTTAGCAATAAATTAATAAATTGAGTATAAGTACCAAAATATAACTCAACATTGCCAAATACATTTCACAGGTTTGCTGCTTGTGTTATTTGTTAAGGAAATTAAGATTTTGTTTTAACTGAAACTCAATCATCGCGATTTCCATTAGGAATACTTCACAGAATTTTAGCAGACTTAATGGACAGTCATTTTCATTTTCAAAGAGCCTCTCTTTTAGAGTTCAATGAGAGCACATTGGAGTGAAATTAATATAAAAAAAGCACAAATTTGCACATGCTGTGATAATGTTCAATTCCTTAGAAATGAACATTATGGGGATGGAGATGACAATGGCAAACCCACTTCTTTTATTTTCCATAGCAACCAAGGAGTAAGTAGGGTTCTTTCTGTTTCAAAGAAAACATCCTAAAGGCTACTTTTTCACAGGTAATAGAAGTAATGTAGCACACGTTCAGCTCACTAAATAAATGTTATATTAAACTGGGTTCATGAAAATGAGATGAGAGTTAAACAATGTTTTTGAGAATTAAAAATATACCCCTTTCTTGTTATAGAGTAATGGTTTCACAGACAACAAACTGTGTTGTCAAGAATTTGTAATCAGTGTAGAATAACTCAATTCACTTTTGCCCAAAAGCTCTACTTCGGCTGGCTGCAATATACTCATCCCGTTTTGCGACTGTTTCCATTACTGGCTTTTCTGGCCCTGTACTGCATTTCCTGGTCCCTGCTCGAAAGAAGGTCCCATCACGGCTGAGCAGGGTTGAAATGTGACGTGAACAGACTGCTGTTCACTGATTGGCTGTGAGCGTGGTCAGCCGTATGTCAGGGGTATGAAAAAGTGTTTGCCGAGGTAACGGAAAGAATGACAAGTAAAAGATTTTCCAGCACAGTGCCTGGAAAAGCTTAAAAAATTCAAGAGTCTCTACAAAAATATTAAGGATCACAATGGACAGAGCAGGTCAAACCAAAAGCCGTGGCAGGGGTTCAAAATAAAGGACACCATTTGCTTGAAGCCCCACCTCCGGTTGTCAAGGGAAACACAACAGGTTTCGTGCCGTGTAGAGTCAGGTAGAGCAGAGTGGACCCGTGCGAGCTGGAACCAATGTTTTCAAGCCTTTTTTTCTGTCAATTAATAGGGCCTCCCGATGTCCTGGTGCCGGATTGGTCCTTCTCACCCCCAAACTAAGACAATATGTGCCTGAGGCACACTCATGGCCCTAGGTGCACATGGAGAACCAAGACAATTCTTTACAAACTTTTTAGACTAACTCATTCTGTGGCTGTTTTGCCACATTTTAACAGTACAGATACAATGATGAAGCTTGGATGAGCACCATTTTCAAATGACTGTAAATGAATGCAAAGACAATGCGTATTAAAAGATTCCTGCTGAAGAGGTGATCAAAAAATCCATAATCTCTTTTATTTGCCCCCAAGGTGACATCTGTTTTAAAAGAACTCTAATCTAAGCGGATATAAAAGGGTCTTTAAAAAGCCATTTCACTGGCTTTTGTTGTGTGTTCCTGTGTGAGCGTGTACTTCCTCTGGTGTCCTCTGTCCCACAAAGGGAAAGCTGTGATGGTGATTATGTGCAAAGGTTCTTACAAAGCCTTCTCCTCTCAAAAAAAAACAGACGAACCTTTACCCTGCTTTATGAATAAAATGAAATCATTTGTTCAATTGAAAATGCTGCAAAATGCCCTAATTTACTGACATGAGCTTTAGTGCTAAACATGATGGCCCCTGCCAGTCATTCAAGCTTTTTTATTAATTTAGGAGTTGCATAATGAGTCTGCTTCTTTATCTTTTAAAAATTCAAATGAACTCTTTCGTTGGAAGTGAACTTGCTTCAGCTCAGTCTGGCTGCAGTGCTTGCTTTGAGCTCAGCCCGTGTGGTAGGATCACCCTTATACAGACAGGCTCATCGCTGCCCCTCTATATGAATGAGAGCCGCTGCTGAACACTCACCGCTCCACTGGCACGGAGCAGTGACATCCCTGTTCCTTTTCCTCAGCCGGCTGGTGCTGTCCCTCCCCTGTGCCTGCTCCTTTGCCCCTGCCCATGGTGTGGGACAGCTATCTCCCAGTATCAGCTGGAAATTTGATGGATGACAGGTGGAGGCAGAGGAACAGGACTCCTCGGGGACCCGTCAGGCTCGCTCCCTCCATCCATTAGTTATCCATTTAGCCCAGTGTGTGCTGGCCACCCCTGACCCCCCCCCCCAGACGCTTGAATTTTCTGGTCAATGATGAATTTTTAACCTTCCAGCTGCAGGATGGGCTCCATCTCCTTTCACAAGAGAGAAGGAGGCCATCACAGTTAATTTCTCTCAGCCCTTAGCCACTTATATTAACTACTTTGCTCTGATTCTCTCTCTTCAATAACAGACAACCTAATAACACATGGGGAGGGGGGGGGGACATCATATTCCTAACTTCTCTCTGTGTTAAATACATATTGTAGAAGATAGGACAGCTCTCTGTAGGATCAGTGCTTCTTTTGGAGGCTCTCAGCTTGTCAGAGTCTTTGTTAAGCACCTGTGAATCATGCTATACATCCAGAGGGCTGGTAATTCTGAAACCTGTTGGCAAAACCCTTGGCACATCGATCTGGCCAGGAAGATCAAGGGAGGAGTGACAGGCAGAAAAGATCACAGAGGACCTGCTGAGAAGTGATCGATGTAAGAGCTTCAGCCCTTTCTACTGCCTTAACAAGGCCCAAACCTCTGACATCTGCCCCGGGAAAACTCATGTTGAACACAGAAACACTGACGTCGAAGACACTGAATGAACAAGCAAAGGTTGTGAACTTTGGAAATGTCAGCCGTTTGAATAGCATAACTAAATTTGGAAGTAAATGTGAAAGGCCAGAGATTGGTGCCTTATTGGTGAAATCCCTAGATGTTGGGGTTGGAGGGAGGCAAGATATAAATACTGGAAGACTGTAATCAGAGAAAAAAATGTTTTGTTGTATAATTGAGGATTTTGTAGCATCTATCAGCTACTTTAAATTATCATTTACATAAAATAATCAATCTCATAATATATGAAAAATCTATAAAATTAAGTTCTGAAGGATGAATCCTTTACATATCCCAGGGAATGATTAGAATACATAGTCAATGAACTGAGGTATTTATACAAAGTTATATTTACTTCTAAATCAAAATAATTACACATAATCAAGGTATCAACTATATTTATTTTATCACAAGGTGTATTTCCTACTGATTTAATTAAGTAAAAACAAACAGGATAAAACAGAATAACACTTGTTCCTCACTGTTACAATTAAACTATGATAGGGGGTTTTATGAATGAGAACTGAATGTTTAGGATATCGACTAAGTTGATCACAGTTGTTCTGGTCTCTTTCTGCAGTGTAAAGAAACGACTCAGAGACCTTGAATGCTGAGTTAAAATACCTAACTTTATTATAAAAGAAAAACATTTCACACACAAGAACTAAGCCACATTCAAAGTTTCAACCACACTGAAAACATCTGTTTTCCCAGAAAACAACCTTTTCAGCAGCTCCATACCATCTATACAAAAGACACGACAGATATTCACAGATCATTCAGAGAACACTTATTTTGAACATAACATTTTAGGGTCATAAAAATACATTTTGAAGATGACATTAGTGTAATATAGGAAACAGTTAAAACGTGCTTGAAAGTTTGAATTTGGTGTGTTTATGGTCACTACAATTCAATAAATGAACAGCGCAAAATCAATCTTTTAAAATAACCCAAAAAATTTAGTTAAAGTCAAATATTTCATTACCCTTCTGCAACTTCCTGACAAGAGATTTTTAAGTCCTTCCACGTACAATCTCCATATTCCTTTAACAAGAAAGGGTCTACTCAGGTTAATAACAGTTTCTTCCATAGATTATTACAGGAAGAATATAATAAAATATAGAAAAGGGTGTTGCATTTTGATAATGTAGATCTCTGCTCAATTTCCATCAAGACACTGTCTGAATTTAAATATGGTGTTTTAAAATAGTATACCTAATAAAAGAAACTGATGTGGGAGACACACAGGCAAACACACTTCTCTGCATCTGCATGTGTGACAGACAAATGCATTAAAATTCAAAGCCTAAAATATTTTCCGTTCATAACACTGCAGTAACCAAATATATTGAAAGAAATGAACATGTTATTTTCATGACTAGTCATTTTTATTTGGTTTCTTCAATATAAATTCACTTTAAATTACTTTCGGACAGGACATTACCAAATACATTTACTATTATTAGGTAAAGTAAAATAACAGAAAGTGTTTACAGGTTGTATGCAATTTTTAAGTCTATTAAAAGTCACTGTAAGCCAGTCTTCTCCAAACTATAGCTGGTCAGCAGTCAAGCTGTGAGCACAAACAACTTGTCATTTAATCACCACAGCAAGCTGCGTGAGCATTGTTTTTTTCTTAATAACATTATTTCCCAAGTTACCTCTGGTCCCCAGCAGCTCTGCTGTTGATTTGATGAGGTAAAGAAAGGCTGTAGATTTTATCTGTCATATGCGTTTTTAAAGTGCCGTGCTTATATCTGACAGAAACAGTCTGACGCAGGGGGGCAAGTTGCTGTTATCAAGGTGTAGAAACATTTTGAAAAGTTATGGTTTCAGAACTATAGCAACATTTTCCCGACATTGTATTCCAAAGTCATTTTAATGAGATACAGGAGAAACTGCTGGAGCAACAGGAGCATTCTCTGGCTTACTTCACTTAATAAAAACACAGATTTTACTAGTGGGAAATATTTCAGGTTGTGAAAAACCATGAGAGTCATGATTTGGAAATTGAAGGAACGTCACCCAACCCAGTAGACATAGATAGAATAACAGATGACGGGGAGAAAGAATCGTCTGTACATGTGTCAACAGATTTGGGTTGTTAAAAATAAAATAATAAAAATAGATGAGAATAGGCGATTCTATGTAGGATTATCTAAGCTCTGATTTGGAGCCAATCACAAACAGAAGCCATGACATATCTCTTTGCAACACTTCCCTCTTGTGTCTGGATCTTTCAGGCGCACCATCTCTGTAAGTGAGATCACCTGCTGCTGAAGCACTAACCTGATCATGACGAAGTGCACACATAACTGATCAAGCGCGCACAGACTGTAATATGCACATCATGCAAAGGACCCACTGTGCTGTGATGTTGAGAATATAATTAACAGGAAAGAAATAAAGTCATTATAATGCAGATTCAATTCTTCATTTGCAAACTGGTTGCTGAAATCACTTCTTAGCAAGAGAAAAATCACAATTTTAAGGCAGCCTACTCCATGTGGTGAGAAAGACAGTGTATGCTTTAACCTTGTCACTAAACAAAACACATTGCATTATTGACAGTAACATTGTGTCATTGCAAAGCAATCTGAGATAGATCAAAGCTATACCATAGATAGCCACCTCCTACAACAATCTATTTTTATGTTGCTAATATTACGTTCAGGCTTAAATATTGTGGATTTTTATGATAAACTCCGAACTCTTTAAACATATTCTCTCAAAAAAAAAGAACACGGTGAGTCTCCAAAAAGAATGAAAAGATCAAGGAAGGCAAACCTCTAATAACATGTTTGTCTTTTATATTGCTACTATTGATTGGCCAATTTGTTGCGAGTTACGTTGAGCAATACGGTTAAAAAGCTGTGCACGCTCCTGTGGTGTTGTCAGGCCAGATGCAGCACTGATCAGCTACACCGAGTGCGCACTGATGGCATAGGGCGCGCTCTACTTTGGATAGCTGCCCTCCTACATAATAGCCTGTAATCCAATATTTTTGTTAGAGCAGAATGTAGTTTTTGCTTCAGTTGGTCCGTCCGGATCCCACATATAAAGTATCTGCTCACAGAATAACTTCAAACTCAGTCTTCTGCATGTGCGATTATGTACTCAGAAGCACCCAGCACAAATGAACAGATAGGAGCTATAATCTTGTCAGGGCAGAATCTGCGATGACAAACCTGGTGCTGTGAATAGCAACGACAAGAGTATACTAACTGTAACAGTCCATAAAAGCAGGAACACAATGAAAATCATCAACTGGATAATTTTTAATGATGCAGCACAACAACCCCTGCAAGTTTCAAGCAACACAGCATTTTTTCGCTCTTCCTCATGTTCCGCGGGGGGCAGTAACAGCCAGCCAGTAGCCAATTTCCTCATTTAAATAGGGTAGTCTGCACCTCTTTTTCACCCGTTATCCATTGCATGCGCAATCTTTAAAAATCAGATGCAACACGGCCACTTATTGCACATGCAATTTTCTTTTTTATACAAGCAATTTAGCGCCCCCTATTTGGGATCTTTGAAGATCAGGCCCAAAGTCCATTGCAAGGCATGAAAAGTAGGAACATTACATGTTTAACTTGAAAGCCTCAAATGATCCTCATTGTATCTTGTTTATTTTTGCTTAAATTACTAAGTATAGCTGAAGTGAGCTACCTCGAAAAAGTACAATTAGCTTTAACATAAAATATTTCATATTTTTTGAAAGAAGAAATAATTGTTTTCTGTTTTCAATACAAAAAATTAGATCTTGTTTTTGGTTTTAAATTGTCTTGTTATTGTGTGATACTGTGTGGCAATAAGTATTTTCACTCAAAGTTATCATACCAAGAACCCCAAACTGGCCCCTTTCTGTTTCTTTATCAAAAAATATAAATTAACTTTTGCCCCAATTAAAGCTACATTGTAAAAAATGTTAAGACAACAGAGACAATTTGTGGAAAAACCATACAACAAAATGAAACCTTACAAATTACATTAAATATAAAAAATAATACATTCTAATGAGCAGTCAAGCTAACTACGTACGTATTTACCCAGTGCTATTTTCCTCCATTTCTGTCCTTAAGACGCATTATAATTGATTGCCTTCTGGGAAAAGGTGATAACTCCTAGCTGATAGGTAAAATTTTTACTATGAAACTATGAATCAGCATAACAAAACCATGTCTTCCACAATGACTAACATGGTCTGGTATGACTAAGTCTGGATGAATAAAATATCTAAGCAAATATTAAGACAGATGACAATGCGATTTTATGTGTGCCTTAAGCTTCAGAACAAATTTTGAGCTAGTTTTGCAAAAGAGAAAGTCCTAGCTAGGAGTTGTTTAAAAATGACAGGAGTGAAAAGGACATGGAGATTTCAGATGGTCATTAGACATGTATTTCCAAAAAGGAAGATTTGTAAATGATAACTGCTTCTCTTTATCTTCCCTGTTTCTTATTTGATGTCTTTGCATAAGCTACATATGCTTCTTTTTCATTCACAGTTCCAGCACTGAACGGTTCTCTGCTCGATCTTACATATGAAAGCTGTTGTGTTTCCATTGACTCATTGGCGGTCGGAGTTATGACTTAAAGTCCCACCTCCAGCCATCAGCGTTGTATCGGTATTATGTGTTACTGTCTTATAGTTCAGTGTGAGCCTAACATGAGATGAATTTCAAGTACAAACCTGCAGGTAAAATTTTCTCTTACCATTTTACATCATGTGTTCCCATGGTGATTTCGAACCACCACCACAGCTTTCGGTTTGCTCTGGCCATTGTGATCCATAATATTTTTGTACTCATTCTTGAGGTTTTTGAGCTTTTCCAGGCATTGGCTTGTGTTATAAAATCTGTGGTTTGTCATTCCATTCATTACCTTGGCGAACATCTCTACGTGCTGCTCCCAGCCCTGTAGAATCTCAGCGTAGATTCTCCAAGAAGAGACGAGTTCGTCTCTATTCACATCTTCTTCCATTGCCAAGAAACAACGGTACAGAGAGTGCAGGTCCATGAGCCAACCAGCTGTTGACTGAGTGTGACTGTTGGGTCCAGCCCTTGGACCTACTGGACTCCGTACTCAAAGAATACTACAAATAATCACCTAAACAATAAGTTGCTTGTTTTTGGGCAGAGAAAATTAATTATATTAAGTAGAACGATTTAGATATTGTTTAACTGTGTGATTATTTTTGCTTTGTGCTTAACTGGCTGAGTTCATAGCAGGTCGTTGAGCCTGCTTTGCGCAATTTGTTAGTTTAAGAGCAGTGTTGTAGACCTGCGCCACTGGGTCTGTGTATTGTTGCGCTTTGCCTTTTTTTTTCTTCTCTCTTGCATCTTACTAATGTCGCACAAGAACCCATACTGGTATTGCCTCACATGTGGTGACCATAAGCTCTTTTTATTTATTTTCATATTTATTTTAATTTATTTTTCACCTGGCATAACCATGCTGCACAGGAGAGGGACAGTACCATGCTGCATCCACCCTCTGGTGTGCCCCCCTCGGCTACTAGCGTGCTAGTTAGTTAGCTTGGCTGCACATATCACATACACCCACAAACATCCAGACCTTTGTTCACATACACACAGACCTAATAAGATTGTGTCTCCTTTGACACGTCTGTCCTGCTGTCTAGCGACTGTGTTTGTATAATTTACCACAGTCTGTTGTGTCCTCAGCTCGCTTTGTCTGCTACCGTGCTGCTAGTTAGACCAGCCACATACACACACACACACACACCCACACCCAAACACAAACTCAATCCCACTCCCTCATAACATATTATGGTCCTGATACATGTCCAATAATATGCTTAAATTATTTATTATTCATTTAAATAACTTCCGGTCTGTTAAGTATTGTCCTGTTTATACCTGACCAATATGGAGGTATTAGAACAATAGATTAAAGAGTGATTCGAGCACTGGCATTCTCAAAATAAACAAACTCTGCACACATATGAGATAAATTCACAACAAATTTTCTTCAAAACAATTCAACTCGAAGTTAAAAATTTTTCAGTTAAACTCTTTACAAGGCTAGAACAATTCAAATAAACTACTAAGCAAACTACGTGCAAATAACGGAACAAGGTAACCAATAAAATCGATGCAATGATATGACAGTTCAGTGTGGGTATTTATGTTTAAGAACCAAGGTTTATCTTAAGGAATTTGGAAATGAGGTCAAATTAGTTGTTCAAACTAATTAAGGACAGCAATTGGTATGTTTTCAAACAGCCAGTCACAATGCAAAATCAGAAGGTAAGTAAAACATTATTTTAATAAAATAACATTTTAAATAATGATTTTCCCAAATTAGGAGCCAATAACCTTTTTGGATAATTGATTCTTAATGTTGATTTAATCAACCACAATTATTTTATTAAAAATAATATTTGGAGAAATGTATTTATTATTTGCCCAATTATAAACCACGGAGCAAGTGAAAAAAGCTCTGTTGTAAACAAAGCTATCTACCGTGGGGTATAGGCAAAGCTACTGGCTTAGCCACTAGCGGAGACAACATGTGGCACGTTTTAAACAATATTTAAACCTATTTTTAGCAGGTTAGTTCAAGTAGATTAAGGAAAAACACTGATAAAAAGGAGCAAACTCACATTACTGGACCATCAGTGCTTAAAACATCTAATTGAAAAAAACGTTTGTATGAACTTCAAAACACAACACAGAAATAAAAACTAGCCCCAAGGCTTAGAAGCCTATTCACATTAGCTTCAGCAGGTAGCCATTTTACCACCCCAAACAAAGCAAAAGACAATGAAATAAACAATATTTAGATTGTTTCATCTTTAACAATATTTAGATTGTTTCATCTTTAACAAATTTACATGCCCAAACACCAACTCTTACATGAACAGTTCTGGTGAACAGGGGGACGAGAGGTCCAATGGGCAATGAGTTATGTCGTCAACTGGGAACAAAGAACCATGGCAGCTGCCCACAGTAGAAGCTGGGGTTGCCTATGCTGGATTGGCAAGCATCAGGGATGCAGAGCTGTGGTTTCGATGCCTTCTTCTTCAGGCCGAGGGGAAAACCACTTCCATTAGAGATGCCGTCTCTTTTGGGAAAAGGTCTGGCTCAGATCCATTTTCTGAAGAAGCTCAGAAACCAAGGTTTAAGACAAGCTTGTCTTTATTACGTTTTTTAGAATGAAGGCTTTTTTAGAATGTAGGCTGGATTCACAAACAGCAGATCATAACTTTTGTGGTCCTCTGTTAGCGGTACACTTACAACAGATCGAGGTCAGCTTTGGATCCAAGTATTCTTTGAAGTATTAGAGTTTTCTCCTCGCTAGTGAGTTTCAAAGACCTTCAGTTGTGTGGGCTGGCCCCCCAATGTGACAGCTGGGCTGACACAGGAAAATGAGAACATGATTTGGCTGGAGAACTGTTTTGCTAGTGGCTCCCTGACCTCACTGGAATTCCAGCTGTGACTCCTCTTTTCTAGGCTGTACTAAGAGTCGGTAGGTGTGTGCAATCAAAGATGCAGAGTTTCCTATCAGCCTCTTTGATGGTGTACAGTTCTGTCCCTGTTTAATCCCATGGCTGGGGCACAACACACCTACATATCAAAGCTAAACTGTGACATTACTGCATTGTTTTTCTTTTTTTACTTTTAGTTAAGTAGTTTTTCAGTTTTTCCTCAGTACCCCTTTTGTTTCTGTTTATTGGTTATGAGTTTGCTTATTATGCTTTTGCTTGGTAGTTTAGGTGAATGTTGCTAGCTTATCCAAAGAGTTTATTGGCTAATGTATTTTAATTGTAAAGTTGAACTATTGTAGTAATAAATTCAGGTGTTCTAGAGAAAACGTTTTGGTGTTTATTCTGTGTATGTGTGTAGTGCTTGCTCTTTTAAACCAGCGCACAAATTTACTCCATCACCTATTGTTCTATAATATCACCTCATTATTCTGACATTCACAGAACAATATCTGACAGAGACTGAAAGTTTTTTGGCTAATGATTCTTGATAACCAGGTAATGTCCTGTCAGTGTGACTGAAGAGAAAATATTCTGACTGTATTAATAATTTTGTTACTAATTAATAATTGTAATTATTAATAGTTGCTCAAAGCCAAACATTGTTGTCAATCATTGTTGCGTTACACCACTTTTGTCTCACGAGTCCACAAAATAATTTCCCAAATTCTTGAAAATAAATGTGAGAAAGTCCTTTGTGTTCTTTTTGGTCTTTTTAGCGTTGGAATTCTCCTATTAATGAACATTTTGCTTGGTCTCTGTTATATATGAATCATAAATGCTGACCTTAACTTAGACAAGTGAGGTCTGTTGTGCTACAGATGTTATTCTGGGTTCTTTTGTGACCTCCTGGAGGAGTCATTACTGCTCTCTTGGAGTAATTTGGTTAGCTGCTCACGAATGTTACATTTTATCTCTATTTATGGATAATAGTCCTCGCTGTTGAAGTCCCAAAGTCTTAGAAATGGCTTTGCAACCCTTTAACCCTTCAACCCTTTAATGTCGGTAATACTGTATCAATTCTGTTGTTGAACTTCTTCAGATCGGGCCATTATGTTTTGCTTTTTGGAGATCTTTTAGCCTACTTCATTTTGACAGGTTTTATTAAAGAGATTTTTTTTTATTGTACAAGTCTGGCAAAAATCAGACCTGGGTGTGGCTAGTTAAACTGAAACCAAACAAAGGGGACACTTACATTCAAATTGTCATTTTACATTGGAAGTAATTATATCACATATGGCCAAGTTTGTTAGAATAACCTTTCCCTTCTATTTTACTCAGGCAATCTTTGTCAAATATTGACATTTCTTTGATGATCTGAAAAATGTATTGTGACAAAAAACAACCAAACTTAATTTGTAAGGGGGTATATACTTTTCCACTGCATCATATGTCATAATAAGATTAGGTCATGCTGTATTTTCCATGATCTCATTGGGATTATTCTATCCATTTTGGATACATTATATTTTTACATATTATCCTCATTTGGTGCTGTCAGAGAAGCTGACAGACTACATGTATTTATTTCAAAATGTGTGCAGGGTATTTTATTGTAACAAGACAGTGCATTTAAATGATATATCCTTAACATGATTGGTAGTCCCACTGCATAGCTAGGAGGGAACATGGTGTTTGTGTGCAACAGAGCTGTGACTGAAACCTTTGACTTGATGCTGCTCAACTAGCAGCAGGGCTATGCTCAGTGAAAACAGGGGGTTGTGATCATGGAGGACTATGAATCTTACAGATACAACTGTAACATTTTTAAATCAATAGTATCCAAATAAATGAAGGCATTATTTAATTGGGACAGGTGCTCGAATCACCTTGCATTTAGTGGGGTGGGAAATTCACTCTAAATACAACTATGTGGTGCTGCATGTAGTTTTTTTAGAAATTAAAGAAATCAACAGAGTAATGTTAAAAAAGGAAAATCAATATGACAGTTCCTTTTTTACCTTTTGGCTTGACCTTCAGTGATTTCTGGAATTTAAAATCAATAGTAGACTCTGATTAAGTTGGTCCTGGTAGAGCCCATGTCATTGGATTTTTCAGTTTTTGCACACCACTGTGTCTGCTGAAAGGGTGATTCACTCAGTCAAATACAGGTAAGAAGACCCTCATCAAAATATGTATATATATATATATATATATATATATATATATATATATATATATATATATAAACTATATATATACGTATATAATATAAAACTGCTCACAAGCAAAGAGTTCACATCTCGATCAGAGCTCGCTATTAGTGATAAGCATAGCATAGTAAAGTTTTTAAAGGGTCTGGACTGCATTTGATACACACAATATAAAATTGTTAAACCTGCAAAGCCTGCACTGGTTAATTCTACACTAAAACGAGATTATTTAAACACAATTTTAAATGAATGAAATTTGGAGTAAAGTAACCAAAATAAACTCAGCTAAATTATGTTGCAGAATAAGGAGATAGATAAGCTTCCAGGCAACAAACAAAACAGAGTAAAACCATTAAAAAAAGCTTTAATCTGCTGACCTTAACAATGATAAAGCTTTACGAGCTGTTCTACAGTCACAGATTATTTGAAAAGGATTCATATGAGTTAATAGCAGAGTTTACATCCAGATTTATTTATATGAATGAGCAATAAAAGACTAAAAAAACTGAAACACCTGTCATTTTAGTGTGGGAGGTTTCATGGCTAAATTGGACAAGCCTGGTAGCCAGTCTTCATTGATTGCACATTGCACCAGTAAGAGCAGAGTGTGAAGGTTCAATTAGCAGGGTGAGAGCACAGTTTTGCTCAAAATATTGAAATGCACACAACATTATGGGTGACATACCAGAGTTCAAAAGAGGACAAATTGTTGGTGCACGTCTTGCTGGCGCATCTGTGGCCAAGACAGCAAGTCTTTGTGATGTATCAAGAGCCACGGTATCCCGGGTAATGTCAGCAAACCACCAAGAAGGACGAACCACATCCAACAGGATTAACTGTGGACGCAAGAAGAAGCTGTCTGAAAGGGATGTTCGGGTGCAAACCCGGATTGTAACCAAAAAACATAAAACCACGGCTGCCCAAATCACGGCAGAATTAAATGTGCACCTCAACTCTCCTGTTTCCACCAGTACTGTCCGTTGGGAGGTCCACAGGGTCAATATACACGGCCGGGCTGCTATAGCCAAACCTTTGGTCACTCATGCCAATACCAAACGTCGGTTTCAATGGTGAAAGGAGAGCAAATCTTGGGCTGTGGACAATGTAAAACATGTATTTTTCTCTGATGAGTCCACCTTTACTGTTTTCCCCACATCCGGGAGACTTACAGTGTGGAGAAGCCCCAAAGAAGCGTACCACCCAGACTGTTGCATGCCCAGAGTGAAGCATGGGGGTGGATCAGTGATGGTTTGGGCTGCCATATGCACCAATACACACAGCAAGACTGGTGAAAGATTGGTTTGATGAACATGAAAGTGAAGTTGAACATCTCCCATGGCCTGCACAGTCACTAGATCTAAATATTATTGAGCCACTTTGGGGTGTTTTGGAGGAGCGAGTCAGGAAATGTTTTCCTCCACCAGTATCACGTAGTGACCTGGCCACTATCCTGCAAGACGAATGGCTTAAAATCCCTCTGACCACTGTGCAGGACTTGTATATGTCATTCCTAAGACGAATTGACACTGTATTGGCCGCAAAAGGAGGCCCTACACCATACTAATAAATTATTGTGGTCTAAAACCAGGTGTTTCAGTTTCATTTTCCAACCCCTGTATATCTTATGTTAATCCACTTTTTTCTGATTTATTCAATATAGCTTGCATTTAATCAAACTGAGTATTTTAATTTAAGTAAAGTCATCTTTTCAGGTAAGCTGAACTTCCAATTAAGGAAAACAGCCAAAGCAAAATTTTCCTTAGCAGTACATTCAAGTTTAAATGTGTGGATCACTAATTCACAAAAAAAAGTATTGCCAGAGCAGGAGTCCATAAGACCAACAAACATGTGTAATTTAGTGGATCAGTATCATCAGATCCACCCAGTAGAAATCTGTGGAGTATAAATATTAATGTTGTAGATGATAATGTGCTTTGTGTCATTTTATTTTTAACCAGTAGCCAGCTGTTTGTAGAACTTAAGCTTCTTTCTTGCTCTCTGTTAATCCAACTGCAACAGGAAGTATCAGTGGCATGTTAAGTAAGTTTTTTGTGTAGCTTATTTTTCAAAAACATTTTTGATAGCAATTTGACTAGGGGCCTTAGAAAACATACAATGCTAATTCTTCTTTTTTTGTTTTTATTGTCACTCTTGAAAGTTTCAACAAGAGATTTGAGACCAAGATAGGAGAATCAGTTTTCAAATGATGATTTCATTTTTAAGGTTAACAGCTCTCAAGGCGGGCTACCTCTACAGCTGATGATAACAACAAGGACAAGTGGCACTCTCCAGGGGAGCGTGACATTGAGGTACAAGCTCCTATATTTACAAAATAGTCACTGCTGACCCTGTGGAAGCTGTTTTTTAGTGCGAGAGTTATCTGGACCGTAATCAATAATACCAATTCGAATGCGCAAAGGACAATTTCAGCATTCAGAAATTAAAAACACATTTGGCACAGTTTTAGCACATTTGGCTAAATTGTGCCGAAATCCCAGCTCTGACTGGTACATTGCCCACTAAAACCTTTGTGGAACAAATATGCTTCAACTAATTCAGTTCAAATTTGCTGCAGTTATAGTCAAGATGTTGTTGAATACAACCTTCTCCTAAAATTTCTAAAGGTTTTTCATGTTGTTTTGCAATGTTCGTTTAGAAAAAAAGTTTGGTTATTTTTTCTCTATTAATCACAAATAAATCAGACATAGTAAGAGTTACAATTGTGGTTCTAATTGAAAAATGTTATTTTATGTGGTAGGCTACAAGGTGTGTGTATGAATGGTGGATGACTGATTGTAGTGTAAAGTGTTTTGGAGTCCTCGGACTTAATAAAGCGCTATACAAGTGAAGGCCTTGAATGTTGAACTTTGACCTTAATTCAGTCAAGTGAAGACTGCAGCAATTTATGCTCTTGTTTTGGGCTCCTTTGTGACCTCCTGGATGAGTGTAATTTGGTAGGCAGGCCACTCCTGCAAAGCTTCACCATTTTTCCATGGTTTCTCTATTTTATTTTTTACCAGTGGTTTTTACCATTTTAGAAGATGACTAACCATTGGTTCTTCTCGTCACCCAAAACCCTTGTGTAGTGCAGCTATTTTTTAGTTTCTGTATATGTATGTTCTGTGTCAGTTTGTCTGTACAACATACAGCAACCACACAGCTATGTCTTCTTAAAACACTAATTAAACAAAACAATTTTAAATACACATCCAGTCTTCGGCTATTCCTAAAAGACAAAATTTTGATTTGATTAAACTGCTATTTCAGATAAACATGCATTTTAAATACATCATCATATAAGAATATGGCTGTCCATCTCAAGATAACATTTTGCTATGTAGTGGACGAATAACCCTATTCTTTTGTTATTTGGCTCTTCTTATCTGAGTGTCTGGACAACATATGAGTAAAAGAGCCCCAAAGAGTCACTTCTAACTGCTGAACAAAGTTAATTATTATTTTTTTTAATTTTCATCTAATAAGATCAGTAAAGCAACTATATGAGCTAATTACCCTGTGTCAGCAAACAAGTGACTACAGGAGTCAGTGCAACCCTTTACAATGGTAGTTAGAGTTTTAGGGTGTTTTAAGTCCATGAAAATAGATTGAGTCTAGCTGTGTTCCTGCATTTAATCACACTGCTGTTCCTCCAGACTGCTAATAAGCAAAGCATCATTCACAGTTTAATGGATAACACAATCAAACTGAGCCAAAGCATTAAGCCATAGGCCTAGTCTGCAAGATCTGCTGTGTTTTTTTCTGAGCACAACGAGGGTAATGGATATTCCTTTAGCAACGACTTAATCAAATTAGCCTCTCTATTTTTTTTAATTGTGTGAAAGAATTGTTATTATCATAGATCACAGCCTTATAAAAAAGGTTCAAAACAAAAAACAATGCTAATAAGTCTGGAACCATCTATATAACACTGATCTGAGATAGAGCATGAAACTGCAAGCTTACAGGGTCAGGCTTAATTAATTGTTAGAAAAACACTTTGATGATGTTTGGAAGGTAATAAAAAAAGTCATGAGGAGCAAAATAAAGGAGAATACTGGGGCCTGAATGCACAAACCTTTCAAATAGCACTAACTAACAGATACAAGGAGTATTTGTAATTCCATTCAGTCAATCTACAAAGAAATAATTACAGCTGCATGTATAATGTAGAAAGCTCCAAATGTTTTGTGATCTCTGAGACTCTATTCTTGTCATTATATTCATCAGAGGAGGGCGCATGGCCTCTATTAGCCTTCCAGGAGGATATTATATGCTGAGGTTCAGTGTAACCCCATTCATCAACATTCAATTAACATGCTAATATTATTGGTCGCAGCAGGACTGGGTGGTTACAAAATTTATCAGTGGATCAAATGGAAAGATTGATCATCCTCAGGAAATTTCTGGCTGATCGTCAGAGATGGAGTAAATTGACAGAATTATTTAGCAACTTTCACATTAAATCTCCTGAGTTTTACTATGTTTCTTAACTGTGTTCAGGCAAAAGGAAAAATATCAGTTTTCCATGCTTTGAATGTAAGTGATTGAGAGAAACCTAAAACAAGTTCAATTCTGTGTTGCGAGCGAGTATGTATTTAGGTGACTGCAGCCAAAGTAAGAAAAATGTTGAGGTTTCATATTATGTCCCGTACATGCACAGACGAGCACATTTAGATATGTTTTTAAACAACAGAAGTACAGTACATTCCCAACTGTTACCGACCTATCACATTTTCAGCAC
This sequence comes from Crenichthys baileyi, assembly GCA_036173005.1. Taxonomy (NCBI): domain Eukaryota; kingdom Metazoa; phylum Chordata; class Actinopteri; order Cyprinodontiformes; family Goodeidae; genus Crenichthys; species Crenichthys baileyi. Next base: position 27,972 of record JAHHUM010001499.1, read on the forward strand.
TTTCACCTGTTCTTTTATATATAGGTTTTACCTTAATTACTTTAATATTATTTACTTTAAAAGGTTTATCTCATGACTGGTAGTTTTCTCTTGTGTTATTGAACTGTTATGTTAATCTAATGTCTCTTGTTGCTTCCTGTTTTGCAATATAACAAAGTTCAACCTTTTTTGATGGAGGCTGACCAAAATTAGATACTCAACTTGATAAAAATGTCAGTATATCTAAAATAATCAGAAAACATTTACTATATACATATTGTATAATGATATTCAGTAAAGTCTCTTGCAAAAGTATTCATACCTCTTAAACCTGTTTACCATTTTGGCCCTTTACGACCAAAAACTTATGAAAATCCAGAAAGACTAAGGAACACAGCAGAAAGGTTTTAAACCAATAACCCAAGCTTTGAATAATTTGCAAAGCACTGATCGAGCTAGGGCTTGAATTATTTCTTAAAGACAAGAATGATTTGATTCAAAAAATCCTCAAGGTAAAATAGCTTGCCTCTATTCTTCATTTATTACATATAACTTCATACTTTTCAACCACCTAATTTTTTTTTTCTCACACATTTAATCATAAGGGACAGGTATTGCAGTTGTGCAACATGCATCTGTTTACACTAACTGGGATCGAGAGACGGGAGATTATAAACAGAAAACGTTATTAGTTTAGTTTTCTTTCCAAAAAGAGAGAAGCAAAGATCCTCTACACTAAACTTAGTTTAGCATAACACCAAACAGAATTCGCTGAGCTTGGTGCAGAAGTCTGTTTTGAACCCAGTGAAACTAAAATAATAAAAAAATAAATATTGATGGCACTGTGCCCTGTTCCTCTAATAGCCTGATGGCTATGTTTTATCTGCAAAGCTGCACTTTTAATTGTGTTAAAACCAACAATAAAACTAAACATGGTACAGTGAGACAGGGAAACAGAAAAAAAAGTTTGGGAGGAAATGATAAGACCCTATGATTCAGAAAGCAGTGTGTAGCTTGTGAAGGAGAGCTGTTTCCACATTGAGCAGCTGCTTTCTGCTCGGTCTGGAGCGATGTGATGGCTATCCTATCTCTACCAGCTTCGCGAATATCTGTCACATTGCAACGTAACTTTGACCTGAGCTAAGCCCGAGCTCCACTGAGCTGCTGTCAGCATTCCACTCCACTTGCAACCTTTGTTGCATGGAGCAGCAACACAAATGAATATTACGGCGCGGCGAAGCTGGTTCTGCATTTGGTGTTGAACCCCCTGAAACAGCTTTACCTGCAGAAATAATCAATCTAAAATAGGACCCACAGGTAGATGGATCGTCCTGAATCCTCATGAACAGACATGAGTCCAGATATGAGTAGGAAAATATTAAAATGATGAGCTGCAATGACGTGCTCCACAGATGGAGACGCTTTGCTCTCCATCCAGTGTCTGTGTGCACAGATTTTCCACAGATTTGGAGAGCAAAATAAGTTACATTGTAACTATGCTGAGATATGCCCATAAAGGAATTAAACACTCACCTGCCACTTTATTAGGTACACCTGTCCAACTGCTTGTTAACGCAAATTTCTAATCAGCCAATCACATGGCAGCAACTCAATGCATTTAGGCATGTAGACATGGTCAAGATCTGCTGCAGTTCAAACCGAGCATCAGAATGGGGAAGAAAGGTGATTTAAGTGACTTTGAACGTGACATGGTTGTTGGTGCCAGATGGGCTGACTATTGAGTATTTGAGAAACTGCTGATCTACTGGGATTTTCACGCACTACCATCTCTAGGGTTTACAGGGAATAGTCCGAAAAAGAGAAAGTATCCAGTGAGAGGCAGATTTGTGGGCATAAATACCTTGTTGATGCCAGAGGTCAGAGGAGAATGGCCAGACTGGTTCGAGCTGATAGAAAGGCAACAGTAACTCAAATAACCACTCGTTACAACCAAGGCATTCAGAAGAGCATCTTTGAACGCACAACACGTCCAACCTCGAGGTGGATGGGCTACAGCAGCAGAAGACCGCACCGGGTGCCACTCCTGTCAGCTAAGAACAGGAAACTGAGGCTACAATTCGCACAGGCTCACCAAAACTGGACAACAGAAGATTGGAAAAATGTTGCCTGGTCTGATGAGTCTCGATTTCTGCTGTGACATTCGGATGGTAGGGTCAGAATTTGGCGTCAACAACATGAAAGCATGGATCCATCCTGCTTTGTATCAACGGTTCAGGCTGGTGTTGGTGGTGTAATGGTGTGGGGGATATTTTCTTTGCACACTTTGGGCCCCTTAGTACCAATTGAGTATGGTGTCAATGCCACAGCCTACCTGAGTATTGTTGCTGACCATGTCCATCCCTTTATGACCACAGTGTATCCATCTTCTGATGGTTACTTCCAGCAGGATAACTCACCATGTCATGAAGCACGAATCATCTCAGACTGGTTTCTTGAACATGACAATGAGTTCACTTTACTCAAATGGCCTCCACAGTCACCAGATCTCAATCCAAAAGAGCATCTTTGGGATGTGGTGGAACGGATTTACATTCATGGATTCACACAATGGATGTGCAGCCGACAAATCTGCACCAATTTGTTGTTCCCCAACTGCCAAAAAACTTAAAGGAGAGAAAGAAAAAAAACGAAGAAAAAAACCATCACATTTACCATCGGCTCACTCCTGTTTTTGTCTGCACAGCTTTTTTTTTGGCAATTGGCAGCATGTGTTTGCAGTTGGGTCATTCATCTGTTCATACACCCTGGGTATATCCAGGTTTGGCCCAAAAATGTCAGGTCTGGTTTCCTTGCATCCTTCCAGATTCTCTTTTTTACCCCCACACACCAACAGATTTTTGTGCTATGCCCTTATTCAGGGCTCGCCACAGCAAGTCACTAAAACTTGAACACAGACTTTGCAAAGTTTTTACACCGGACACCCTTCTCGAAGCAACCGAGATTTTAATCCGAAACGGATTTTGCCTGCTACACCACCACAGAGAAATCCAGCTAAGGAAAACTGATGCAGACTATCGTGGGTAAAACATGGCAAAACAATCTTACAGTATGTCGTCACCTATAGAAATCTATAGTCCTATAGTCCTTCCTGGATGACCTATAGCCATCCAAGGAGAACTCGAATCGTTGCTTCTCCGCATATAATGGAGTCAATTGAGATGGTTCGGGAATGTGAACAGGATGCCTACAGGGGGTCTCTCTATTGAGACTTTCCAGGCACCTTTGAAAGGGAGGAGACTGTGAGGCAGACCCAGAACGCGTTGGAGAGGGTATCTTTCCCTTGTGGCCTGGGAGAATGCTTTGGGAACCCCAAAAGGAGCTACAGAGTGTTGCTGGGGGATGGATGGATGGATGGATGGATGGATGGATGGATGGATGGGTTCTATACCACAGAAAACACAATAGTTCTTTAATTGTAGTGTCACTTTTGCTAAGCAAACTTCTCAAGCATTTAAATGGTGAAATCAAATGCATTCAGCAGTATAAGTCAAACAATGCAAACAAAGTGTTATACAGTCTGTGGAGTTTTCTTTAAGAATGGTGTTCTTCATTCTACAATGCTGCATTGTTACTAGAAGAGCTGCCAGAGGGGCTATATAGAAACAACTGGGGCTAGATACGGGACCTAAGCACCTCGCTGTTCTGTTCCTTTACAGCAGTACTGTACAGGAACAGAATGGCTCCTGCATTTGTTTAACACAGCCCTATTCAACTGCTGGCCAGGCTACACACACTACAAGCTCATAAAAATGTACCAAATGCAATGGTGCATATTTAAGTCAGCAAACTCAGCTTAACCCATGAGGATATTTGACACCTTGTAACAAGCATCAGGGTATGTGCTGGAAATGTGGTGAGACTCTATTTTAATTTGAAAATAAAAGAGCTTTAAAAAAAGTTATGATGGTTTTGATTTGTCTGTTATGTTTTTTTGCAGGAATGTATTCAAGCAACTAAGAAAGCTTCACACACTTTCTGTTTTTGACATCATGATGCACTTTAGCAGCAAAGAACACAATTTCTTTTACAAATGCATGAGTGATCTGCATCTGGATGCCAAATCACACTGAATCCTCTTACAAAATGAAAAAAAGAAAACTATGAAAAAAACTATTTTTCCTGACTGAAGGACATCTGACTAGATTTATTTATTGCATTTTTGTCAGTGCTTCATTTAAATAGGTTAAGACCTCATCACTGCACTGCAGTGTTTTTTTTCCTTAAAAGTAGAAATGCTGTAAATGGCTTATGGCCCACTTCCCTTCCAATAAATGACAAGGCATTTTCTTATTCTTTCATCACATACCCTCCTCTGCAGAAGTACTGCTAGCTGCAGATTCAGTGCCTGTTTATGGTCCTGTTTATAGAGATGATGGCTTTCAAATGAGATTGTACCATAATGAATTGGATACATGAACATTACTCCTGACTTTATCCATTTGAAGTGGTCTTATGTGAATGTACCTAGTTATCTGTTTTGCTTTAGCCAGCCTGTGTTTTGGTCTAATTCTGAGCTAAAGTAGGTTTCCATTTATTTATATGAACTATTATTTTCACATGGGCAGCTGGCAGCTAAAAGCCTGGAGCTAAAACAAACGGATAAAAGATAATCTCACTTACCCTTCTGCCTGCTGTTATCCCAGAGTGTATGTTGATATAGATGTTTGTTAAAGGCATAGCTAAAGTTGGGTGATGCTGAATATTCAGCAGTCAGTATTGTATCCTTAGTGTACAGTGGGCAGCATGCTTAGAGTTACAAAATTTAAACACAACCCAGGTAGGTAAACACAACTCAGAACTGCGACAACTTGGAACAGAGATGACTCGAGTGTCAAACTTGGACTCGAGTCACACTTTAGTAAAAAATTTGAAGACTTCAGACCTGCTTTTGACTTGCGTCGAAAGACACAAGACTTAACTTTGACTCATGGTCTGCAACTTGATTCTCATGAACAAAATTAAGCTGATGTGATCAGGGGGATGAAGCAAGGCAGTCCGTAACCCACAGACCACAGTTCTGACATGTGTATATTCTTTAGAAAGGGTGCATTTGATTTGTTAGACTTTGGACTTATTGCTCATACAAATTGGTCCATTTTACTGTTGCTTCATAATAATATGATGTCTCTGAAACTGGACTTTGTAATGGATGACTTCAAATCATTCCAAAACCAAACAATCTTAAAACGAAAGCACTTTGGTTCATGTAGAGTTTTGACTCATTCACTCACTACACTGTGCCTTGTTTTCATATAGTAATGTATAATATACAGTACCTTGGAACGTGTATGGTTTATGCTGGACAATGAAGTGGTTTAAATGCAGGTTTAGGATATGATTTCTGAAAAGTTTCTTAAATCTACAGGGGATGGACAATGAAACTGAAACACCTGTCATTTTAGTGTGGGAGGTTTCATGGCTAAATTGGACCAGCCTGGTAGCCAGTCTTCATTGATTGCACATTGCACCAGTAAGAGCAGAGTGTGAAGGTTCAATCAGCAGGGTAAGAGCACAGTTTTGCTCAAAATATTGAAATGCACACAAAATTATGGGTGACATACCAGAGTTCAAAAGAGGACAAATTGTTGGTGCACGTCTTGCTGGCACATCTGTGGCCAAGACAGCAAGTCTTTGTGATGCATCAAGAGCCACGGTATCCAGGGTAATGTCAGCAAACCACCAATAAGGACGAACCACATCCAACAGGATTAACTGTGGAGGCAAGAAGAAGCTGTCTGAAAGGGATGTTCGGGTGCTAACCCGGATTGTATCCAAAAAACATAAAACTACGGCTGCCCAAATCACGGCAGAATTAAATGTGCACCTCAACTCTCCTGTTTCCACCAGAACTGTCCGTCGGGAGCTCCACAGGGTCAATATACACGGCCGGGCTGCTATAGCCAAACCTTTGGTCACTAATGCCAATGCCAAACGTCGGTTTCAGTGGTGAAAGGAGCGCAAATCTTGGTCTGTGGACAATGTGAAACATGTAATGTTCTCTGATGAGTCCACCTTTACTGTTTTCCCCACATCCAGGAGAGTTACGGTGTGGAGAAGCCCCAAAGAAGCGTACCACCCAGACTGTTGCATGCCCAGAGTGAAGCATGAGGGTGGATCAGTGATGGTTTGGGCTCCCATATCATGGCAGTGAAGTTGAACATCTCCCATGGCCTGCACAGTCACCAGATCTAAATATTATTGAGCCACTTTGGGGTGTTTTGGAGGAGCGAGTCAGGAAATGTTTTCCTCCACCAGTATCACGTAGTAACCTGGCCACTATCCTGCAAGAAGAATGGCTTAAAATCCCTCTGACCACTGTGCAGGACTTGTATATGTCATTCCCAAGACGAATTGATGCTGTATTGGCCGCAAAAGGAGGCCCTACACCATACTAATAAATCATTGTGGTCTAAAACCCATTTAACAATATATTAGGAGATGATAAATACACAGTTTAACAAAAGAGGTTTGGTCTGTTGCTGTTTTCTTAGTTCAACAATGTCTATTTTTGACTTGTAATGAGAGTACTAGTACTTTACATTGATTTAGGGCAAAAGAATAGAAACTTAATTTGGACTTGAGGAAAAAGTCTTGAGAACTGACTTGGACTAGGAGCCAAACACTTGAGAATTAACTTGGATTTGGTGCAAAAGACCTCAGACTTCATTTGGACTCGGGGCAGAAGGCTTGAAAGCACACTTGGACTTGGGAGAAATTTGAAAACTCACTCAGATTTATGACAGAATACAAGAGAATACACTTAAAATGAAGCAAATGACTAAAGACTTGACTTGGTCTTTTCCCTTTATCGACTCAAGAGTTAACTTAGACTTGCTCCTTAAACACTTGAAACTTGTCTTGGAGTTGTGAAAGAAACAAATCAATGAAAACATGTTGCAAAACAGAACAAGCTAAATGTGGATGGACACACCAGTGTAAAAGCCAAATGTTTTGTAATGGTTACTTTGGTTTAAGAAAATTTCTCTGCACTGTTTTTCCTGGTAAAGGGCTACATACGTAAGTAAAGAAATAAATCACAGAGAATGAACAAAGTTTTTTTATTTTTTTTAATTACTGTAATTCAAAATTCCAGAAATAATTTAAATTGTAGTGCTCTGCTATGATTTGTCACATCTGTTGGAGTCCTTGACAGATAATAGTCAGAATGCTTTTCTCTTTAATATTCAAACACTGACCTTTCATAGAACAAAATAATAAATCCCACAGAGTTTTATAAGGCACAAACTTCAGTCTCATATAGTTCCCTGTAGAAACAATGACAGCATAATTGTTATCTTTTCACACAAATTCAACTCACTTTTCTTTGGCTGTCTGTATCAGTGTTGGCCTTTTGGTCTTCACTTTGTATTACAAGGGATAATTGCTTCTTGTATTGTCCCTGTTGTCCATCAGCATGCATAATGAAGCATAATGGTAGATAATTTGTTTGCTGATGCATTGCCTCTTCAAGACAAGGCAAACTAATCCAATCCCAGCAATTCATGCAACGCTTAACTGTTAGCATAATAAGATGTTCAAACCTCTTGGTACACTTGAGCAAACACTTCTATAAAAAAACAGACTCCCATGCATTTACCCCAGCACAAACACACATGGACAAGTGTACATGCAGGTACCGTAGAGACTGACAAGTTTTTATAAGAAAAATGTTTCCATTGAAACATTTGTCTGACTTTTCTCAGTAGGAGGCCCACTATCAAACACAATGCACACAGAAGAGCCACAATGTTTGTAAGGGTGGTACAATCATCTTTGGACACTTTAAGTCTTCTTTTAATTTTTCTTTTTAAGCATCTTCAGTTTGTTTGTCTGTCTCTTTTGTTTTGTCTTTTTGTTTGGGTATATGAGCAAAGGAGAGATTAAAAGGGTAACAAGAAATCAATAAACTTGAGCTATCCCTGCTTCATAACCCAAACAAGTAGTCAGTAAAATTTAAATGTGATGTGTGTCACATATGCATAGTGGTGCATGTTTTTTCTGTACATAAAGATAGTAACATTTATTGCATTGCAAAAGTAGTAATCCCCTTAAATGTATACACTTTTTTCACATTACAACCACATGCATTTATATTAAGCCTCCTTTACTCTGTTACCCATAGAAAAAAAATCTAGTTCAACCTTCCACCTAGAGAGTATAAATAGCTGTATACATTTATACAGCTGCTCTGGGAAGGTTTGTTATAAGGTTTGTTAGTGATCAAATGGTAGTATGAAGAGCAATTAACACAGCAGAAACACCAAGGATAAAGGTATGTACACATTTTAAGTGCTGTTAGGTTAAAGCTTAGGTCTCAAGCTTTAAACCTCTCACAGAGCATCATCTGAAAATGGAGCAAATATGGCACATCCTCAGTCAATCTAAACCTAGAAAGAGTAGAGAGTATTAATCCGAAAAGCAGCCTTGGCACCTACGGATGAGCTGCAGAGATGCTTAGGTTGGAAAATCTATTAGTCATGCATCTCAGAAATCTGACCTTTTTGAAGAGTGGTAAAAACAAAGCCAATTTAAAAAGGGAACTACTAAAACTCCTGCTGGGAGTTTGTTACAAGCAATGTTGTGGACGCAGCAAACCTGTGGACCAAGGTGCTCTGGCCAGATGAGACCAAAATTTAATGTTTTGCCCTACATGCAAAATGCTGTGTGTAGAGAAAACCTAACACTGAACTTTACCTTGAAAACATCTTCCTTACAGTTAAGCACGATAGCAGCAGTGCTGTGGGGATGATTTTCTTTATTAGGACAGGCAAGCAGATTAATGGTTATCTTCAAGCAGGACAACTACCCTAAACACAAAACCAGAGGTGCAAAGATTGTCTTGGAATGGCCCAATCAAAGTCCAAACCTAAATCTTTTTTAGAGTTTGTAGCAATACCTAAAAAATGCTAAAAAAAAATGCTAAGAAAAGACCATAATCCAATTTGACTGAGTGTATCCCTTTCCTTTCACCTCACAATTATAAACTATTTCCGGTGATCATAGAAATGTTTAACAGAATACAGTGAAGTCTGAGTTTGTAACACAGCAAAATGTCAAAAAGTACCAGGGTTATGAATACTTTTGCAAGGTGCTGAATAAAATCTTTCTAAATAGCAGAAGTGAAACATTGTTTTCCAAATGATTAGCCCTATTCTCTCCTTTCCTTCTGGTGTATTTTAGGAATTGAGACGTCCTTCATTATGGTATGGTGGGATTGATTTTCAGATCACAGAAGTAGCAGAAAATGGAGAAATGAGAAAAACACCCAGCTCATGCACAATAAATCAAATGCACACAGTTGCCACACATAGGAAAACCATCTCATAAATCTATCAATATTAATTTTGCATGATTAGGTTTAGGCACCCACATAAAGAGCTTAAAAACCACTTGCAACATAATATATTATGCCCAGACAATGACTTGCAGGCATCTGTGGCAGTAACTTCTCCCTTAATTGCAAGGTTAGCCTGGGAAAACGGCATTGCCACTGTAGAACACAGTGGCTTGGCCTGTAAATATTGTAGAATGAGCAAAGAATGTTGCGCTAACCCTTGCTGTAAAAATTATCTATTTAGATTAAATTTTAGTACTGCTACTACATGCACCGCATGTAATGACTAAGGTGCATATGTTTAACCTACCCAATAATACGTATTAGAGTTTTGACATGTGCCACAGTAGCAGGTTAGTCCTGTTTATTTAAAATAAAACTAATTTGTGCAAATTATGTCAACGTGAAATATGAAGTTACGTAAATGTTTTGAGTTGGCCCCTACTTTCCTAAATTCTTTAGGCTTGGACTCTTTCAGTTTTGAATGTCTAAACATGCTGCACAACCCAGTTTTATTCATTTATTTGAAGGTTTTCATGAGATATTGCAGTTTTTCTCAAAGGGATCTTGTTTGTATGTTAAACATCAAACTTGTGGGTGGTTTCTAGAAAAGAAATGTTTGAAAAAAAGCTGCAGAAATGCCTAAATGGTAAAATGTTTAAAGCTCAAAAAACGGCCTCAAGTGAGTGTTTCTTGTCACTTGAGTCATTGTCAGCAAAGACAGAAAGTGCAATGCTTTAGTTGCATTGCATTTCTACATGTTTTGTTTCCAGTGCTCTACATATACAGGGAAGCATATACATGTTGTAGGGAGGAGATTCCCTCTTATGAAACGTCTTGAAATATGTTACTTTGTTAAACTAATGTCTGACTACTGCCAGGGTGCACAATGCACTCAATATATAATGACCCCCACTATCTAGTGACTCATGCTGCATGGCAGCACTGCACCAAGAAAGAAAATAGAGCAATTTTCTTTTGTACCGTTTTCCCCCTTCAATCTGCAATCTAACACCAAAAGAGGAAATAGCCTTTAAAATCACTCCCCTAATTGTATTTAATTTGCATATGAATGCTATAGTTCTGGGATATTATAATGAATTAACAATGACACAGGACAATCTAATTGCATGTATTGCTTGCATTATTAAAGTGAAAGGTCTATTATAAATTCTAAAATTCTTTTTTTAATTTTCATGTAACTGCTCAGCAATCAGGCAAACTACTTTATGCTTAAAATATTAAAATATTACAAAATGTAGCTCATAGTTTAATATTATGGGTATAAAGTTGTTGTGGAAAAATTCGCATCCAGAGACTGCTGATTGTCACTCAGAATCAGCTTTATTTTAATCTTGCAAGAGAGAAGGATTTTACAGCATTGGAGATGTGCTCAGTAGTGCTGCCAAATCATTCTGACCAGACAAAGCAAAAGTTCTCCTATAAGCTACAACAGTTTTCAAGGTGACTCTCATGAGACCTGTTGTCCTAGACATAACCTTAACAGCGTGGCATACATATTATCTCACACAGCTGCAAGCAGAAGGCTGAGAAACCATTACTCTAAGACTAAATAAAAGAAGAATGGAACAACACAGAGGGGTTCTAATACTTTTGTCAGTTCATGTAGAGTATCAAGGAGCAAATCAAGCAAGGCACTAAAATTTCTATAACAAAGTCCAGCTTGCAAGATAAGATTCTCCCAAACAATACTGGGTTTAGGAGAATAAGGCAAGATTTTAGCAATACTTGGGAATAGGCATGGGACAGTATGAGATACTCATGGTATGATAACCTTGAGAAACATTATCTGATTGCTCTTATTTCAAACAGGGGAGCAACAATTATTACTACTATTGCTGTCATGATTTGAAGGTGTTGGAGTTTTGTTTTTGTTTATTTCTCTGATCATGACTATGTTTTCCAGCATTGAGTCTTGCTTTAGTTCATTCCTTAGGTTTAGCTCCTTAATAATTCTTGTATTGGTTCTCACTCCGGCTTCCTCCCACAGTCCAAAAACATGACTGTTAGGTTAATTGGTCTCTCTAAATTGCCCTTAGGTGTATAAATGAGTGTGTGCTTGGTTGTTTGTGTGCTGCCCTGCGATGGACTGGCGACCTATCCAGGGTGTACCCCGCCTCTCGCCCATAGACTGCTGGAGATAGGCACCAGCTCCCCCGCAACCCACTATGGAATAAGCGGTAGAAAATGACTGACTGACTGACTAATTCTTGTATTCTGTTCATGATGCATTTTAATTTATGTTCTGTTGCATCTGTAAGAGCTTCCTTTGGTTAGATTGTTTTCTTGCACGTCTGTTCAGCTCATTCATGTTTTTGTTACCACTACCTGCCACAGTCAGCTTGTAATCAGCTTCATTCGGTTGTTGTCACCTTTGCCATGCTCTTCATATACTCTTCTGTTCCAATAACTCCTTGCTGGAGTATACCGTTTGCTCATGTCAAGCCAAGCCCATCTATGTCCTCATACCAAGCCTATAAATGTTCATGCCTGTCTCTGTTGAATCCTGACTGTTGTGAGTTTTTATTTTGGTTATTTATTCAAACCTTTTTTTTACTTACCACAATGCCTCTGCCTGCCTGTCTACATTTGGGTCCTACTCTTCTTTGACAGCTGCTGCTAAAATAATAAATTGTTACTTTAATAAGAAAGGTTCCTCCTTCTTTAGTTTCTAAATTATTACTTTATGTATTTTTTGTGGCCAGAAATATTTGCTAACAGCTAAATTTAGCTTTTTTTTAGCCAGTGAAAAGTTAAGGTGTCCAGCAGAGCTTAGCAGCAGGTGGGGGAGGGGATGATTTTGAAACCGTATATTTCTAAAACTTTGGTATACCTTGATAGAGGTAAACAACGCATACCTACTTTGGAAAAAAAAAAATGTTTTACAAACACATTAAAGAAAAAATTTGTATATTGTAAAAATGTACACTATTTTTAATCACTCATTTCAGAAAGTGAAACTCATATAGATTCATTACATATAGTGTGAAATAGTTAAAGCCATTTTTGTAATTTTGATGATTATGGCTTGTAGAAAATGAAAACCCAAAATGTGTCTCAGAAAATTTGAATATTGTGAAAGAGTTAAGCATTGCAAAATCATGTTTCTACACACTAATCAGCTAATCAACTCAAGACACCAGCAAAGGTTTCCTGTGCCTCTGAATGATCTCTCAGTCTAGGGCCGACAAACAGTCGGGGGGTTGTCACGCATTCGGTTTTTTGATATCTGGTCACCCTACACCCACCTTGCCTACTGATGGTGGTCATAGGGCCTGATGGAGCTGATTGTATGGCAGCCTCACTTCTGTCAGTGTGTGAAAGTGTGTATGAATGGGTGTAAGACTGTTTGTAGTGTAAAGCGCTTTGGAGTCCTCGGACTTGATAAACCGCAATACAAGTGCAAGCCATTTACCATACAGAACTCTAAACAACCAGCTTCTTTAGCAATTACCTTTTGTGGCTTACCCTCCTTGGGTGTCAGTGACTTTCTTCTGGACATCTGTCCAGTCAGCAGTCTTCCCTATGATTGTGTAGCCTACTGCCCTAGACTGAGAGATCATTCAGAGGCACAGGAAACCTTTGCTGGTGTCTTGAGTTGATTAGCTGATTAGTGTGTAGAAACATGATTTTGCAATGCTTAACTCTTATGAGGGACATTGTGGGACACAATGCCAACAATATGATGACATCATAAATGACATCATCAATCTCTACTTTGCCTGTTTGTGCAAAACAATGAATTAGCACTAAGTTAAAAAAAATGCTTTTAAAGTTTAACACTGGTAATCTCGGCTGCTGTTACCTTGCCTGTCTGGCAGTCATCTCTGGATTTGGGTAAAAATGAGTCCATAGATCAGCAGGTGGCTTTTTCAGTTGTGCATATTTTGTGCGACTCACTTTTACATTGTTGCTTCACATCGTGCTCTTCTGTTTGTGTTTCTGTTTGAGGGACACCGGGACAGTAGTGAAAAATGTGGGCACAAATCAGGACTTCTGATCACCCTAGGTGCGTGAAGTGTCTTGCCCAGGGACACAACGACTGAGACGGACATACCAGGAGGTCCGAACCAACAACTGACCTGTTAGAGGATGAACCCCTACCACCTGAGCCACTGTCACTTATCCAAGCAGTTTCATAGAAACTTGAGTGAAAGGAAAAACTGTTGTAGGAAAGGGTGAACCAGCAACAGGGATAAGTGCAGCCTTAAAAGGTATGTCAAGCAAAATCTATTCAAGAATTTGAGGGGGTTTCACAAGGAGTCAACTGAAGATGTAGTCAGCTCATCAAGCATCACTACACAAAGACAAATCCTACACATGGGTTACAAATGTTGCATTCCTTATGTCAAGCCACTCCTGAACTAGAGACAACATCAGAAGCGTTGGATTGAAAGAACTGGACTGTTGCTCAGCGGTCCAAGGTCCATTTTTTAGATGAAAGTATAGTTTGCATTTTACTTGGAAATCAAGGTACCAGAGTCTGGAGAAAAAGAGCAGAGGCACAGAATCCATGTTGCCAGAAGTCCAGAGTGAGGTTTCCACTGTCAATGAGGATTATGGTGCCATGTCAGTGTTGGTCCACTGTGTTTTCTGAAGTCCACAGTCTATGCAGCCATCTACCAGAACATTCATGCTTCCTTCTGCTGACAAGCTTTATGGAGATACTAATTTCCTCTTCCTTGACTCGACATTTGCCCACTCTGCCAAAGGTACCAAAAGCTGGTTCAAATACCATGGTGTTATTGTGCTTGATTGGCTAGCAAACTGGCCTGAACTGAACACCACAGAGAATCTATGGGATATTGTCATTGAACTTTGGGTTTTCATTACCTGTAGGCCATAATCATCAAAATTACAAGAAATAAAGGCTCGAAATATTGAACTCTATGTGAAGTAAATCGATGTAATATGAATTTCACTTTCTAAAATCAGCAACAAAATATATTGAGTTTTTTAACAATATTCAAATTTTTTAGATAAACCTATAACCAGCAAAGAATATTCCAGTCCAAGTTATGTTTATGGGTTTTCATTTATGCATTTATGCTTTTCTAATTCTAGAGTGGTACTTTTGCCAAAAAGGCATTACAAAAGCAAAATAAAATTCACATATACAATAAAAAGTTAATCAGTTTGACTATTTTTGCTTTTGATTTACAAATGATTGAATGTAGTAGAGACTCATAGACAAACTGTGAAAAGCAGATGCCAACATCTGAGGCATTAGCGGACAATGGTTAGCCAGTTGCAGTATTCAAATAGGCCCTGTGCACACGACAATGATCCACTGAAAGCAGGATTGTTTTTTTGTTTCTGTCAACACAACTTCATGTCAACGTTAAATCTCCTTGCACACCACACTAGTAGAAACTCTAGAAATGGTGGAATCTCCCTGACATGCCACTAGAAGGCAGTATGTTCTATGAAACTCAATAACTAAGTTATAACTAACTCTTAAATGACTTTCTCTTTCTGTCCCTTTTTCCTTTTGGCTTTTTTATATATATAAATATCTAGCAGAGTATTAAAGCGCTAGCTGTAATGCTTCACTCGTGAAAGTAAATCTGTTGGGTTTCATCGTGGCACTCAGACAACAATTCTGAGTCCTACTCTGCTGAACAGGACACATAAAAAAACAAAAACATGAGTAAGCATACAAACACTCTCCGCTTAAAAAAACAGGGGACAAAATGACCAGTTTGTTGGACAATCGTCATTATATTCAAAAGTGTTATCAGCACAAACAGTACTTTCTTTCACAATCAGTGAAAGAAATCAGCACAATCACAATCAGCACAATCTTTCCTTGTTATTGTTGATATATTCTTCTTTTGTATGTTTTAAACTAGCCGGCATCTGTAATGCTGCATGCGCAGTACTTTCTACCGATTGCAGTCATACATTTACAACATTGTACCATTGGCTGCATGTTTACTTTCCTGACATTGTCAGATTCAAAATTTTCTTTATGTATTTCAACATTTCTATTTCTACGTCAGCCATATTTAGACGAAATTGAGTTACTTATTCAGAGGCTTGCAAAATTTCTATATTCCACTCAAGTAAAGTGAGAGTAATGAATATGCATTTACGATTGCTTTCCAGTGAATAACAAACTCAAAATACCCTAATAAATACCATCATTTAATTTAATTGTTGAACCAGACACTATCAGCTACTACCAATGGCAAATACTTCTTTCTCCTATTTTATAGTACAAACTGGATATACCTCAGAGCATCAGGACTTAGGCTCTTAATGGGATTTCATGTGGACACAAAATAAATCTTATTATAGATGCTAAATGAAAACTAATCTAGTGTATTAAATACATTATTACACTTCCAGAAGAATATTAAACATTATCGCCTATTGACTGAACTCCTCCACCTTGTACCTGCAGAACACAGACAGGATGAACACAATTTAATTTCTTTTAGAGAATAAAATCAAGCACTTCTCCCCTTTTATGCCATATTCTCTCCTTTTAATTTTACTTTATAAGACGATCACTCATGGAAAAGAACAGAGGCAAGACACAGAATAGGAATCAGTGGATGAGTGACAGAGACTTGAAAGTCACATATACATAATATACTCAACATTTTAGGAGGATAAATGATATTCAAAGCCTTTCAGTTCTTGAGTGACAGAAACGTCAAATGAAAAGTAGCATGTTAACCTGGAAATATCACAGGAAGGATCCCATGCTGAGCACTCACAAAGAAATAAATTGGCTGGATGATTGGTTATTAAAAAAGGTGAGGAATTAGCTTTCAGTAACAGCTATCACAGCATGTACCTTTCTGAAAGAAAGTTGTTTTTTATTCAAGTGGAAAATAAATTACTTGTCAGTTCGTTTACACTACTGGTGAAATGTTTTAGATACACTTTCTCATTTAATGGTTTTCTTTATTTTTATGACTGAAAATAAAGTTATTTTATTTTATGTTTTATTGTCATGACTCAAAACAAAACTGTGAATGAACACACGTGTAAGTGTGGTAAAAAAAACGTGTTAAATAAGTCTAAGTATTATTTAAAATTTAGATTCTTCAAAATAGCCACCCTTTGCTTTGATTACTGCTTTGGTATCTTGGCTTTTTCTAGATAAGCTCCATGAGGTATTGTCACCTGAAATGATTTTCCAGAGAGTCTTGAACTTCCCACAGGTTCATTGAGACGGCCAATGGTTAATATTTCCGCCATCACAGCATAGGGTGGCTGTTTTAAGGAATATAAAATATAAAACATATTTAAAGCTCTTTTACAATGTTTCATTTGCTACATAATAAATATTTGTTCATCCAAAGTTTTGATGCCTTCAGTGAGAATCTACATACGATGTAAATAATCATAAATATAAAGAAAACCATTAAATGAGAAAGTGTGAAAAGGGTCTAAAAAACCTTTGTTTTAAATATAGATTTTAGATACACTACAGGTCAAAGGCTTTAGACACACTTTCCACCAGACCATGAGCTCCTTCTGCTTTCATAGATTCAGCCAACAACGTCTGAGCAAGACGCATGTACAACACTGACGATAATGATCCTGTGAATGCACAAATCAAGGTCTCCCTGTTCCGGCGATTAAGCATCCTAACAAATGCATGTTGGAGGACAAGCCTTATCACCTAGGTCCACACAAAGCTCTTTCCATATCTAGCACTCTCAGATGGCCAACCTGCGCCTGCCTTGTGCTGTAGGCTGCCAAATAAAAGTAGTACAGGCGCCTCCTCTGTGGTCCGCCTGGCTGGTTCTTTTTTTGTCCTCATGAAACAAATCATTTCCTAGCTTGAAAATACCAAAGGTTTTAAATGCCTTATCACTCCTGGACAACTAGCCAGTGATTCAATGAAAAATGAAAAAATGAGTCTGGAGAATTTCTGCTTCTTGCTTGGCTTTACAGCTTAAGAAACCTGTTTACCTTCGTTCTAATTTAAATTCTTAAGCACTTCAGCGTGTATTTTTTTTGTTAGTGAGGAAATTTATTGGCAAGCAAGAAGAAAAAGCAACTCTACACAGATTTCAACAGTTTAAAATTACCAACACATTTTCACTGTTTCATCTTTACATGTTGTTCATCTTTGCAAGAAAACACTTGTGTTTGGTATAATGTGCCTTGTAACACAGAGATGGATTAATTGATTTGCATCGTGGTCTGAGCTTCTTTGATAAATAAATATTATAAAAATAAATATTATAAAGTAGTGGAAGTGCTTTCACTCTTTATACAAATAAACGTTTCTTTAGACATGCTTATTTCTGTTAAAATGGTCAGGCTGGTCCCTAATATCCTGTTAATTTCAGCTAGCCCAGCAAGTCAGAAACTCAAAAGTCAAACATTTTTTTGATCAAAAAATGTACCATGCAAAGACTCAATGCTGGCTGTTTTTGGTTTTGGTAAGGGGTTTAAAAATGAAGTCAAAGCAAGCTCAGAGATGTAAGAAGCTATTAGGAAGCTGTACATACTACGACATGCTTGTTGTTTATTCAAGCTGTAGGAATGTGAGACATCTGCAGCTAACAGGACGGGTAAATGTATCACAGTAAAGTTGGTCTTTTTCCTTGTTTTGAGCTTTTAACCTCTGTCTGGTCAACAATACTGGATTAGGAAAGGTTGGCAGCCTATTGGAAAGCTCAGGCTCAAGGTAGGATTGGCATTCTCCGAGGACACCAATATCTTAGAAATACTAAGTGTGCTAACCACTTAAGGATGCCAAGGCCAGTTTAAAAAAAGGGATCTTATTTATAACTTTGTCTTAGTTTTAAAATGTAAGAAAAATTCTGTCTTAGAGCATCTGTTCTCACCCACACAATGTCACGTCGCTTCTAAATAAATAATGACCACTCAGAGCAGGAAAGCTAGAAAAAATATTTCAAATGTTTAAATTGTATCCCTTAAAGAGATAACAAAATCAGCTAAAATTGGTATAAGCAGGTTAACTACTAACAAAAAAGAATTTAAACAATTGGCCACAAAATTCTAAACAGTGTGTTGATTTATCTAAATACTAAAGTTTCATCTGTTCACTGTAATTACCACCTCTCCAGGAAATTCATTCAATAAATGCCTAGTTATATAAACAGATAGATAAACAGAATTTTCCAAGCATATGTTAATCTAGAACAATACAGTCATGCACTACTACAATGTTCAAAGGAGTTTCAGTTTGAACAATCCCTTTATTGTTTTTACGTTTCTAAATCCAATCTTAAAATCTGCAATAGTTGAAGGATTAATATATTATAAGCATTGACCTAAGCAGGACCTAGCTTGAAGCAGATAATGAAGTTGTTAGGTTCATTTGAGTGAAACTTCCTAAATGAGATTGTAGAATAAAACTCACCATGCATTCTTTACATTCTTCTTCATGAATATTAATCAAACCAAGCCTACTATCACATTTGTTTTTTTTTTCTATTCTGAATTAAATAACAAAGTTGTTGTCTCCTCTGTTTTACAGTCATCTGGTGTAAGTTGTGTTTGTATGTTGTAGCTTCACATTAGGTCCACTTTTTGCAACTGTTATTACTGATCACCTGGCTTGAAAGGAATTTCTTTAGCTGTCGTCAAATACATATATATTTTTTACTTGGCTGTTGAAACTCTTGAAAAACAGAGAGAATATTTCACTGAGAACAAATACATGGTCACTGGTGATCAAAGATTGTCGGAAGGTGGAGAGTTAAAACACATGACACCAGTCAGAAAATCAGAAGAGAGAGAGAGACATTTCTGGATGCTCCTGTTGGTTTCATGATTGATGGTGGAAATACGTTTTTTAAGCTTTGGTGAAACATGGCCTATAATTTAGGGAAATGTAAAAAAAAAAGACAAACACCAAAATGGGAGTTTTGTACGTAAGTACAGTATGGAAGTAAAATAGTCTCATTAGAATCAGACATTTTTTAGACATTGAATTTATAACACTGAATTTTTATCCTGTGCAATTATGTATGTGAATTTTTTTTTGTACTTAAAATTTGCCAGCAAAAATTTGCCTGCAAAAATTCACCTGCAGAAATTCGCCTACAAAAATTCACCTGCAGAAATTCACCTGCAGAAATTCGCCTGCAGAAATTCGCCTGCAAAAATTCACCTGCAGAAATTCGCCTGCAAAAATTCACCTCCAGAAATTCAGCTGCAAAAATTCGCAGGTGAATTTCACCTGCAGAAAGGTGAATTTCTGCAGGTGAATTTTTTCAGCCGAATTTCTGCAGGTGAATTTTTTCAGGTGAATTCTTGCAGGTGAATTTTTACTGGCAAATTTTAAGTAAAAAAAAAAAAAAATCACATACATAATTGCACAGGATAAAAATTTAGTGTTATAAATTCAATGTCTAAAAAATGTTTGATTCTAATGAGACTATTTTACTTCCATAGTTTTGAAAGGAACAGGCTGAATTAAGGATAAAAATCCTCCTTACCTGAGAGTGAAAATCTCTACAGTGGAGTAGGGAGATACATTGATAAAGGCAGACACCGTCTCCCTCTGTCTCATGGGGGTGGCTGGAACCATGATCATAAAGTTATTATCCAGCCAGTGCTCGGTTAGAGGGGGCTCTGTAGAGTTCTTGTAGAGCCTCACACCACCAATCCTCTTCAGCGGGGTGGAGGTCTGGGTACCGAACAGCCCTTCTTGATTGGAGCGGATGAAGCTGTCCTTTCTAGACTCCTGAGAGTGGCATTCTCCTGCTTCCGTGGACTGCAACAAATAGTAAAGCTCCACTGGGGTGCCCTCGGACACATTAACATTTCTCTGCCGTCCTGGCACAACACTGGGCGGGCTGAACCAACTGGCCAGTGGCTCCAGCTTGGCCACACAGAGTCCCAGCTCCCCTTTTAGCTGGCAGGCACCACGTACCTCCTGGGTCTCATGGAAAGCAAACATGTGGACACAGGGCAGCTTATCAGTGGTGCTGTAGTCGTCCCAGTCCCTGCCTGCTATGTAAAACAGCACATGTACTTTGGGCTTGGCTAAATGAATCTGTGTGTTCATGATGAAGGTTTGCACCTTCCAGTTAAAGGTAAAAACTGAAGAGGCAGGGAAGGTCCCAGGACTCTGCAGGAGATCTAAAGGGACAGGCTGCTCCACAGAGAGGGGCCCATAGCTGGCATTCACTGAAGGTAAGTTTCTGGCCTGGTAGATGAAGAATGCCTCAGTCCGTGATGTCAGGCTAGAGTTCCTCATGAAGTCCTGGTTGGCTTCTTTGAGGAAAAAACCCAACTCAGTGTTTAGCAGCTGATAGTTGACAGGAAGGTATGTAGGGAAAGATGAATATCTCCGCAAACCTTCCAGGACTCGACAGTCTGCCACTGGAAGCAAGAGGAGAAAAGCCAGGTTAGGAACAGCTTACCTCAAAATCCTCTTCTATAATCAACCCTGCACGAAGGCCTGAGGTGGAACTTCATGCTTACAGCCAAAAATGTTGATTCATATATCCTAAAACATGTTCTCCAAGCTCTGATAAATGAACTGACTGATGTATAGTAGTGCCAAAATAAAAGGTAGACTGATGGAGAATAACTGAAAGCTTCATATTTTCCTGTAAAAATATTGTCTTTAGTGCCTACTATAAGATTTCACACATTTTAAAAAGTAAAATGAAACGAAATTCAGTAGATTTAAATAAATACCAGACAAAGTGAATTACTCACACTGTAACCTGAGTCAGCAGAACACAAACATGGCTGCTAAACATTATCTAAAATAATCACAGACTCAATAATTTTCTAAAAT
This sequence comes from Crenichthys baileyi, assembly GCA_036173005.1. Taxonomy (NCBI): domain Eukaryota; kingdom Metazoa; phylum Chordata; class Actinopteri; order Cyprinodontiformes; family Goodeidae; genus Crenichthys; species Crenichthys baileyi. Next base: position 49,076 of record JAHHUM010001499.1, read on the forward strand.
TTAGTTTTTTTTGTTTTTTTTTATTAGAAGCAGTTTTTACCAAGGAGAAAAATGCACCCTGAGATTTCTTTGCTTATGAATAAATGGTAAAATGTCTTAGAAGATCAATTTCTCAACCTAAATCAACAACACGTTTTTTTCAGTTCATGTGAATTAAATGATTAAATAGGCACTCTTTACCTTTTGTTGTATTGTAATTATATAATTAAAAATCTGTTACTCCTTTATGCGTAGGCAATAAAAAATAAGCTCATGTTGTAAGTGCCTTTGTGATTTTTGAACGTTAGCTACATTTAAAGAGGCTGCATAAAGAACATACTGGGAATCTGGAAAATTAAAGTTGTGTATGAGGAATTTACTCCCTGTATTCCCTTTTTTCTTCCGCTACCACAATTTCCAAGGTTGTTGTCCTGCTGGAAGGCGAGTCCCCCTCCTAGTCTTAGGTGTCTTGCTGCCTGTAACGGGTTTTCTTCAAGAACAACCTTATATTTAGCTACATCTTCCCATCCACCCCACCAGCATTACTTTCTGCACATATTACAAGCATCCCCACAGCATGATGCTGCCAATACTATGTTTCACAGTGTAGGTATTTGTGTTTATTGTTAGTTTTCTGTCACACATAGCATTATACATGGTGACCACGAAGACCAAATTTCATCTCTCTTGGCCAGAGCATCCTCATTTAAATGTTTGCTGTTAGTTGATTGCCCAACAAACTCAAAGCTCAGGATTTTGTTTTATAACAGAACCCTGCTTTAGACTTCCCTATAAGAAACACCTGTCTGGCGTTTGTTCCTCAGTCCTTATGATGCTGTTTGCTCACTGATGTTCTTCAACAAATCTATGAGGATTTTACACAGCAGTTGTATTTACACATAGGTTAAATCACACACAGGTGAACTCTATTGAATGCCCAAGCTGACTTCTGAGGCAGCTGGTTGCACTAGACTTTATTTAGGGATATCAGAGTAAAGAGGTGAATCAAAATGAATAGCTCCCCTTTCAGGATTTCCTTTGAACAAAACATTTCAAAGAACCTTGAATCTTTTTTCTCTTGCCATCTATTTATGCACTATTTGCTGTTAGTCTTTCACAATAAATCCAAATTAAATACATAGAGGTTTGTGTTTGTATTGTGACAAAATGTAAAAAAAAAAACTTCAATTGAGGATTGTAGTAGGAAACATGCATCCTTCATGTCGTTTCTAAAAGTGCTGTAGGTACACAATCCAGTACACATGCAAATATTTTCCCTGTTTGTTACTATGTGAAAGATAGTAACAACAGCTGTACGTCAACTTTGCTGTTGACGTAAGGACAGTTTTAATCTCTATAAGAGTGGAATTTGACCTTCTTCCCACAATCAATCCACAATGTGATTACACTCCGTCAGCACACTTCCATGTCTGTGCTAGCATCTGGAGCATTTCACGCTACCAATCGTCCCTGTAAATCAATGTCCAAACAGGTAACAAATCTGTCATGAATTTTCTGATTCATGGTGCTCCTCAAGACCTCTGTGCTGCTGCTGCCCTAGTCAGAGATGCAAAAGGAGCCAGCCCAACCTCAAGTTTTGTGCTTATTTGGATTAAATTCAAATCCAAATCCCTAGAGTGCTTTTGGGTATAGATCTAGCACTTCTGAGGAGCTGAACAAAACAGGGTGATTTGTATTTTTCCTGAACAAGCAAGGGCTTTATGCCAATTGTTGACACAAGGCATTGTTTTATACAAGACATAATAGTGAGGGTAAATGAAAAACTCTATAGCCCAGAAAGACAAAGCAGTGAAAAAGAAATCCATCCTGTGGTTTGTTAGCTGTAACATTACATTAATTCCAATGAAAAGGCCCCCATGTTTCAATTACAGAGTTCTCTTGATTGAGGTCCTATTTTTCTGTACTGAAATGTGATTTATTGTCTTCACATCTGTATTTATGTAAGCAAGTTGAAAGATTTATCAACACATACACAGATCTTTTCACACATCTCATTATTAAACCACAGAGAACAATATCTGTTAAATGATTCATTCTTTTCAAACTAACCAGCCAAGCACAAAAGTAAAACCAATGAGAGCTGAGGGGGAAAACACTGATAATCTTGACACCAAGCATTGTTTTGCTGGTAAGATTTGAATCTGGAATCTATTATGTGGATGTCACTTTGACAAGCAAAACCTACCCACATTGTTGAGGATCAAAGACATCAAATTTCTTTGAAATGTGTTTGGATGTGAGCGAAGGTGACAAAGCATTTTATGGATCCATCCATCCATCCATCGACTACACCCGCCTGACCTGGGTCGTGGTAGGGCTGGTGCCTCTCTCTAGCAGGCAAAAGGCCTGGTACACCCTGGACAGATTGCCAGTCCATCACAAGGCAAAATAAAGACACATAGGACAGAAATCCATGCATACGCACACCTCAGGGCAATTTAGAGAGACCAAATAAACTAATAGGCATGTTTCTGGACTGTGGGCCTGGAGCGACCCCACGCATGCAAAAGGAGAACATGCAAACTCCATGCAGAATGGAAAACTCCACAGGCTTCGAACCCAGGACCTTCTTGCTGCAAAGCAGTGCCCAGTCATTTTCATATTAGAGTCGGAGAAAGGGCAGGCGTGGGCAGCAAATTTTCCCACAGGCCACATGAATAACCACGATTGTCCCTGAGGGCAAGATCACTGGCAGAACTAAATTTTTCCAAGAATATATTCTTTTTGGGAATGTATCACATGTTTTTTTTTGTGTGTGTTTTTTGATCTTGTGGTTGTGGCAGTGTTTGACATCTGTGTACAAATTTGAAATGCAAGCGCTATGATTGCCTGAGTGGAATAGTATGAGCAGGAACTGCTTTTGTTGCTATAAATGTGTTTTTGCAACTCCTACAGATGCTAGACTTCTGTGAAATCTGTAACTTGCTATAGTATGATGAAAGACACAAAGGCAACTATTTTGTTTAATCCTCTCTTGTTGACTTGTCACTGACTGGCTTCCAAAATCTGCCTCCACACATTAAGACAAAACGCTGAAGTTCAAAGCAAGGTTCAGAATGGGGGACAGAGGGATTTGAGTGAGTTTGAATGTGGCATTATTGTTGCTGTCAACAAGCTACTTTGGGTATTTCAAAAAAGAAAATGTCAAGTAAGCTGCAGTTGTGTGGATGAAAATATCTTGTCAGATGTCAGAGGACAATTTGGTTTTGTGTTTTGCTTCGCTTTTAGATTTGCCACTCTTGGCTTTCCGAATGTAGGTAATTGTTTGCTCTCTAAGATTCCTCATGCTTTTTGTTCAGTACGTATTTTGTATGTTTTTGACATTTTTTCCCTCTCTGGTTAATTGTATTCTCTAAATCATGGCAATGTCACAATTTCTATAATTTTGAGTTTATGTGTATTCGAAGGTTTCCATTTTGCTCGTGTTCAGTTGTTTTATCAGTGATTGTTTTCTGTGTTTAGAGACAACCGTTTTAAGGTGCTGTGTATATTTGAATGTGCAGGTGCCTCTCTGTGATTGTTGGAGTCAGAAGACGAACACGCTTGAATTGGTTACCTAAGAATAGATGATGTGTGAGATGACGCTGCCGAGGACTGTCCATCATTCATCCTCCGCTCATCCCAACCAACCACACCTTACCTCTAAAGTACCTCCATGAACATCTTCAATGTTGCACATGATTTTAAGGATTTAGTACGGATGAACTGCATTTTTGGCCTAGTTTTCTTCTGTTTATTTTAGTTAGGAAGGTAAATTGCTTTTTTTCGGTTAATTTATTTTAAATAGGTAAGTCAGATTGATATTTCACATAGCTTTCTTCTTTTGTTGTTGTTTTGGCATAGGTCCACCATGAATTTACACCCAGCTCATTCTCAGTGTTAATAACTGAAAAGAAATGTGACGTCTCATACATATATCATTTTAAAAAGGATACAACTGTGTTTTGTGGCTGCTTAGGGTCTGTCAAGGATGGATAACTTTCATGTTGTGGCCTGACCACCCCTAAACAGGCCATGCCATTTTTTAGCCAGTACCTTCCCTTTGTGTCTCAGCTCCCTGGACTGCACTCCCCAGATGTCTCAATTCTATTCACCATTCATCTGACTAGCATTTAAGCAATCAAGCTCCCTAGTAAGAGACGCCACTTGTTTTTTTTTCAGTCGGTGTCAAATTCACCTGAACAGGGGATTCACATAAAGGCTGTGCAGCCAGAGAATCCCTAGCAATTGACGTTGATATGGACAAAATCTTTAAACAATTTTTCTGACACCTTGTTTGCTCTATGTCATGAAGAAAAGGGAGTTCTGAAAGCAAAAGATTGTTTATTCCACTTCTAGTAAGGTATTCCTAATAAAGCAGCTGGTAATTGTATTTGATAAACTCTAAATATGTTCTTTACTGGCTGTTGGTAACATATGTCTATGCAGCTGAACAATAAAATGCAACATACCAAGCCAATCGTTAAAACTTGATATTATCTTACCTTTATATTATGTTACTGAAATTGCATTTCAGAAAAATGATTGTCAAAAAGGTAAAAAATGTTTAAGTTCTAATATTTCATTGTATGTTTAGTCATATTATTTTAAATCAAACTGTAATCCCTAAAAACAACAGACTGTTCTCCACAGACAGCAACTTTTCCTTTCCATTTTATAAATAAATACTTAACAGTAGGTTTGCACGATTTCACAAATTGAATTCCGATATGATTTTCAAAACTTCAGCCTTTAGTATTTGGGCGCTATTTGCTTTGTCGGGTGTGGATATCTGCTGTAGATATTTCGCAGCCCTTAAATGTCTGTTTATTGTTAAAAATTCTACAAATGTATCAGTCACTGTTATGAGCCAGTACTGACACTCACACACGTGAGATGTTCTAATGTAGCTTACCGAAGAGACAAACACCAGCATTTAGTTTTAAACTAGCTGTGTTTTGAGATTTCCATGTCAAATTAACAGTTAATGCTTTTATTGACCACTGGAGCCAAGCCCAAAACATCTAAAGAGCAGAATGTGGCTGAGGCGTTATAAAATGCCCATAATAAAATGATGGCATAAGAGTGCCATAATTAACATACCAAAATAGTATAGGAATGGCTAATGGCGAATTACAAAGACCAGAAGATGCTAACCATCTTGAAATGATGAACTACCATAGTCCTTGTCTCAGACAGTCACAAATCCATTATAACAAAAAAATTACAATTTAATCACTATTTATTATTACAACTGTAAAACAACTAGGGGAGTTTCTGACATAAACCAAAGAAAGACCTTGATCCAGGAAGAAAGTCTTAGACAAACTTCTGAGCATACCTGCAGTCTAAAAGAAACGCAATGCAGCCCATCTCTTTTTGCAGAGGAAGGTTTAAGTGTGCTGCCATCTCATTGTAAAATGAAAAGTTAATCAAGTGGAAAACAGGAAACGGAATGAAAAATGGAAACCTCCACACAATTCAAAACCGGTATATGTCTGTGCTAAAGTATTAGAAGTGACTTAAAAGTATTAGGATGTAATGATTACCATACTATGCAATGAAAATGGTTCATTTGACTCAATGTGTAATTTCCTTAACCCAGGTTTCAGCTATAAATAGAATAGTTAAACCACAAAGAGTAATCATCATGCAAGCAGTGTTTGCCACATGTTTCAGTTTATGCATGTCCATGAATTACATAAACTCAGTTCTCCTGGCCAGCTGAATATGTCAGCTGAAACAAAATCCTATTTGACCTAAATAAAGGTTGAATACCTTTAAAAAAAAATAGCCAATTAAGAATATATATTGTTATTAGTTTGATGAAATAAATCATCCAAAGCTGCTTAATTTAGGTCTGAGAGGGGAGTTTAAAAACTCAATACATACTCAATATCCAGAAATCTTTTTCCTCTGCAAGTTTAGAGCTATGTCTCACTCCCCCAAGATAATATTTCTTTTACATTGTTTGTTTTTTTGGGACAAAAAAATGTCCCAGATCGTCCACTCTTCGTAAAATGCACTAATTAGCAATGAAGAATGAACCTAATGTTATGTAATTTTTTGTAGACACAACTACAAAGCTTTAAAGTAATATCCATTGAGTAGGATCTTTTCTTTTGGCAAGCAGCTTTTAAAGGGGAAGAGTAGAAATATATCAACATAGTACTGGTCTTATAGACACTGAAATTAGAAGTCTTTACATTTATTTGTACAGCGATTCTTGTTGCATAATGGACTTAATTCCAAAACATTTTCTTTAATCCATCAGAATGTATCATGTTGCTAAACATGCTGATACCAGAAAACCAGTTTTTTACTTCCAGAAAATAATATACAGTTAAAAGGCATTAAAGACAAAAGATTACCATTGTTTTTACTATTTATTTCCAAAATGTATAAAACTGTTGAAAGGACAACTCCACTTAAAGTAAATAGTTACTTAGGGGAACAGTTGTTTTTTTTTCTTCACATTACCTCATCATTGCTAACATTTCAAAATGTTTACTGAATGTCTTTATTTGCTTCACTTACATTTTAGTGAATATAAGCAACTGGTTTAGGTTAAAAAACTAGATATAGAAAAACAATGCATCTGTATGTGTCCACCCAAACAACCTTACTTTTGTTCTGTGAATGCATAAAAAACTAAAGTGTACACAATATAAATATTAAATAAAAACCCTGAAAATGTAATTTTCAGAAAATTTTATTGGCAATATTTAGCCAGTGAACAACATTTTCCTGCTAATTTGATGTGGAACAAAATAACTGTAGCATTAGGTTATTAATCCTAGGAACACACAGTTACCGTCACAATTTGCATTTGGCTTTTTAGATTATATTGGATAGGAATAATTATTGTTTCATTTATCAATGGCTACTTGTGTACATTTTACCTGAAACAATACAGTATAAACAACCTTTACCAAGAGAAACAACACACCTATGTGCAGTTTAAGATCTTTCTGTAAAATCTTTTTTTGCTATTTGCAATACCAATACCAAGATGGTAATTATATATGGCTAATGATGAACTTACTGCTTGTTTACTTTTTATATCCAGACCTCATTAGCTTAAAAATGAGCCCTAACTAATTTCATTTATGTAACAACAATCCTTTAATAATTTGGAATGTTATTACATAACGTGACTTGTGATTGTGTGAGACATAGTTCAATAGTTCATAGTTCAGTAGTTCAATAAACGAAAATGTCTATTGGAGCATGCACTTGTAACGTGTATAAGGTGTATGTTAAATTTTCTGACCGAATAACATTTAAATCTATAAAATGATAGCTAAAAATGTGTTTAACCGAATAGGTTTAAATGATGAATCTCTTCCAGTTTCAGTTTTTTCTCTCCAAATGATGGAAAAGCCTTTACAAAAACTTGCCCTTGGACCACGTCATTTTGCAGAGGAGACCTTGGTTATTCTTGCATTCATCAAAAACAAAGGATGTTTTCTTCATTTTATTCTATGTATTTGGTCATAAGATGTTTCACTTTTTTATAATCTTCCTGGCAGCATGAGGGAAGCATTGCTCCAAAGATGACAATACTGGGCCCCTTATCAGGCAGTAATCCATTTTATCGCAACAGGACATCAAGATTTAAATTATGTGATGTCATGAGATAGGATGACATTTGTGGTAATGAATTTTTCAAGTATGTGAATTAGCAAAATGTATTAGCCTGGATCTACTGCAAGGGCAACCAGCATCGCCCAGGGGCTACTTGCTAAAAGGAGCCCTTTATGATGGATGAAAAAATGTTCGATGAAAGCTCAGACCGAGACTATGATTTAGAATAAATATATGTGGTATTGGACTTTTATTGCCCAATGAAGTGTTGACCACTGATCTATCAAAATACACTATGTTAACCAACTAATGTCTAAAATGAATAAGCACAAAGAACAAGTAAAGTATTTGTACTCATTCAAGATCAGGTTAGCACATTAAAAGACTTCGAATGATTTTTATCTGATCTTGAAAAGGTGGGGCGTATTCATACCTCACAGTCTGCTACATGGCCCACACAACAACAAAGTCCGTGTGACGTAAATTTCATCATCTTTCCTTATGGCCCACAGGGCTACCCACAGGCGACTGTGTATAGCACAGTGATCGAGCTGACTGTGTGAAAACAGGGGGAAAAAAACTCCCATTGACAGGCAGGTGCCATACACACAGCAGATGAAGAAAACTGTGAAGCAGATAACAAAAGAAGAAAAGTGTATATCTCTGAGCGAAACACTGTGGTTCAACTCGCCCAAAAATAAAGTTAGCATGGACGCGAGGCAGCAAGGTTCAAGTGGAATGTATTTGCAAACATCAAGAAGTATGTGATGATACTTAATCTGTACTGATTAGAAGCATAACACCAGATAAAGAAAACAATAACAGCATGAAAAAACCTCCTCTAACAAATACCTTTACTAAAAGCTAGCTGTAATTAGCGAAAAAGCTTAGGAATGTAGCTAGATGTTTTATCAGAAATTGGTCAGCTAGTTTGTTACAGTGAGATGCTGGAGATTTTCACTAGCAAACTAGCATTCATAGCCGGAGGAGTTACATAGGAATCGTTCCGTTAGGGTTAGCTCATACAGTATTGACCATATTCAACCTTTAATCAATGAACGCACCATACGTAAATGCCACCAGGCTACAATTCATTTAGTCTGTGAGAGAAAGCAAGACCTCAGCAGATAGGCAGGAGTCTGATTGGAGTACAGCAAAGTTTCTCCATTTTATGATTTTGAGCTTTCAACTTTTGTCTGCAATAAAACATGCTGGATTGTGAAATGCTGGCAGCCGTGTGGAAATCTCATTATTAAAGTAATAGTCTGCAGCCTCTAAGGAACACACACGGGTATTGCTCTTTTAGTAATGCTACCCACACAAACAGCTAGTATTAGATGCTAAAGACACCATAGCAGAAGACTGGGAGAGCTTAAGATTCCTGCCTGCTGAAGCACCCCCAATAATACCCCTAAAATTCCTGGATCATGGGGTGGGTTAATGAATGAACGACAGTTTAAAATGTCATCTCTATAATCATTTTGCCTTTTAAATAGTGGTAAACCCTGTATTACAGATCCTGCTCTCTCACACACAGCATGAGGTGGCTTCTGCTCCTAATTTAAACAATTAAAGATCGATCACAGCAGGAGGGCAAGAAAAAACATGTTGAATGCTGTCTTTATGTTTAATGTATTACGTATGGTTCTCAAAGAGAAATTGGCCATTATCCGTATCTGCATGTCAAAAACGTGAGATTAAAAATCAGACACAAAATTCTAATTGGTACATATGTAGTAAAATATAATAAGTTGTATGTTTTGGTGATCTTTACTGAAAATAAATTATTCTGGAGTCCAAGTTTGACTTGGTATGATCTAGGTGACTTGCGCTAAGGGATGCAATATAAAAACTTAACTACTTGGTCAAAATGATCTGATTAACAAGTTATGTGGGCACTGATACATCTGATTGTAATTATCATCTGGTGATATTTACATCTTTTTGATAGCCATGGTATGTGGATGTTAATAAAAATGTTTCAGTATCAGTACCTGGGGACCCTTGGACTTTAATGTCCAGGGTTCTCTGGGGGTTATCAATGCTGCCTTGGTGTTTAAACCTGAGCGTAATACCGTGATGTGCAGATTGATACCTCTGCATGCGAGTGCAGCTATATGGCTAAACTAATTGCTCAGGCATAGAGTTCATCGTTCCTTACAGTTCAAGCGTGGTCACTGTCAACTGAAACAAGATGAGTCTGACAGATGAAATCAGCCACGGACTTAAAAAGCAGAGATGTTACTTCTGACCAAAAGACAGCACAGGGGAAATTGATTTTAAATATGTCAGATCAGGTCCATTTTCCACCTGATATAGTTTCTGAAGCATATACAACCGTGTAGTATGTAATAGCTTCACAATATATTTTAGTTCCAATTACTTTGGTTGTCACTTAAAAAAATCTGATCCCACTCTTGCAGATCCTGTCAATTTGAGCTTTCCAATTTCTTGTATGTCAGACTCGATGATGCAGAGGTGTGCAAGGTGAGAGTCAGGTCCCATATGAGTACTGACAGGCCAAGCGGCACAGGCTCCCTCATCAACCTACTGGGTTTAGTGCAGAAATATGTAAAGCTGGGACAGCATATTCACATATGCTGGTGTCACTACAAAGGACACCAGCAAAGGGAAATGCTATGTTCCCACTGCCCACTCCTGGATGTGATAATGTGGGTGGGCACAGTTTAGGATGGCAGTTACTAGCTTTACAGTCTTTCTGCTTCATCACACGTCAAGGCAGACAAGATATAACGAGCGAGAATGGAAAGGTACAGAAAAAGAAGGTAAGAAAAAATTACCAGAGAAATGAATTGGAAAAAAAAGTTGAAGCTACCAAGATCAATGAACTTTCTAAAAATAATTTTATGCGGATATACAGGAGTGTATTTGCGGGTGCGAAATGTAGGCAAACCAGGGTTTGCAGGTACTTTGATTTCCGAAATGAGACAGAAAGGCATATCTGGTCTTAACATCTATCTGTGCTGATACAGTTTGCCCACAGTATGCATGCATTTAGGGATACCTGCCCATATTTTTTTATTTTTACGTAAATGACATTCAGTGCAAACTGAAATTCTTAAAGACTAGTGCTTATTGTTTAGACAGGTCGTGGACAATATACAGTCTGCTCAAAACTGGTGGTCGTTTTGGCACAGAAAGAGAAAACGTTGACCTGCAGCACAGCTTGATTTACAAAAAAGTGGTCAGGGACGGGACCAGTGAAGTCTGGATGATATTTTTATGGTTTCTCCAATCAATTAAATTTTCTACGTCAGGGGTGTCCGAAGAGCAGCCCAGGGGGGATTTGTGCCCCTTGGAATGGTTTTCCAATTCATCAATGGTATAAATTTAGCCTCCCAGCAAAGACAGTAGAAACCAGGAGATGCGTGTTAAAATTGTTTTACAAATTAAAGTTATCTTGAAATGGAAAATGTTAGTTACAACATAGTATTTACTTTTTATTAACCAGAGTTTTTGCTGTAATTTTGTCAGCATTGTTCAGCATTTCCTCTCCTTTTCTCTGCCGAACTGTAAATGAAAGCCACTGGTGGTACAAGATTATTCTTTTTGCATTTCAAACAAAACAAAAAAAAAACTGTAGCCAGTGAGTACTCCCAACTTGATCATGTTGGCCTGTGTGGCAAAACATTTGGGCACTACTGGTCTAAGTTGTGTTTCAATAAAAGGTTGCTGCTTTTTCAAATACAGATTTCAAACCTTATTTTAAAAAAGCTTCACATGCAAAGATGAATGACAACTATTTTTTTTCATTGACTCTCTAAAGAAGATCTGTCAATATTGCACAAATGAGGCCAAGCAACTCGGTGAAGGTGGATACCAGGGGACATGGTAGCCAAGGGGTGAGTGCTCAGGAAGAGATGTGCATGTGAGCAAAAAGCCAGAAAGATGTAATTTTGCACACGTCTTTCTTTTTCTGGTATCGCTACAAGTTAGGACATTGTGTTGTAAAGATTGTATGTAATCCTTTTTCAATCTGTGCTGACTCGACCTTCTCATACAATTTGCAACAACACCTAATGATTTTAAAAACCTTTAAATTTCATTTTAAAACTCACTTTTACTTCTTGGCTTAGAAGGCAGAATGAGAATTGTGTGGTCTCTGTTTTGAGTTGTATTGTATTTTGCTTTCTTATTATTCTGATGTTATTGATTCAGGTGTATTTTCTAATTTATCGTTTGAGTTTTTTATCTATGACAATCTCATGTTTTCTTAAATGTGCCAAATAAATAACATGGATTGGACTGATTTAGAAAATGCCCTTCATGGCATGGTTTGTGATTTTTCCAGTCAGATGATGCTGTTTGACTTTTAAAGAATGCCTCTTCAGGTTAGAACCTGGAGCTGTCTTGTTTTGCCTTTGAGGCTGAGAAGCACAAAACTAGCACCTAAAGCAATAACTATAAATTACTCCCTTCTGCTGGACTTAATGGGCATGTCTGCTTTTGCATGTATTTAGTGCTATCTGCTTTATGAATCGCGTGCAGAAATAAAATAGCAGGTGCAAAACAGCTGCAAAACTAGAGAGGTTTGCACTGTTTTGTGAGTTTCCCCTTTGTTGATAATAATTTATGTCCTCTACAGTCTACATGTGATGTGGAAAGATCAAATATCATTTAAAAATTGATGACAGGGAAATTCCTTTGTCCAAGTTTGTGATTACACTCTTTGACCCTCTTCTTGCTTCAAATCTGTCCTGCACTTTGCTGTGAATGCCAAACAGGAAAGTCCTTTATATAAAGAATGGGGAGAAAGCTCTCCAGTCTCATTGAATTACTCACATCATACTTCTCACCATGTTCAAATTAATAAGGGCTATTGAATATGTGACCATGCGTCAAGAATAATAAATAAAATATTTCCTTCAAGGATCATTTGCAGATGATTTATGCACCAACCCACAAAGAGATTCAAGAAAGAAGGAATGGAAGAGGAATCAATATAAAACACAGTATGGTATTACTTCATGTCAGCCTCCATAGAGGAGAAATCATTCAGGCACACAGAGGTCTGGGGAGTCTGCTATGCTGGTGAGCACAAGTCATGAAGAGGAGAAAAGCGGTTGAAATGCAAAAGTTGGACATTTTAAAAGGGGTAACCATGGGCGTTAGTATTATATATCTCAGAAATTAGCTGAATTCATTGCTATAAAAAAATTTCATTATTGAGGGTCAGTTTGAATTTGTGTAAGTGTGTGTACATGCTGGCAGCCCACAATGGGACCAGCTGGGGACGTCTATTGCCATGCTTCTAATGGATGGCCACATTTAAGGCGATAAGAGCTTATAAAGAGTAATGGGCCTGTTGCTTCATTGCGGGGGAGAGGAAGAGCTATTTTGAGTTCATGAGAAAAGCTTCATCTCAGGGATTAAAGAGTATCGACTGATAAAAAGTAAACTCTACATTGCAGTGACACTCGCCTAACCCTGTCTGGTAAAGTTTGTAGATGAAATACATAAATCCAAACAGGAGGCTGCTGGCGGTGGTTGGAAAAGTCAGTGGGGATACCATTAAGGAAAGCAGAGAAGGGCTTCCAGGTGCTGCAGGGTGGCCTGATATGTCTGGAGGGTTGTTATTGCAGCAAAAAACTAAGCGACGAGAGTTCTGAATGAGACTAGCTTTGTGTCACCCAGAGTGCATGCGAGGAGAGGGGGATAAGAGTCCACCTAAAGGAGCTTTAACCATTAATGTTTCACTTTTCTTTCCTATAGAAAGTACTCCTGAATCAGTGCTTGTGTTTGTGTCTCTGCTCTGTTCTCTCAAACCCCCCGTCAGTTGTGGCAGATGGCCGCTCACACTGAGCCTGGTTGTGTTGGAGGTTTCTTCCTGTTAAAAGGGAGTTTTTCCTCTCAACTGTCGCTACATGCATTCTCAGTATGAGGGATTGCTGCAAAGTCAATGCAAGCGACTGTCTACTGTCTCTACAGTGCTCATCTAGGAGGAGTGACTGCTGCAAGTCACTGACTTGATGCAATCTGCTGGATATCCTTAGATAGAAAAAAACTTTTAACCAATTTGAATAACAAACTGAATCTGACTGCACTGTTTGATAGTTAGGATTAATTGGAATATATGTACCAGACTTGAAATCTGTATGATTCGACTGAATTGACTTCGTAAAGTGCCTTGGGACATGTGTTGTGAATTGGCGCTACATAAATGAAACTGAATTGAATTGAATTGGATTGAAACAGTCTAAAACATTAACTGTGCTTTCAATTTAATCTTTGACCCTTACAGTGACCATTACTGCAGAACAATCCCATAAGTCAAGCTAAAGACCGAGTCAGTTATGTTCAATGTGACTACACACAGATCTTAATTGGTAAGTTTTGCACTGAGAGGACAAACACAAAAGAACAAAAATCCAACATCGTCTATTTGACCCTCTACTGAGGAGAGGACAGTTAAAAGTTCTGTTAGATTGCAGCATGAACTGTTTTTCTAAACCCGTCTGATGAATGTGAAGGAATATACATCTATCTCCTCTGTCGATCAAGGTGGATGTGAGTCAAACAAAACTTGTTTTTCTACTCCTAGGTATTGTTCACCCAACCATGGACAAAACATGTACTCCGAACTACACAAAAACAAGATGCTGGTAGGAAACTGCAACTTTAAATACAACACTAACCTACTTCTAGCTCAGCCCAGGAAGCAGGAGTCACAGCTGAAATCCTTGTAATGTCATGGTTCCATTATCAAAAACACTTTTTCCACTCCATCTTGTTCTCTACCATGCGACTCTCAGAGGGGTGGATAGGAGAGGCAGTGTGCGTGAAAGTCCGACTTGCTGGCAAGCTGGACTAATTCTTCAAACTTCAAACTAGAGTACCCGCCACAATGTTAAGTATGATCAGCTGTCCAAATAATCCAGCATTCATGCAAAAAAGGGAATTAAGACAACCTGTCTTTAATGTTTCTTTATGAGCTTCTGCAGAAAAGCAACCAGAACCAGGGATGTGCCCGAAGAGACGTTGTTTCTAATCACGTCGAGGGAAGCGACTTCCTTCTTTCCTGCCGGAGATTAGACGACAGGAATCGCAACATTGCATGTCTTCCAATGTGCCACACTGGGTAGCGGGAGCCAGAGCCTTACAGTAGAGTGTTCTCACTCCCATAGACTTCTATAGAAAGAATGGAATGAGGAAGTCACATGGGTCATGCATCTGCAGAAGGTTCCAAACACAAGCAGTTCCAGCACTGAACGCAGTTCATTCTTTGTGTTTCAGAATTATTTCTCCGGTAAGATGGTAAAATGACTAAATTTTTTCGACATTGACAAGCGTTAGCGCACTACTCCTTACCAAAATAAGTGGACAGTGATATTTCATGTGGCCAGTTTTAGTTGATTAATCATGTTAACCAGCTAGTTGTAGTTGAACTGCAGCTAGCTAACTGCAAACACGACAGGTCCTGACAGGTTTGAACGGGTCCATTTCACTCTAATTCAGCTTTTTAAAATATTCAGCACAGTTTGCAATATCAACATTTATAATTTTGTAAACTGTTTTGGAAATTTCTGAGCCTAAAATGCATTCAATGAGACATGATGTTTGTGTGTAGAGTGGAGGCTCTAACTGAGAGAGTCAAAGGACAAAAAGATCTTGTTGCTGTGTCCACAAACTGATTTTAATTCCAGTTACTAAACTATCTCAACTAGAAAACATTTTTTGTGAGATTGACATTGTTAATTTAGTTCAAGTTATACATCGTTCAACAGATGGTCCGTCCGAGGCGGCAGCATAAATGGGGATGTTATCAGTAAAAAAAAAATGTGATTGTGAAGAAGAGTAATTGTTTCATATTTTTCGGCTAAACCACCCAAGACTGACTTCAATGAACTGCTGAACCCTGTTACATACACAGAATCACCAAGGTAACAAGATGCCAGTTTCTTTGTCCTGCAAAATAATAAAAGCTAAAACAAGAGGTTTGAACAGTTGAGCAGTGATCCATCTGTCGATCCATCTAAACTCCTCCACTTGCGTCAGGAGCTCCTCTCGAACCTGAAGAGGGCAAGCCACCCTTTTCCAGGTGAGAACCATGGCCTGCTGAATCTCATCCCAGCTGCTTTACACTCGGCCCCAGTGCATGCTGTAGGTCTTGGCTAGAGGGGGACAGCAGGACTACGCCATCTGCAAAACGGAAAGACGAAATCCCCAAACCAAACCCCCTCTGGCACTTGGCTGTGCCTACAAAGCCTGTTCATGAAAGTTATGAACAGGACCGGTGATAAAGAACAGCCCTGGATTAAGGAGATCCCCAAAGTATTCCTTTCACCGCCCGACAATGTCCCCCATCGAGGTTAGCAGCTCCCCACCCCCACTGTAAACAGTGTTGGCGAAGTACTGCTTCGCCAACACTTTGTCACCGGTCCTGTTCCAGGTGAGAACCATGGCCTGCTGAATCTCATCCCAGCTGCTTTACACTCGGCCCCAGTGCATGCTGTAGGTCTTGGCTAGAGGGGGACAGCAGGACTACGCCATCTGCAAAACGGAAAGACGAAATCCCCAAACCAAACCCCCTCTGGCACTTGGCTGTGCCTACAAAGCCTGTTCATGAAAGTTATGAACAGGACCGGTGACAAAGAACAGCCCTGGATTAAGGAGATCCCCAAAGTATTCCTTTCACCGCCCGGCAATGTCCCCCATCGAGGTTAGCAGCTCCCCACCCCCACTGTAAACAGTGTTGGCGAAGTACTGCTTCCCTCTTCTGAGGCGCCAGACAGATTTCCAGAATCACTTCAAGGTTTGCCTTGAAGAGATTTATTTATCCTTTAAATTACCTGACTAGAGGCGCACCTTCATCCTGTCCTATTGCTGAAACAATCTAATTTCCCCCTAGTGGGATCATTAAATTTATCATCTTATCTCTATATTAGTAATTGATTGTTATATAAGTTTTATGTGCTTATTTACTCGATTGTTCAGGAGGTGAATGCCTGTATGATCGAGCCGGTAGCATTTTATGAATTTACTGTTGTTGTGTGGAAGATATCTCTACTTTCTGTCTTTCGGCCATCTCCCTTACTTAAGATACTCTTTGGCTCACTAAAAGTCTTCCTCACTACTCTTAGAATTGGTTCTCTTTAGGAGCTCTCTTAAGGTTTAAGATGCTTTGTGAATCACTGGGGTAAAATTCTAAGACAAATCATAGAATTCAAGATGTTCTAAGATTTTTCTTACCATAAAATAACTACTTTTAGCCTTAGGATTCTTTGTTAATACGGGCCCAGGTCTTAATGGGTTACTGATTTCAGAGCTGAACATTTTTCTGTGATTTGCATGTTTGTTTTTCTGTCAAACCATGGCTTGCTTTGAACCGGCAGTCTAGTTCGTACATCTGGATGCTGGTGCGAACATCCTTAATCTAAAATCTAACACTTGGCAGCCAAGCAGCATTAAGCTGCAGTGGACAATTCTAGCTCATATTAATCCAGAGCTCCGAGTGTTCAGTTTATTCCCACTGAAAACCTTGTTTGGTTCAAAGATGTGTTCATCCTCATTATTTCACAACTGTATTGAGTACGATAAAAATAAGCAATGGCTGATGTTACACTTTCTATAGACATTACCCTCAGTTCCTGTCATTCTAACTATGAAAACAGGTCAAGATGTCTCATTTCTGCCCTTTCTCAGTACTGCACATGCTGCACTAACCTGTGCCGAGAGACATAGAATAGATTATCCTAAAGAAACAATGCAAAAGCCTATTTATATAACTTTAACAACAAGGATGTACTCATCTACATCTTTATGCCACCTTAGTAACATGTTTTTGCCTTCCAGTGAGTTGTGTATAAAATATTCTGTGTAACACTTGGGTTTTTATTACTGCCAGTGTTAATTTTTTCTAAATCAGTCCTTTGTAGGAATTAAAATTGAAGCTTTCAATATGATATTAACATATACACTTTTTAACATGACACGTACACTGTACATTTGACTAAAGTCATCATAAAAGGTATTAATTGTTTCCTGTCCTACAAGGGGCTTGATCCAGCTTCCTTGATTCCTTGTTTTGGAGAATCCCTTTGGAGCTTTATTTTAGTCAGTGGTAGTTGTGGTGAAAATGTTCCACAAAATTGTTAAATACGAAAGAAAGAAAAATGCCCCTTACCAGTTTGCACCCTCGTTTCATACTTATGCATTGCCATTTCACCCCTTCCTACTTTAATTTCATATTTTTAAACAAAGCATTTCATACCCATTTACTTAAAACAGTTTATATTATAGCTTGTCTTGCATTGTAGTTAAGTATTTTCACAACTTATGGAAATAAATGCCCATAAATAGCACAGTACAATATAGGTAGGTATAGAAAAATAGTTTCACTAGCTAGGTATTAGTGGTGTAAGTGTGTTCGAAGTGTCCCTCTGGTGGGAATAATGGAGTCAGCCCTTCATTTAAAGTGGGCCGCTGAAAGATAAAACATTTGAAGGGTCACATAATGGGACATGTAATCCGATAGTGCTGTCACACACAAAACTCTGCTTCAAGGGACTTAAGCTCAACACAAACATATACTAACTGACACTTTGGGGAAAAAAAGTACTTGGAACTAGTAAACGATTTTGCCTGAGGCTATAGTCTTTTATACAAATTGTCCATGAGTTTATAAGTATTTGGTATTTGTTAACTCATGTCCACAAAACACCTTTACACTATCATTATAATATAGAAGCAATTCTATCATTGAAATTTAACCTCTTAAACCCTGAGAGATTTTAGAGCAATTTCCTCCTGAAATGACGAAACTTAAATAAATCAAGTATAGCTCCATAGTTATACGGCCTATATGCAAACTTTTGGTACCTGTGTAAAGGTAAGCGGAAAAGAATATTTTTTCAAGTGGAGCCAGTATTGTAACTGTTACTACGTCTGATTTATTTGTGATTAAACAAAGAAAAAATCAAGTGTTTTAAACCTCACCAAAAGTTATTTTTAAATAAACATTGCAAAACACCATAAAAATCCTTTGGAAATAATAGTAGAAGCCCCAGGTTGTATTTCGCAACATCTTGAGTATAATTATAGCAAATATGGACTGAATCAGTTGAAGCAAATTTGTTTCACAAAGGTTTTAGTGGACAATGTGCCAGGCGGAGCTGGGATTTCGGCACAATTTAGCCAAATGTGCCAAACTGTGCCAAATGTGTTTTTATCTCACAAAAGGGAATCTGGTCAAATAAAAGTGCTGATTTCCATTGTAGGACTCCTTCTGCAAATGGCATAGCCTTTGGTCATGACATTTACCCTGCATATCACCAAAATATACAATTGTTCACAGCATAAAATCAATATAATGAAAATAAATCAAACTAAATTCTATCCTTTTATCTCCAACTGGAGGAATTTTATTGAAAAATAAATAGCAGTCAAAAACAATATCAACAAATGTGCAAAAACAATTATCAACACTATATAAACAAATTTGCAAGGTAAATTTGCAATAAAAACTATATAAACAAATAAACTATATAAACAGGAATTTCTTGCCAGCTGACATCGTCCTTTGAGCATTCAAATTGGTATTATTAATTATGGTCCAGATGGTGCTTACACTAAAAAACAGCTTCAACAGGGTCAGCGGTCTAGGTACTGGAGGACGTCTCGGGGTAAGCTCTTACATTTAATGTAGTAGCTTGTGCCTCAATGTTAGGCTCACCTGGAGAGTCCCACTTGTCCTTATTGTCTTACCTGCCTTGAGAATTGTTTACCTCTCTTTGTTGGCTTGGATGAGCAGCTCCTGTTTTTTGGAACTGAAGCTACCTTGCGTTTCATGGGCCTTGAGGCACTATAAGGCAAATATAACCGGTTGAATCAATCACAAATAAAAATAAAGATGCTCCACACAACAGTAATTACAAATGTAAAAAACAGTAAAGCATTGTTGAAATAGCTGACGTGTAATGTAAACGCTGACGTGTAATGCAAAGTAACACTATGCCTTATAGGTGAACCGGGCCCCGAAGAAGAACATCCTCATCTTCATCCACTTCAAAATCCACACTGCTGTCCGAAGAATCTTCTAGTTCGAGGTCACTGCCCTGCAAAATTGTTTCCAAGGCTTCCAAAGTGTTCGTTTTACTCTTCTGCGACATTATGTTTAAATTCACGGAAAAAACACGAAACAAGAAGCAAGCTATGTGCCTAGCAGTGGGTAAAACAAGCTGTGCGCAAAGCGAATGTTACTGGCACCTTTATAACCTCAGTTGCGCAGAGGAATTACGTGCCTGGAAAACATCATACGAAGACGTGCCATACGTTCCCACAAAGATGGGGTTCTCTAGTTTCTATTGGTACCAAAAAAGACGGGGTGGGGAAAAAGCATATGTGTTCCCTGTAGCATTTTACATGTAGACTTAGATATGCCTGAAGGACCCCTAAGCATCATCTTGTGTTTAAATTGCTGTAAAACCGAAAGTATTTGTAAATACCAAATTTAGCGAATTGCTTTCTAAACATTAAAGCCTCCTCTTGCAAGGGATTTAGGAAAAACAAATCTGGCGGTGGCTGACCGACTTTTATAGCCGGCAAAAAACGGGCATTCCTTCACTCGTCAGGCTTAACAGGTTAAAAAGGTCACAGAAATAACAATTCACTGGGGAGGGTTAGAAAACCATTGCGGTCCATTCTTACTGCTTTGCCATCGAACTAGTTACAGCCATCACGTTGTCACATTAGTTGCAGAGGTATTTAAACCATATGTAGTCAGGCATAACATTATGACCACCTGTATTAACAATGTGTTGGTCCCAAAATAGCCCTGATCTGTCGAGGTATGGATTTCACTAGACTCCTCTAAGTGTGCTTTGGTATCTGGCATTGAGATGTTAGCAGCAGATCCTTTAAATGCTGTTAAATGCATGATGGCGCCTTCCTAGATTGGACTTGTTTGTACAACACACCAAAGAGATGCTTGATCGGGATCTGGGGAATTTGAAGGCGAAGGCAACACCTCAAGCTGGTGCTTATGCTCCCCAAAGCGTGTTTGCTTTCCATTAACTAGCAAAAAGAGGGCACAATCATCAGAGAATATAATTTCCATGAAAAGGTACACATTGTCTTCAACAATTCTTAGGTAGGTGGTACGCGTCAAATTAACTTTTTGACCACCCATGACCCCTTGCTAATTCACCCCTGGTCCTTTCTTGTTTCACGTTTGATAGACACAGATTAATTTGGCCCTTGTCAAATTTGCTTAAATCCTAAAGCGTGTCTATTTTTCCTGCTTCTAACACATCAACTTTGAGAACGTTGTCCCTTGCTGTCTAACATATCCCAACATTTAAGAGGGGCCATGAAGAAGAGAATGTCAGAGTTGTTCACTTCAGCTATCAGTGGTCACAATGTTATGCTTCATTAGTGTGGAAGAGGACAAAAAGGAAAATGTTCTCATTCCTTTAGCAGAGGGACCATTTACCCCAGAATGCCTCACTCCCCTTTGAAGGGAGGTTTTATAGCAGCTCCAGAGGTACTAGCCTTAAATCGACAGCTTAAAACCTAAGCCATGTCAGAAAAGAAACTAATTCAGTGCAAACATTCTCTTTTTTTGAGTCAGAGAAAAGAAGCGATTAATGAAAAAGAGTTATGCAAAGAAAGAATGTTTTTTTTCACTTTCACACTATGTGTTTCAAATAATTATTTCTGACAAGCAATGCGAAACATAATTTGTATTCAAACCCTTCCTGTCCAGGAGCAAAGCTGAACTTTATTTCCATGATTGACAGCAGCTCACACAAAACACAAGCTAGCATGTAAGGATTGTGAAAGACCAGTCAATTCCTCCTGAGCCAGCAGGGCTGCCATGAGCTTTCCAATAAAGGTAACAAAACAAAAGCCTAATTATAATTTTAGGTCTACAGATATTTCTTGCAAGGACAGCTGATCTGCCGGCAAAGCTAAAACTCAAAGTTTCAGTTTGAATCAATCCTCAACTGACTGCATTATTTTTTTCTGCTTAACAAATATTGAAATAATAAAAGAGAAAAGTTGGGCAAAAATTATTTCTGTATTTTAGTATTTATATAAGCTTTCAGTTGTAACTCAGTCACCGTCAGTGAAGCCTATAAGCCATGCAAGGATCGTAAATGACAAAAATTCTCTACTGTGCAGGAATACAATGCCTTACAAAATTCATACCCCTTTAACTTTGGGGATTTGACGTAATAGATCAACACAGAGTAATGCAGTATTCTAAAGTGAAAGGTAAAAGACACAAGCTTTTTGAAATAGTTTACAACAAAAAATGTAAACGCTCAAGCATATTTATTTATTCAGCATTTATTCAGCTCTTACACCCTTAAATTAAATTCTGTGAAACCAATTGCCTTCAAAGGTTATCTAATCAAGAACCTACCTTAGTGTTAATTTAATCTCAAGCTTTTAATATTTCATGAAGCATTAATCTGTCATCTGAAAATGGAAAGTCTGGCCAAACTGAGGCCAGATGAGGATATTTTTACAAAAGAAGCAGGCAGAGGGTTCAAAGTAACTCTGGAGGAGCTGCATACATTACAAAGTTCAGGTGGGAGAATATTCTGAAAGGACAACTATTAGTTGTGCATTCCACATACAAATATCTTACTTTAGGGAAGAGTAGCATAAAAAAGCCCTTGTTGAAATAAAGTTTAATGAAAGGGACAAAGCAAGCATGTGCAAGAAGCTGCTCTGGTTAAGGTGATGTCAAAACTGAGCCCTTTGGCCAACATGAAAAATGCTCTGGGTAGGTGGAAACTAAAAACTGCACATCACCTTCAGGACACCATCTTCACAGTGAAACACAGCATCATTTTGTGGGGAAACTTTTCTTCAGCAGGGACAGGATGAAGCTATGTACAGGGCAATCCTGGAAGAAACATGTTAGCGGCTGTAAGCGTTATAAGACTGGGGAGAAAGTCTCCTTTCAGCAGGACAACTCAAAACCTACAGCAAGAGCTAAAATGGAAAGGTGAAAGCATGTTCATGTTAGAATGGCTCAGTCAAAGTCCAGACCAACATTTAACTGAGAATGTGTCAGGATTTGAGTTTATGCTCACAGATACTTTCCATCAATTACGACTGAGTTTAAGCTATTTTGCAAAGACAAATGGGCTAAAGATGTGCAAAGCTAGTAGAGTAATTTTTCAAAAGTCTTGCATCTGTAATTGCACCAAAAGGTGGTTCAACAAAGCATTGACTCAGTGGGGCTAAATAGAAATGTATCACACATTTTTTATATTGAAAAAATGTGTCATGTCTCATTTTTCTTGTTCATTTTGCACTACTTTGTGTTGGTCTATCACATAAAAAAGAACAAGTGCTATAAATACTTTTGTAAAATGATTATTTTTTATTATCATCATTATTAAACCTTTATTTCTACAGGCAGTCTCATTGAGACACGAGTTCTTATTTTTTAAGAGAGATCTGCTAGAACATATGTAAAAACTCAGAACAACAATACAAGACTCACTTATTTAAAGTAACACAATGGTAAAAATACAAAATAATTTAAAACATTAAAAAATGTTTACAGCAAGAACTTTCTGGCATTGTTGCAAGGTGTTGCAACAGTATTGATTGTAATAATTGTGTAAACAGCTTATAAAGGTTTCAGTGCAAATCAAACATTTGCATTTTACCCCATAGTTCTGGACAAAAGACTCCACAGAAATTAAACAGTATCAGGTCAATTTTATGCCTGAAAACTGTGGACAGCTTGCAAGTAAAAAAGAGATGCACTCCAAGAAATCAATAACTGGAAATGTGCAGACAACAACTATCCTTCAAATCAACCACTTTTTTTACCCTTTCAAATTGGTACATTGGGAACTGAAGGCAGGTAAACCTTTATCTTGACCTAAATTTCATTCTGAAATGAAAGCTGAAAACTTTGTTAAAACAAACATTTTACATCGTGTCATTTTATTCAGAACATTTTTCTCTTTGCTTCTGCAAAATAAAAATAAAAAGATAGGCTTAAATGTTCAGGGAGAAATGCCACAGAGGAAACAAAAGCAGCACTAATCTTCAGTTGAAAAATTAAAACTTACTTAGAATAACTCCCTATGGCACAGAAAATGTAACAAAAAGCATTTCAAAACCTCTGTCAAAAATCCAAAATAGTAAATAATCAATAGAAGGAATAAGTCATTCCTGATTCCTTATCAACGTTATGGGTTACTTCCCCTGGGCCATACAGCCTCTACTAAACAGCAGAGGTTAGAGTGCTTTCAAGGATAAAGCGGTACAGCTATCTGCAAAAACCTTCGCACATCTACTCCTGCTCATAAATCAGGCGGTTCATGGTAAAATGTTACATCCTACAAGATCATATTTGGCACGCAACTGTTTGACCTCCCTGAACATTTCCTAATTACATGCAACAGCTTCCTGGGGCTGTTGGCAACACTGTAATTTGCTCTCTGTCCTCCATGGAATAAAGCAATGCGATTTAATGCGTTTGAACTTTGATACTAGTGATTTAATTTGTTGAAAGCACTGCAAAATGTTAAGCCTATAAGAAGAAAAAATCTTATTGTGATTACAAGGAACAAGGCTTACAACCCGTCCCCCCACCCCCAACCCCTGGTGCTTGTTTTATAAGGTATTCCAAGAGTAATGAGGTGTCTAATTAAGAAATAGTCGAGCTACAGCTGGAAGTCAGCAGGAGAATTTGGGTAATCAGCTTTCAAATAAATGTCACATATCTAATCTGCAATATCAGTGAATTCTGGCATTGGTCCAATTTGCCCCCGCACAAAAAAGCAGCAGAAAGACAGAAAATGCTTTTCCATTTAATCTACCTGTTTCATCTGAATCTCACCTCAACATTTAATTATTGAGTGCTTTCTTAACGAACCCAATTAAAGAGGCTCCTGCCTGAGGAGGTCGGCTGATTTTTGATTGATTTTTATTCAGGTAAAAGCATCTTTCAAATTAAACAGTACCATAGAGAATAGAAAAAGTGCAGGAAAATGTCTAACCAGTATGTGCAGTATAAACATGTACTCTCAGTTCAGGCACTGCAATTCCATTAATATGATTAAACCCCACTTCAGCACTCTTTTCCTGGTACTTTGCATATCCCACATTGCCAAGTTGTTTCAGCATAACTCTATATTTTACGACGTAAAGAGATATGTCGAAGATAAATCATATGTTTTCATGTTCCCTGTGTGAATCTGTGTGTGAGACTGGTTCCTTATCAAATAATAGATAGAATTTATCATTTTCCCAAACCTTCAGGTTTTATGCTGTAGTGCGATATAGATGCTCTGCTATTGTTTCTCGATCCTTCACCTTTGCCTTCAGTTTGAATGCTGAACCATACTGCAGCAAAACTAACTGATTCTTCTCTTTTTATCTGTCTTCTTTCACAGGAGGTGGGTGTTTCAGAGACCAAACGCTTTCTGCAGGACAGTTCACAATACACTATTGTCAGACGTATTTCTTATTTGATCGAACGTTACCTTGTTGGAATACTGATCAGGTCTGGAATATATCTCCGAATGAATGTCACAGCCTACTGTCAAAAAAGCAGATGTGTATAACATATACATTAATACCAGAATCATACACATAGTTAAAAAAAAGAAAAGCCTTAAAACAAGTGGAGGACGTGGTGACCCCAAGATGCCACTACTTTTCAATTCAATTCAGTTTATTTACAACTGTTTGTAACAGCTGTAACAGTCAGCATTACAGAATTTATTGCCCCCACCCCACCCCCCACTATCCTGCTCACTGTGTGTGGTGGAAAGATAAAACTTCCTTGTCCAGCCTTCCTTGTCACAGTTCTTAATCATTTCTTTGACTCCAGATATGAGCAAGTTTAGGCAAGTAACTTTCAAGTAGCCAGTTCCTAACTTACAGTACTGTGAAAAGGCACTTAAAAAGCACTTGTCACACTTTAGTAAGCGATCATCAAACAATTTTTAAAATCATAGATAACCT
This sequence comes from Crenichthys baileyi, assembly GCA_036173005.1. Taxonomy (NCBI): domain Eukaryota; kingdom Metazoa; phylum Chordata; class Actinopteri; order Cyprinodontiformes; family Goodeidae; genus Crenichthys; species Crenichthys baileyi. The sequence goes on from JAHHUM010001499.1 coordinate 74,606, forward strand.
GAGTTAAAGTCTGTCCTTATGTGAAAATGGTATTGCCCCCTTTCTTCTGAAATTGTGATTAACCACATTTTTGGAAAGCTTATTTTAATTCCACTAGCCATACCCAACCCTGATTGCTACCAGATCTGTAAAATCAAGACATCACTTAAGCAGAACCTGTCTGACAACATGAAGCAGATTAGAATTGCTCAAAAACCAACCATGCCTTGTTTCAAAGCAATTGAAGTAAAGTTGAGAAACAAAGTCACTGAAATCTGTCAGTCAGAAAGGTTTTACAAATCCAATTCCTGACTTACAGCGGCTTTGGGGCGCTGGGACTAAAGTGATCGACAGTGAGTTCATTGAGGACTCATCCAGGAAGTCACAAAAGAACCCAGAACAACATCTAAATCTCAGCAGAACTCACCGGCTTCAGTTAAAATCAGTGTTCATGACTTAACAATAAGAAAGAGTAATGATGTAGAGAATCTGATGGTCTACTCTTCAGGACTTGTGGCATCAAATGCAACCATAAATTCTGATCCATAAGAATATTTGGCCATAAGTTTCATTGAGCTTAACTATTCCTTAGTTATGGAAAAGGACAATAATAAATTGAATATAATATTATAATTCAAAGAGCACCAGCAAGTAAGGGTGCACCGATCGATTCCTTAAGTTTGGGTGATCGGCAATTGGCAGATCCTTACATCTGAAACCGATCTTATCCACCGATCTTATGTACTTGTCTAACCTGTTGTGCAAGTTTTGTTTGTTTTTAAAATATGAAAATGAAAGACCAAAGGAACTACAATGCTCTAAACCTTTCATTTATATTTGAGAGCAAAACCTCATGTGCAGTTAAAACAAGTTTGTGTTGTTTCATAGATTGTTTAGTATTCAATAAAATAATTTGGAATATTGAAGGTGTATTTTGACCTTACAACACCTGTCAGTTATAAAATGTCAGTTATAAAAATAAAAATTTGCATTGGGCAAAATCGTAATTGGCAGGTCAGGATTTTTAAAAATCAGTGACCGGTGACTGGCCAGAAAACTGCAACTGGTGCAACCCTACCAGCAAGTCCACCTCAAAAAACAAAATAAAGGTTTTGGAGGGGCCCAGAATGTAAATCCAACTGAGAAGCTGTGCCACAACCTTAAACAGGCCGCTCATCTCTAAAGTCCCCCCACTTTGGTCGAATTAAAGTAATTCTGCAAAGATGAGTCAGCCAAAATTTCTACGCAGCAATGAAAATCGCTCATTGACAATTATCTCAAATGGTTAATGACAATTTTTGCCACCTAGTGTGGCACACACAGTTATTAAGTTACAAAAAGCAAAAACATTTTAATAATTTACCCACTGAGAAAATACTCTCGGATTAAAAGTTTTCTTTTTTACAGTTTTAGTGTGAGATTGTGCTACATCAATGCAAGATTTTAGGGCTAGGTGTGGAGGACACTGCATATACGTTTGAGCATCTATGGATAATGTTTTCTGTCTGTATTTCTTGTAGTTAAAGAATGTCTTTTTTTGGCTAAACAATGGTTGTGGCAACAAAGTTTGTTATCACCATACATGTGATTAAATGTATTATATTAGATCCTCCAGTTTCTAAACTCCCAAAACATCTAATTACAGAGCTTCAAGGTTCAGTGGGAATGAACAAAAAAAAACGTAACCAACAAGCTATAATCAAACACAGTCAAACAGGACTAAAAAGCTCCCACAAGCTGCCTGTTCACACTTACTGTATGTAAGGCATAAAGATAAAAAAAAATAATGTAGTTATCAAAGCTTATCATAAGAAGGTCAAATAAAGTGATAGGTTAGCTGTTTTCAATTATTTCAACATATTTAACTCCTTGTTATGCATAGTTTTTCTCCTAGCAGCTACTAAAAGAGTGCTTGTAAAGGACATACTGATAACAGTTCTCCTTTCACTGGCAGCCCGGAAAGTTTAAGGTCAATGTTTTTATCACCTATCAACATAGTCAGCAGCCCACCTCCAGCTTATATTTCTAAACTTTCATACTCATTTCACTCATGAAAGCAAGCAATCATTTCACGACATTGACAAAGATTTTGTGAAAAAACTTGCACAACAATGAATATAAAGGTATGGAGGGAGAGTGTAAAATATGGACATGATCATGTTTGAGCTCATGTCACATCTGATACACACAATTTTACTCGGAAGTTGGATTTTCTGAGTTGGAAAGTCAAAGGTCACAGAGCAGCAAAGAATGTAATTGGCAGTATACCCATATAAACCCAGGAGAGAGTTGCAAGTAACTGTTTATAAGCATGCCTGACAGTCTTTATCTCTTTAAAACAGAGGCAAACATATAACTGTAAAAAAGTACTGTACAAAAGGTTGCTTTGAATGGGAAAAAATACCTTGTAATTGCTTTGTGCTACTAGGACTAGTTAGCGCCACAATTAGCAAAATGGCGTTTTGTGACTTTCAACTACAACGTGTTCACTTCAGATGTGACATCATTCTTTTATCTGAACTTGAACTTCTAAGACAAATCAAAAACTTGCAATGTTAGTATGCTAACATTTTTCTCATCAGCACTGACCTGAAAACCCAGCTGAGGGTTCTAGACTCTTTCACTTTGTAGTGTAGCGTGACCCAACCTTCAAACTTTGACCTATTAATCTCCAAAGATAATCGTTAAAAGGGGAAAATTATAATTAAATTATAATAGTTTGTTTCCATCATACACAATGGTAAGTTGTTTATTTAAAATAAAGCTCTGCAAGACAATTTTTGCTCATGTTAGATGCGTGCTTAAGCCTTGAAAACCTTTCTTGAGTATGCTCAGTTTGCATTAATAAACTGGCTCCAAATAGTCAGTAAGGAGTCTCCGGATATCCCAAAAGCCAGTACCATGAGAGATCAGCTCCACTTGGGTTTCCAAGAGTAAACTATGGGCCTATGGATCTGCTGTGGGAACCAAAGCTACTGTCTGTTCAGCCCAGAGAAGGGTTGAGGTAGTTGAACCATGGAGGAAGAAACAATATGGTTCCCAGGAAGTAAACAGCTACGCTGAACCAAGCATCCTTCATTGTTCCATCCCTGAAGTTCTGGCCCAGTTTGTTTCTTCATTATTTTTTCCTACTTCTCCTTAGTAGTCTAGTTGAATGGTATTAGCCTAGTTAAAGAGTTTGTTGACTAAAGTGTTTTAACTTGAAGTTTAATTATTTTTCAAATAAATTCTTATATTTTAGAAAGTCACTGTTTCTGTTTACTCTATGTGTGTGTGCAGGGTTTGCTGTAGTTTGAGAACACCAGGGCATGAATTCACTCTTTCACTGACTGTTCCATAATATGGCCACTTTGGACTGGTATTCACAGGAATATCTATTATTAATTGTTGCTAAAAGCCAAACCAAACCTATTGTTGCACAACAATTTGTAGGATCTTTAATCAACCCAATTTTCACAGAAAAGAGCTCCCGTTTCAGTCTAACTTTTTCAACAAATCATTTAGCTTCAAAGTAGAAATGTCTGGTTTGTAGATAGGAATTTATGTCCTTCCTAATTTCATTGTTTTGTTTATTATGATCAGACTGAATAGTGTGATCTATGCTTACAATTCTAGGTGAATTGTTAGGTTTCCCATGCTAATTCTTTAACCTTTTAAGCCCAAGGGTCCTCTTACAAGGGGACTTGGCCTCTTTAGCAACAATAACACGCTCGTAGCTGACTAACTCTGAAACTGACACACACTTGTCATATGTCCAGATCTTCATCTGAGACTCCTCTACAAAAGTATCTAATTCATTCTTATATCAACTGACCACAGCTCAAACACCATGCAAAAAAGTCTAAACATTTATAACCTTTCAATTGCTTGTTGTGTTGACACCAGACTGGCTATAGATGTCACTTGGATTTTGTAGTTACAATTTATTGTGTTTATTCCCTTTTTTTACAGTAAGAGTAAGAGGTTTTGTATCGAAGGTTTTGTAAATGTTTTTTGCCGGCGGGCCCGCTAGGCCATGCGCCTTTTTGGCGGTCTATAAAACTAGGTAAATCTCCACCAATTTTTTTTTCTTCAATATATCGCAAGAGGAGGATTTAATCTTCACAAAACAATTCCCCAAATGAGTTTTGTGCAAATACATTTTAGTTTTACAGCAACTTAAACACAGGCGATGACATTTTAAGGTCCCTCAGACATTGCTGACTCTAAACAAAACGGTATAAAAAGCATCCTTCTCTTTGCAGCACCCCCACATATCTCATATCATAACAAACTAGAGACACTCACCTTTCTAACAAGGCATAACTTGTCTTTATAGCATCTTCTTTGGTGATGTCATTTGCTTGCACATTTCAGTCTGGTTGCAGTCCGCCGGCTGCTAGCTTGCAAGCTACTCCATTAGCTTCCAGTTATGTTTGCCAATGTACATTTTGATGATACACAGGGTAAATGTCATAACCAAAGGCTATGTCATATGCAAAAGGACTCCTGCAATGGAAATCAGCACTTTTATTTGACCAGATTCCCTTTTAATTCCTTTTTATGAGGTGAAAAACACATTAGGGAAAGTTTTGGCACCCTTTGCCTAACTGCCATTTCTGCCTGGCACATTGTCCTCTTAAACTTTTGAGGAACATATATGCTTCAACTTATTCAGTCCAAATTTGCTGCAGTTATAGTGAAAATGTGGATGGGAATTCCAAATGATTCCCATGGTGTTTGTTTAAAAACAACTTTTGGTGTGGTTAAAAAAATTTGATCTTCTCTTTGTTCAATCACAAATAAATCAGACATAGTAACAGTTACAATAGTGGTTCCACTGGAAAAATATTCTTTTATGTCTTACCTTTACACAGGTACCAAAAGTTTGCATGTAGGCTTTATAACTGTGGAGCTATACTTCATTTATTTAAGGTATGTAATTTCAGGCGGAAATTGCTCTAAAATCCTCTAGGGCTTAACAGGTTAAACCTAATTTACTCAGGCCCAGAATAATTTACTAATTTTCACATCCACATCATCCTCCAGTACTTTTCTGTTAGTTGATACCAAGATTAGCAGTTTAAGCACTGTACAAGTTGAGAAATGCCAAATGCATTTTCGAGGTTAATAAAAAGGAAAAAGGATCTTCTCTTCTTCTTTTAGTAGTGAAGATGTCAATAACTCAAAGGAAAGGTGTAATTCATGCTTCAGATAAAATGAATTGCATTATTAAATGTGTTTCTAAAAATTGTCTCAGAATGATTTGATTTTTGAGTGAGACTGGTTGAGATATGGACAGTAAAGTAATTAAAAGTGGCTAATAGTTTGCTAAAGCTGGTACTTCAATACATGCCATATCAATGAAACTTCATTACTGACATCACCATGATGTCAGTAATTAATTCACTAAACCCCAATATTTTGACCTGCTGATGTCCCATCCTGGAGACACATATATATGTACTAGTTTGATTAGATATTTAGGCTCACATTGACCATAATAGGTTAATAAAATACAGGTACAGGAAATATAGATTCCGAATGAGCAGTCACAACACAACACCAGTCTTCCATTAATGCCTTTATGTAGTTTAATTCCCAATTTTTAATTAAAAATTTTTAGGCAAAGGCTTTGCTATCAGTGGGGTCATTCTGTCTCTGCCTGGAGTGGCTTTTTTCAATTTGTGTGAAATAAAGGGCCTCTGGGACAAAAGTACAATATGCAGGCATAGATAGTGACTGTTGCTGGATGCTCAAACAGACAGTGTTGCCCTTACTGGCTACGGTAGGACCAACGATCACCGCAGGACCAATGACTCATGACTCATGCATTGCTTTGATTCATACTGAACATCTTTAATCTTTTCTCATAAGCTCACAGTCCTCTATCAGGACGAACAAAACAATGCAGAATAAACAGTCTGTCTGCCAAAAAACCGAGGACAAAATATTTCTGGTCAAAAGGGGCAAACTGAGAGGAATAAAAGCATCTATTTTTTTAAGATCGGGACAGATTAATACCAAGTAAGTGTCAGTGAATGTTCCCACAAGAAAGTCTATGGTCCTTGTCTGCAAATACAGCCATGCAGACTCGGTTAAAAAACACAAGGGACTTCATTAAGACACAGTCACTCCTGATGGACTAACTTGTGTGCTGATTAAGGCCACTCTGTGGTAGCCATTACTTTCCCACTGATTAGGAACCAGTGACTGTGTTAAGGCTGATTGGAGACAAACACACATAAGCTGTACCAATTACATCAAGTGCCATCTACCCCTTGGTCAAAGTGTACTTCAGGTTATTTAGAATTCATCTTGGTTGTAGCAGAAAACATGATTATTCTGATGAGCTATTTCTGTTGAGTGTTTTTCTTTCAAATCATGCAGCAAAGGACTGCACAATGAGCAACCAACCAATACCAGGGGGTTTTAACTCCATTTCACCCCAGGTGGTCCACTTTAGAGCCACTCTGTAATGAAATGTTAAAGAGAAAGCCCAGATCAGCTTTGTTTTAAAGAAATACTTAATTTGTAGCTATAAAACTATCTGTGGTAAAATCACTTTTCTATCTGCCAACATTTTTCATGATGCAGCTCTAGTTTCTGACACAGATGGGATGTTAGGACAAACAACAGTGATTGTTTTCAAAACGGCAAAATTAATACTTTTAAAGTCAAAATTTATGGGTAGTCATTCCCCTGCATGAGCACGCCGCTCTGAATCAGAAAGAGATGCACAGCTCCCATTTAAACATAACCTCAACAATCAATCAGCCCCACCACAAAGAAGTCAATGAGCCCTGACAGTATGTACCTGTCAGATCTCTGCCTTTAATGCAATATTGGCTGATGCCTCTGAAATGCACCCACTCAAGTGTTGCATCTTTTTTTATGCAGTGATGGTCTTTTGTCCACCACATTTTTTAAGTTAACCAATTGAAGCTATTACATGTCTCTGTGAAGAATGATTTGTATAAATGTATATACAAAACATATTTTAACATTAAGGTTGTAACTTTTTCCATATTTGCACAAATATCAGAATATGTGCCTGTAAGTAAATTAAGTTCTGGAGTGAATTCACATTGCTTAAGCCTTAATGCATTATATATTACATAAATATCTAATATTGTGCAGTGCTGCCTTAGCACTTCTTGTTTTTCGAGAAAGCTCACAGCCTAATGACATTGTATTAATGCATTATTGAAGGAAACCATAATCCGCTTTTTGTTCTGGTATTCATGCATATCCTATGATTCAGTAGCATTCACATTACAATAAATTCTGTGAAACATCTTTTTTTATATCTCTTCCCTTTCACACACGATGAAAATGTTCATCTCTTAAGCAAAAGAGATAAAACATTTACATGAAGGAAAAACGCTATGTTATCTTATGAAAGCAGGGTATGTGACAGATTTTATGAGAGTTTTTCAAAGCCTTCTTTTGTTTGAAATATACCATTTTGCTTTTAAAGTAAAGCCCACTCAAGTAGAGGACTTAAGGGAACATAAAGGTATCAAATACTGTAGGTGCAAATTGTTCTAATTGTCATCACCTTACCAAACTTAGATTAAAACTGAAGTGGTAAGTTCTTTATTACTGCTTGTAGAACAAATTCATGAGCAGACTGTTAAAGAACAAGCAAGGCTTCTCAATGGCTGCAACTTAGGGTTAGGTGGTACAAAGGTATTATGGTATACCATGCTATCAAAAAATAGGGTCATTCATGCTTCCTTAAAAAGGTTCGCCTAATTCTATCATCATTAAGCATCACTGTCCTCAGGCTTTCAGTGCGGTATTATATAGCTGTTAGGCACTATATCCACTACAGGGCAGTTCTGAGTTAGCTGCCATTAAATACATGGAGGTCTTCAGGTCAGAATCTTCTTTTTCTCTGCTAATTTCTCTGACTGCATGTGTGCAATCTGCACAAAACGCAGAAGGAATCCGTATGTCTCTACGTATTTAATGTTGAGCATGAATGGCCCTTTATTTTCACTCTGGTGATTAAAAATGGATGCAAATTTGATGCTGGCTGTACAAAGATTGATATAAATATGCTACATGTGATTTTGTGTGTGAAGAGTTTACTTCTGGTTGACCTTTCTTCTGCTGACACTTTTGTCATATAGCGGTATTACAGCTTTAGTACAGTGACTGCAGTGAGTTTAAGTCTATGTAAGCCACATTCAGCAATGACTGATCTGTTGTTTAGATCAGTGTTTCCAAACCCGGTGCCCTGGACAGTCTCTTTGCACTCAAGATGTTTTTTTCAAATATTGAAGTAGTAGGACACTAAGATAATAAATCAGAGGAACTGTTAAACTGTATTGGATTGTATTGGTTTTTATATAAATGAAACGACTTATCCTGCACATATATTCACTCTTTACAATGAGGCAGACAGGACAGTGCAGCATCAACAGGCATATGTAGGAACCTGAATCAAACATTATGGACAAACTGTGGTAAAAAGTTATAAAAATATGCAATACTGTAAAGTGCGTCCTTTAGAACAGGTTTGTAGCATAATTTGGGATCAAATAAAGTCAAGAAATTTGACAAGATTATTGTGTTTTAGAACTTCAAAGAATGGTTAATATAAGAACTGGATAGAGATTTGGTTTAATTATTTTAAATTAATAAAGGATAAGGATATATACCTCCAGTACCTGTGGTGTTTAATTTGGCTTGAAGTTGTTTCTGGTTAATGATTACGTGTTGAATAATGCTGACAAACATTTGGTTGAGTCCCTCCATCCCTCTCCATCGTCACTGTAGCTGAATAAGGAACATTTACTTTAACTAAATAGCAGACTTTACTGATAGTTGGGAGTCCATCTGTTTCATCTTTTAAAGTTTAAAACGGTCTGTAGGTCTGTGCACTAAGTTCTGCACACAAGCATTCTGAATGTGTTCAGCTCTAAAACAAAGCTGTATTCGTACACACGTGTAACAATTGATTTGAGTTGAAAAAAAACTTGCCTATTGTGTCAAAAATTGCTATTTGATAAAAATGTGATTAAACACAATTTATTCCTTACAAAGACTTAGCATTAGTTAAGATTTTTTTTGGGCGTCCCATGACTAGTTTATAAAAAAACATGCCTTTTTTTAGACCTGTCTTTGTCTCAGTGCTCTAAATATAACTTAGATACGTACATAAACATTTTAAGTATTACTGAGGCCCACTTAGTGCACCTTGACAGCCCATCTAGTCTCATTCATTCTCAAAACCTTCACACTTCAGTCGCTCCCACGTAGTGACTGAATGTTTTTGCATCATCTACAATTACTGCAGCTCATAATGTGTCATCTCAGATGTACAAAGGGTCTCCGGCTGAACTCGGTAAATCCTGTTAGCTGTAACATCAGCATGTGAGCATTGTTCACATGTTGGCAATCAGTTCAGCGTTTAGCCCAGTACTGTGCAGGCTTAACAAGCTCTCACTCAAAATTAAAATTATCATTGCAGCCTGAGCTCAAGATTAACAATGATTTATTGCATGTGTATTTTAAAAAATGACAGCACAGCAGTGTGTAGTCTGGCACAAGCCATTTCTGGCCTCTGGTGTTTTCACCACACAAAGAACCAAGAAGACAGTTTGAACATAAGACCCCCCACCCCACCATTACCACATCCCCACAGCATGACCCCCTCTTCTTCTCCACCAGATTAATGAAGAGGAGGCCCTTTATTCAGACACAGCTTATGAGAGTACACACAAGCACTGCATCAGCATGTTTTGTAATTATTGCATGAGCACACAAATACACACACACACACACACACAGACACACACACATTGCATCTCTTTAAAGCTTTTGATTTCCCATTTTCAACTCCCTTAATTGTACAATTTCATCAAATTGAATGCAAGATCTCAGTAGTCACTGGGAGCCAATTAACAGAGGGCAGATAAGCTTTGTGGAAAAATTACAGGACATTACACTAATGATATTTGAATTTGCAGGGGGCAAAAAGCCTCTTTTGACTCACTTATTAGGAAGCCTCAATGTAAGCCTCCCCCACATACTTGAAGTTTAAGCAGCATTACAGTACACCACAAGCTATTTAGCTATGTCCACCTACTCAGTGTATCTCATGAAAATGGTCATTAACCAAACTAAAATGCACAGTTTCACACACTAATATAAAGCAAATAACATTTATGACGGGTGGAAATGAAACCGCAAAGGAGTTGAAAGTAAATTGTATGCAGAGATTTTACGGCGTGGTTGTCTTTTTTGCTTGATCTCGCGAAATCTTCGAAAACCACCCAAGCTGCGCCAAATTAGACTACAGAGACATAGAAAATATGCCTCTTTTCATCAGTGTCCTCGGCTGCAAATCTCAGAAGTGCACTAAAGTGAGCTCAAAGCACAGCTGTGAGATAGCCTTGACAAAAATACCACCAAGCTTGGGTGTTTTCTGCTTTCTTTCATGTTCTCTGTTCTGTAAATTACCAAGTAAACCCAGGCCTTTACATTTAGCCATCCAGCACGAGCCAAGACTTGTTTAAATCTTAACAACCGTATGCTCTTAATGTAAGTAGAATTGATGAGCTGTCAAAGGTTTGAATCTGAATTTAGGAATCGAGGTTTCTAATGACACCTTGTGGACTTGGCTTAAATACTTCCAGTGAAACGACATTGTGTGGAACAAAGTCAAACTGAAATGCAAATATCCACCGGAGCAGAGTTTCTGCTTGAACGCTCACTGTCCAAACATTCCACTCTATAGTTCATTTCAATTAGGTGTTTGGCCTAAATGGGAGAGGCTCTGACACATTGTCAATGCAGTACCAGTTAATTTGTTTTCTACCTTTTAAAGAAAACATTTTAATCACATGATTTTCTCTCATTCTGAACCTCTTACATGCCCACAGTCCTGAACGGCTAAGTTTAAAGGGGTTCATCATGAACTGAGCCACTATTACAGGCGATGAAGCGTTTCTGAAGATAATCACAGATTACATCTCTCCATTAGGCAAGCACCTGGAACTGTTATAATGTTCCTATGGTTTAAAGTCATTAAAGAAAGTGTTGGGGTGACTGGAATCCTTGGACTAAGGCTGTACTGCCCCTCCCCCATCTTTTTCCTTGGTTAGAGGAAAGACAAATTCAGCTGTGTGGAAATATTTCCAGTCGAAACTTGTATTAGGGTAAAACTGTTATAAGACAACCATTGGCGAGCTAGTTGTGTGTGTAATAGATTTTAACACAACGTGAGTCTGACATTTATTGTACTGTTTAGTTTAATTGTAGTTTTAGTTTATTGTGCAACAGTATGTTACTGTTTTTTGAAGATCTTAATTGTTTCATCTGTGTCTTGTGTTTTACTTGGTGTGCAGTCAACCAAGTGCTGTTTTTTAAGTACTATATAAATAAGCATGGTATGGTAATCAATCCGCTAATATCCAGTAGTTACACTCCCTTTTTTATTCTGTAAAGTACAGAACAGCAAAGAAATACAATATTCTACTTCATAACTTCCACTTAATTTTATAGGGTATACATTTAGAGTTGGGCTGCATGGTGGTGCAGTTGGTAGTACTGTTGCCTTGCAGCAAGAAGGTCCTGGGTTCGATTCCTGGCCGGGGGTCTTTCTGCATGGAGTTTGCATGTTCTCCCCGTGCATCCGTGGGTTCTCACCGGGTACTCCGGCTTCCTCCCACAGTCCAAAGACATGCCTGTTAGGTTAATTGGTCTCTCTAAATTGCCCTTAGGTGTGTGCATGGTTGTTTGCGTGTTGCCCTGCGATGGACTGGTGACCTGTCCAGGGTGTACCCTGCCTCTCGCCCATAGACTGCTGGCACCAGCTTCCCCGTGACCCACTGTGGAAGAAGTGGTAGAAAATGACTGACTGACATTTAGAGTTTTTACACAGCCTCATCAAACGGGGTCCTGTAGTCTGTCTTTCTAACACGCATCAGTGGCTTCAGACGCTAAGCAAAAAATACATTTCTGTTATTTTCTGTAATACAGTGTACACCCGCTGCATCTGGTCAGCGGCTGCCGATCCAGGGCATGGTTCCCAGCCATACTTTTCTGACCTCTTCTATTTAGAAGCATCAGTGCTTCTGAAAAAACTTTTTGGAGTGCAGTAATCTGTTCTTTCTTGGCACGCTTCAGCAGGACATATCATGTGTATACTAAAAGATTCTAAATAAAAAACTAAAATAAAAAACTGCTTCTCAGCTAACGACAGTACTTCAGTGTGGAGTTTGCAGACTATTACTAACTATAGGAGCCCAAGCCCCTCTAATGTGATTACACCCCACCTGGCTAAGGATCTGAACCGTGTCTTTTGTAGGTTTGATTACCAGCCTTATACACCTCATTTTCACACAAAGCGTCGACCTGCATCTCCTATCAATAACTCTACAACCCCCTCCTCTCTCCTCCTGCCTGCCCTAAAGATGAAAGAAGAAGATGTTAATAGGGTCTTCCAGGGTCTGAATGGAAAGAAAGCTCTGGGTCCAGATGATGTCTCCCCTCTCTCTCTGAAAACCAGCGCTCACCAACTAACCCCATCTGCACTCATACCTTTAAGAAGTCTGCACCACTTCGACCACCCAGGGACGAATCCTGTCTGTAGATTTCAGCTTTGCCTTCAATGCCATCAACTCAGACATTCTCCACCAGAATCTCACCAGCTCACAGTGGTGGCATCCACCTGACAGTGGATCACCAGCTTCCTGACTGACTGGCAGCAGGAGGGGAGGCTGGGAAGCATCTTCTCCCGCTCAGGAACCATCAGCAACAGTGCCCCCAGGGGTGTGTTTACTTCCTACTTCTCTTCTCTCTGTACATAAATGCCTGCACCTTAGCCGACCCTTCTGTGACACTCCAGAAGTTTGCAGATGACACCACTGGTATTGGTCTGATCCAGGACAAGGACGAGTCTGCATACAGACAGGAGTTGGATCAGCTGGCACACTTTTGTGTTCAGAACCACCTGCAGCTAAAACCACTAATGAAAGTGGACTTGACGGTGGACTACTGGAGAACACCCCCTACATTGCCTCCTCTCACCATCCTCAACAACACTGTCTACTGTGGGTCACTTACAGTTCCAAAGAACCACCCTTTCTCGAGACTTGAGGTTGTCCTCATACATAGACACTCTTGGGAAAAAGGACGAGCAGAGACTGTAATTCCTAAGGCAACTCAAGGAGTACAGTCTTCCACTTGAGCTGTTGGTCATCTTCTAGACTGCCATCATTCAGTCTGGTTTGTGCTTATTCAGCAATGTTTGGTTTGGCTCATCTACAAAGCAGGACAAGTCCAAACTGCAACGAACAATTAAATCTACAGAGAGGATCATCAGGGCTGACCTTCTCTCCATCCAGGACTTGTACAGGTCTAGGGTCAGGAAAAGGCAGCTAACATCTCTGCAGACCCCACACATGCAGGACACAACCTTTTTAGACTTTTACCTTCGCATCGAAGCTACAGAGCGCTATTTGCAAAAACCGGCTGCCAAAGAGACCATTTCTTTGCCCAGGCTTTCTCATTGGACACCTTACAACTAGAGTCAGCTACTCTGTTGGAAACAAGTAAGCATATTTACACTATCACAACCTTCCCTCCATCTTTTATATACATAAAAAAACAAAACGCACTTGTACATACTGCTTCTTGTCCTAATGTATTTTTTTTACACATTGTGGTTGTTGTTTGGGCTGATGTTAATATACAATGAGAGTGGTGGAAACCGAAGTCAAATTCCTCGTTTGTGCACACAAACTTGGCCAATGAAGTTGATTCTGATTCTAAAGGGAGCAATAGCAAGTTGAGACGGACGTCTGATGCACCCTGTGGTCAGGTGGGTCCCCTTAAGTGCTGTTTTACATTTGAAAATTTACATTTACCCCTTGGCCTAGTGTGAGACTACAACTTTTTTTATGATTTATTTTGTTAGAATTGTGCTTTTAATTTAGTTTTATACTTGTGCATGTTTTTATTATAATTATACGTCATGAGCCACATATAACAGTCACTGTTGTTGAAATGGTATTTTGCTTGATAATTAAGTGTCATGTTATTGTGATGACAAATTCTCAATTCGGTTAAGACCCGGACTTACAAGAACAAATGAAAATACTTTGATCTAAACCATTTTATTGTAGATCTGGCTATATGTTTAGGGTTGTTGTACTGCTTGAAGGTTAACCTCTGCCCCAATTAAAAACCAGTCTACAAGTTTTCTTCCAAGCATGCCCTGTGTTTAGCTCCATCCATTTTGCTATCAACTCTGACTCGCTTCCTCTCGTCTCTGTTGAAGAAATACAGCATGATGCCACCACCACACGAATACCAGGACAACTGTGTTTATACCGAGAAAGTATTATTTTATTTGGTTGATTACAATGAGATTGTTCAATTTACCTAGACATTTTTATACAGTAAAAATGTTAACCCTGCTACCCTGGTAAAAATTATGCTTCATATAACAAAGTGTTTTTGTTGTCCAGAATGCCAAATTCCCCTACCTTATTACAGCCTCATTATGTTGCACCAACATTTTTCGTGCACAGGTCTGATCCATTCATTTCCTGCTCTGTGTTATCAATTTACAACACTTTTTATCACGAGAAGTGGTGCCCTGGAGGTTCGTGACACACAAAGCTCAATTAGGATTACACTGTGTACGGTGACTGGGAGAGGGCATTGGCATAATGCAGGCATCATTGCCATACTCTTCAAGGCAATACATCACATGCTCTCACAACCAAGGTGCAGTCAATTGAACTCTAAGATGGGGGGTGCGCATGCACATGGGGAGGTGGGAGATGGAGTTTAACAATGTTTAGCAGAGAATGTTTTTGGAAAACCATGTATTTAATCCTTGTAGGGAATCGATTGAAGCATTTTGTCTATTTTAGACCAAAAACTGAGGAAGGTTGAGCTGTAGGCATTTATGCAATTAAAAAAGAACTTGAGGTCTCAATGCAAAACAGCAGACATATCATGAACATAGAGTGCAAATTATAAACATTTGTTCTCTACTTTTAATTACCACTTTCCTTTCGTGTTATTGTTTACATGTCAAGAAGTATCCCTGATGATAAAAAAGTGGCTGAAGTCGGGTATTATTAGGAGAAAAATTATCACATTAATTGAAAGGATCATATTCCCAAACAGCCTTTTAAGTCAGAGCCTTTTCCCAAAGGAAACCACAGATTCATTAGCCAGACCACCAGCTGCCCTCAGATATCTGCTGTGTATGTAGCCAGCTAAGCAGCCAAAACAGATGCTGTTGTTCCCATGTTTCTAGCACTAATTGACTGGTGCAACATCACTTTCTTTAGACAACAAAATCTAGTATATGCCTTACATATATTTACATGAGTAGGACCTGGGTTGATTAACTAAAACAGATTTTTGCCTATAGCGGCTGCCTCCAAGTTCAGAGCTCTCATAACTGGAACTTTTCTTATAAAACAGTTGTGGGCTCTGAGGTGAATTTTGGTGGAATTAATTGACAAGCCATGAGCTAATAAAGCCAGTGACTGTGGCACCAGAAAATCTCTGTCATATTGAAATATTCATGACAAAAATATGATGTAAGGCCACAGCTGCTGTGGGTGAGTTAAACAGGTGCATGTAAGCCAATTTCATAAGATGTGACTGAAAAGATATTAACTCTACTGACAGGGTGTGCATGTATATAAGATTCCATGTAGCACAGATCTGTATGAAGAGACAGTGACAATCCAGCAGCCCATGTGTCTCCGGTGAGATATTGACCCATCCAACCTCCTCACCCGAACACACTCATATGTGACAAAGTCTCACTTTATGACACATAATAAGTGGGAAACAGTTTTATAGACTTTTTTTGGCAACATTTGATGTGTGTTAGTGTTTTAAACATGTGAGAACACTACACTAAAAGGAGAAAAGGCAGATAAGAAAATTATGCTTACCTCCCGAAAGTAACACCACCGACTGTAGCAGCAGGATGTGCAACATGTTTCTCTGAATTGTGGAAAACCGGGAATTCCCCTTCAAATTTGAATGCATGTTCAAATATCTCAGTTTAAACAGATAAAGTCATCTAGCATCCGTAAAAAATTCAAATGCCTATTTTCTGGGAAAACTGCCATGCCCCATCCAAGGTATTTGTGCATACAAGCTGAAAGAGACGTGATTTTATAAAGAATTTTCACAAATCACTCCTTTGCGTCAGTCTTTTTTGGCATTTTTTAGCGTATGGCTCTGCATGACTCTTGAGATGTCAACAACAATGATGGAAAGCTTGCTCAGATGCATGTTTACAACTATATTCTGGCACATCATCAATTTCATCAAAAAAAGTTGAAAAAAAGAGAAATATAATGTTCAATTCCCGCTTTTCAGATGTTCAGTTTGTTTGGATGTTCCTCACAACCAGATCCCTTAAATTGTTTGCGGAGAAGTGCATAAAGTCCGAAAAGAGGCACTTCCAGTCCGGCATCATTTATCCGGAAACATGCAAATAATACGAAAGTTCAAGTTGCACCAGAGATCACCATAAATCCACGCCTTAGCTACCTGTCGTTTCGGTAAAAGTCTTGTGCGCAACTCCAACAGCGTCGGCGGCGCGCACCGGAGCCTGTGTTTTCCTCTGCCAGTTCTAATAAGACTCTGGGTTAGGATGGTTACTCGATTTCGACAAAGTCAGACGTCAAGGCGTCATCTTTCTGTGTTTATGTGGAAAGACAGAGTGCAGTCTGCAGAGTTGGAAGCTTACGCATTGCCTGTCCCAGCCAATGCGCGCAGAGAGAAGCGCAGAGGGGAAGGAAACGATGACATCTGCCAGCGGTACTCCACGGGAGGCGTCTTCCACTCCGGGAATATCAAATCCCACGAATAACGAAGATAACTATTATTTTAAGAATAATCATAACACAAAGCACTCGTTTTATTAAGCTTGTAATTGTTTTACTCAGATAATTTTATTTGTACTTTAGTGTCTGATTGTCTTCTTAGCGTTAGTCTCAAATCTGTTTCCTATGTGCTCCCCAAAAGGAAAAATTAAAAAGTCGTTATCGGACATGTGTAGCCAATTGGATGACTGCACCACTTAGCAGGCACTGGCGACCCCGTGCGGCGTGGGAACTGCAGCGTGCATGGATGTGGAGATTTTGGACTGAAGATAAACGTGTAGCAACAACTACGATTCCAGGGATTAGGTAGAATAAAAATTATTCAAACTGCCAGATAGCAACTACATGTCTTCTTTTTCTACAACACACGATCTAGTGTTCCTTTTCAGGGTGAAGTAGTCCTTTCCTTTCCTCTTTTCTGTATGGGTGTCTCCATTGTAGTCTCGGCTCCATTGTGAGTCTCATATTGCTTTATTCCAGTTCTCTGGTTTAAATTCTCAAAAAAGTCAGTGCCACTTATGAATTCACCATAAATGAAGCAAGAAATGTTTACTACTGTAATCTGGTGGTTGATTAAACTAGGAGTTTAGAATTGATTTGTTTTTATTTTAAGCAGACCAGATGGTGTCGGTAAATACAGATAAAGAATAATCCATGAACACTAAATACAGAAAAATATGGGATGAGACACCCCGATTCCTTCACAGGATGTGTTTTCATGGCAGCAGTGTCTGCCAGTGTTATGCAGTGTAATGTAATTACCCAATGTAAAGTGTCCTACAAAAGTATTCATACCTACTGAACATTTTTCCTTTTTAACAAAATTCAGCCACAAACGTTATTATCTTTGGGGGATTTTGTGTGAAATATAATCAACTTTTACTTCTATCAAAGCTACAGTCCTTTTGGGGTATGTCTCTACATGTTTTACACATGTAAAGACTAAAATCTTTGCCCATTCCTCTTTGCAAAACAGCTCAAACTCTGTCAGATTGGATGTAGAGCATTTGTGAACAACATTTTTTAAGTCTTGCCATAGATTCTCTGACTTTGACTAGGCTATCTGACATCTGAATATACTTTGACCTTAATTCTTTCATTTTAGCTCGGCCTGATCTATAGGTCTTAATGCTTTTTTGATAACTTTGGTTTTGATTATTTGAGGTTGTGATTTTTCCAGGGTTTGACACTCCCATTCTTTCATATATAGTCCATTCATTAAAGCTGAGATTTTTTGTTCTTTCTAATGTACTGTTCTTTGAATTTGTTGGATTTATATTCTAATCATTATCTTCATATTTGGTTAAGTGAGATTCCTTTTGTGTCCTGTTAGTTCTGTCTGTGTTCATTTATGTGTTTATTTGTCCCTTTCTATTAGCTCCTTGGTGTAGTCCCTCACCCAGCGGCTCTGCATTCTCCTGAACAGGGTCATCTGGTTCTCAAGTCATTTAATCACTTTCCTATCGGTTAAAGCCAGGCTGTTTAATTACCTTCTTGTCAGATCCTTCCATTGTCTGTCACTTGTTTCCTTCCATGTTTTTCCTGTGCTCCTGTCCCCTTCGATTGAATGTTTCAGTCAGTTACTCTTCATTTGCTGTTGTGCCAGTTCATCATTTTGGTAAGTTACGTTTCAATAAATAATTATTATGATGAGCAAGAAGCCAAAGGCTTTTCCACAAACTATAGGAGTTTAAGGTTGTTGTTCTGCTGGAAGGTGAACATCTGGCCCAATCTGAAGACTTTTTTAGCCTCCAACTGTTTATTCCCTGCAGTATTGTCCTGTATTTAGCTACATGCATTTTTCCATCAACTCTGACAAGTTTCCCTGTCCCTGCTGCAGAAAAGCATCGATACAGCTTGATTCTGCCACCACAATGTTTCACATTGGGGATAATGTGTTCAGGGCTATGCCCTATGTTGGTTTTTCCATCACTCAATTCAGGTTTGGTCTAATCTGACCAGAGCTCGGGCTTGTGGCAAAATGAAATTATCCATTCATTGTCTTTCCTATGGATTTTTCTTCAACAATAACACTCTTATTGCCACTCTTCCATAAAGACCAGAAAAGCTGAGTGCAATAAGTTCTCATATCTATCTGAGCTGTGGATATAGGATGCTCTTTCAGAATAACCAAGGAAAATTTGGCCCCTTCCACTTATTAATGGTCTCCTCTCAACCTCTCAGAGGAATAGGGCCTTCCCTGAGCAACTCGATTTACTCTGAGATTAAATTACATGCTTGTGATCTCTATTTACCAATTACTCTGAAGGTAATTGGTTGAACTCTATTTTACTTAAGGGTTGTCAGAATAAATTGGGCTGAATAAATATGCAAACCATACAGATTTTTTCTGTTAAACATTTAAAAAATCATGCATCATTTTCTTTTCTCTTTACATTTGTGTTGGTCTTGCACATCCCAAAAAAACAAACATTGTTTGAAGCCAAATAAAATTTTAAATTAGTTGAAGGCATGTGAATACTTTTGCAAGGTACTGTAAAAATCAATTTCTGCTCCTTCCTACTTACAGCCGCAGTATTTATTCTAATTTTAGAATTCTCTCTTTATTTTACTTCAAATTCCTACTTTCCTCCTTGAGGACCTAAGCTTTTACCTCCCCCTAAATGTGCGCTATTTGTTCCTGGAAAAAACAGCTCCTCCTATACAGCTGCAAAAAGCATTAGAGGTGCAGAGAACAAGTGTGTTGATGCAGAGCTGTCACTTCACTCGCAGTAATGATGGACTGGAACATCACTTACACATAGGCTGACAGACGTCCAAAATTCGCCCCCTTCCAGAGGCCGACAGTCAAAGCCCATGAAGCCCACACTACACTGAGGCCCATTCATTTGCCGGAAAGCCGAGCCTGTGCCAGGCAGAACTCAAGTGGATTTAGTTACATGGTCTGTAGCTGCAAGTCAATAAAAAAGCAGACCTTTCAGTGCAGCACATGGAAAGTCCATTCCTCTGGCAAATTATCAACACATTTTGCTGCTGTAAAAGCTCACACATATTCCCTTTCTTTCTATGCATGAAGAGACATGCATTCGAAGACACGAGAATTAATTTAAAAAAGACAGAAACACTTTAAGAGATTATACAAGGTAAAAAAAAATTAACTGTCTTCACATATGCCTTGTTTAGTTTGCAGACCTCTAATACAACAAGCCCTTGTTATCCGATGTCTGCAAAAAGGTTTTAACTATTCTTTGAAAAGAATCTGTAAGCTTTTAGAGCTACAAAATAAACACTACATGGAAATGCCAAAGACACTAAAATGAAACAAACTGAACACATACACAGTACATTTATACTTTCATTGAGGGCTCACATTCACTGTCAAAAATGCAACATACTATTGCAGATGCAGGCCTATAATACAGAGGGTAGTTCAAATATTTTAAATACTTTACTACAGCACCTTGCAATGCTATTCATACCCTTCAAACTTTTCCACATTTTGTCCTTTTACAACCATAAACTCTAACCCCTTACTGGTTGAATTTAATTCAAATATATAAAAAGTATTGTGTTTTTTTCTGCCATAGATTTTAAATAAGTACTCGTCATATGCACTAGATATAGATTTAAGTATTTAGAATTAGCAAAATTAAGCAGCAAACTGCTTCCAATGCGGTAATTGGTATGAGTTTAATATGAGTGCCCATCAACTGGCAGTGATGGGCACTGTGATGGACTAGCAACCTGTCCAGGGTGTCCTCCACCTCCTGCCATATGACTGTTGCAAACGGACACCAGGTCTCCAGCAACCCTGCACAGATCAAGCAGAAATAGAAAATGGATAAATGGATGCCTTTACTAATTTAGTTGCGCCACCTTGGCTCTATGGTAGTCTGATGCAAATTTGCGACAATCATCTACAATAGGTTCATATAGTTCATTGCGCTTTTATGTGATATACCAACACAATGTGATGACTCTGAAGTTGAATGATATGGACACATGGATTATATATTTTCTTCAGAGTAAAATCTGAGTTTTGTCAAGCATTTATTTTCCTTCATTTAGTTTTTTTCTGCATTTACAGCTGTAAGTCTTTTGAGGTGTGTCTCATCTTCCTTTGGACATCTAGAGATTGATTTTTCCCCCAATCTTTTTTGCAAAAGAGGTTAAATTCAGTCAGATTGGATGGAGAGCATCTGTAAACAGCAGTTATCAAGTCTTGCCACAGACTCTCAGTAGGAATTTGGTCAGGACTGACTGTGCCATTCTAATACATACACATGCTTTGAGCTTAACTATTTCATAATTGCTCTGGTTTTATGTTTACTATTGTTCTGCTGGAAGGTGAACCTCAGCCTCAATTTTAAATCTTTTACAGCCTCTAATAGATCTTCTACCAGTATTTCACTGAATTTAGCTTGCTCCATTTTCCCATCAATTCTAAACGGCCTCCCTGTTCCTACTAAAGAAAAAACAATCCCACACCATGATGCAGCAAACCATGTTTCCCAGTACAGTTGCTGTGTTCAGGGTGATGTGCACTGATAGTTGTCCGCCACTGATTTTGTTTTGAATGGACACCGGAAATGTTTAGTTTTAGCCTCATATTTGTCCTAATTTTAACATTTTGAGGATTGCACGAAAAGCAAGAGGCAACAAAGAAAGTTTTCATAGAGAGAACTGTAACGCAACCTACCAAAAGATCCTGGATAAGAGGTTGTAGTAATACAGAAAGTAACTTTGTTCGATATTCCAATAGTAATATCAGGTGTATAAGTAGAAGTAAATCAGAGGCTATTTCTGGCCCTTTGTCACTACACAAGACCCTCAATTATCTCCACTGAATGAATCATCCCTTGTGTGTGCTTTTGGATTGTATCCTTCATTTGTGACCTCGACCAGCCCCAGCAGTTTGTCCTCCGCTCACATGCTAGACAGGAGGCCCAAATTCATCACCACCTTTCATTTTCCTTCCCTGGTCTATCTGATCAATGATAGCATTAATAAAAACCGCTGCAGAGTGCACCACTGTCCTCTGTGCCTTGCCCATTCCCAGCCCTGCGCAGATGACCACCAGCCATACACAGCCCATTAAAAACTATGTTTACCTATCAGCCACTCTGGGGCCATCACTCTATTTTCAAGACTAATGCCCATAGGGAAGGCAAAGAGTGACCTTCCTGTAGTCCTGCAGTGCTGTAAAGTCAGCAATCCCAATTGGTTTGTCCTTTAATTCTCTGCCTGAACTCTGCTGAGGTCAATGTTATGCCTTATAATATGATGGAGCAAAAGGAGCTCTGAAGAGTCAACAAGGAAAAGGAAAGGGCATATGTTCTCATAAGGCTGTAAGGAAAAACAGGTCAATGCAAAAGTATTCATACCCATTAAACGTTTTCATATTTTAAACATACATATGAAAACAACAAACAATCTATTTTATTGGGATTTGATGATAGAGACCAATATGAAATACTATTTTTTGTGTATTGTAGAGAAAATATATATAGTTCTCAGTGTCATATGAATAAAATTATAAAAGGTGTGGGGTGCAATTCTATTCAGTCCCCTTTACTCTGATACCGCTAAATACAATTCAGTGCAACCAAATGCCTTCAAATGTTAATTAGTAAATAGAAACGTGGGAAACGACAGTGACCTCCCCGATCTGAATCCGAGTGGTGTTTTGTTATTGGACTTCTGTGCTAGTCACGGATTGTCCATAATGAACACCATGTTCAAGCATAAGGGTGTCCATCAGTGCACTTGGCACCAGGACACCCTAGGCAGGAGGTCAATGATCGACTTTGTTGTCGTATCATCAGACCTTCGGCCGCATGTTTTGGACACTCGGGTGAAGAGAGGGGCTGAGCTGTCCACTGATCACCACCTGGTGGTGAGTTGGATCCGCTGGAGGAGGAGAAAGCCGGACAGACTTGGCAGGCCCAAGCGCATAGTGAGGGTCTGCTGGGAACGCCTGGCGGAGCCCTCGGCCAGGGATGTATTTAACTCCCACCTCCGGGAGAGCTTTGACCAGACTCCAGGGGATGTTGGAGACATAGAGTCCGAGTGGACCATGTTCTCCGCATCTATTGTCGATGCTGCTGCCCGTAGCTGCGGCCGTAAGGTCTGCGGTGCCTGTCGCGGCGGCAATCCCAGAACCCGGTGGTGGACACCGGCAGTAAGGGATGCTGTCAAGCTGAAGAAGGAGTCCTATCGACTGTGGTTGGCTTGTGGGACTCCTGAGGCAGCTGACGAGTACCGTGAGGCCAAGCGTGCTGTGGCCCGGGCTGTGGCAGAGGCAAAAACCCGGGCCTGGGAGAAGTTCGGTGAGGCCGTGGAGAAGGACTACCGGTCGGCCTCGAAGCGATTCTGGCAAACCGTCCGGCGCCTCAGGAGGGCGAAGCAGTGCTTCGCCAACACTGTTTATAGTGGGGGTGGGAGGCTGCTGACCTCGACTGGGGACATTGTCGGGCGGTGGAAAGAGTACTTCGAGGATCTCCTCAATCCTGCCATCACGCATTCCCTGGTGGAAACAGAGGCTGGGGACTGGGGGTTGGACTCTTTCATCACCCAGGCTGAAGTCACCGAGGTGGTTAAAAAGCTCCGCAGTGGCAAGGCTTCGGGGGTGGATGAGATCCGCCCTGAGTACCTCAAATCTCTGGATGTTGTGGGGCTGTCATGGTTGACACGCCTCTTCAACATTGCATGGCGGTCGGGGACAGTGCCTCTGGACTGGCAGACCGGGGTGGTGGTCCCCTTTCATAAGAAGGGGGACCGGAGGGTGTGTTCCAACTACAGGGGGATCACACTCCTCAGCCTCCCTGGTAAGGCCTACGCCAGGGTATTGGAGAGGAGAGTCCGGCCGATAGTCGAACCTCGGCTTCAGGAGGAGCAGTGTGGTTTTCGTCCTGGCCGTGGAACACTGGACCAGCTCTATACCCTCTACAGGCTACTCGAGGGCTCATGGGAGTTTGGCCAACCAGTTTACATGTGTTTTGTGGACCTGGAGAAGGCATTCGACTGTGTCCCTCGTGATGCCTTGTGGGGGGTGCTCCAGGAGTATGGAATCGGGGGCCCCTTTATTAGGGGCCATCCGGTCTCTGTACGAGCGGAGCAGGAGTTTGGTCCGCATTGCCGGCACTAAGTCGGACCTGTTCCCAGTGCATTTTGGACTCCGGCAGGGCTGCCCTTTGTCACCGGTCCTGTTCATAACTTTTATGGACAGGATTTCTAGACGCAGCCAAGGGCCGGAGGGGGTCTGGTTTGGGGACCAGTGGATTTCGTCTCTTCTTTTTGCATATGACGTGGTCCTGCTGGCCCCCTCTAGCCAAGACCTACAGCATGCGCTGGGGCGGTTCGCAGCCGAGAGTTGTTCACGAGGGGGAGAAAGAATGGAGCGGGAGATCGAGAGACGGATCGGTGCGGCTGCCGCAGTAATGGGGGCGCTGTGCCGGTCCGTTGTGGTGAAGAGAGAGCTGAGCCGAAAAGCAAAGCTCTCGATTTACCGGTCGGTCTACATTCCTACCCTTACCTATGGCCATGAACTTTGGGTCATGACCGAAAGAACGAGATCCCGCATATAAGCGGCTGAAATGAGCTTCCTCCGTAGGGTGGCTGGGCACTCCTTTAGAGATAGGGTGAGGAGCTCGGCCATTTGGGAGGGGCTCGGAGTAGAGCCGCTGCTCCTCCACATCGAGAGGAGCCAATTGAGGTGTCTCGGGCATCTATACCGGATGCCTCCTGGACGCCTTCCTCGGGAGGTGTTCCAGGCACGTCCCACCGGGAGGAGGCCCAGGGGACGGCCCAGGACACGCTGGAGGGACTGTGTCTCTCGGCTGGCCTGGGAACGCCTTGGGCTCCCCCCGGAGGAGCTGGAGGAGGTGTCTGGGGAGAGGGACGTCTGGGTGTCTCTGCTGAGTCTGCTGCCCCCGCGACCCGGTTCTGGATAAGCGGAAGACGACGAGTACGAGTACGAGTACGAGTCCTTAGAAGTTTGTTTAGAGAAAATTGCTGATCAAATAGCATTTCATGAAGACCAATACAGTAGATCAGGGGAAACTTTGTAAAGTTTAAAGCATGTTTAGGTTATAAAACAATATTCCAATCACCATTTAATCTGTCATCCAAAAAGTGAGATTGACCCAACAGCAAACTTGCCCTTTTGACCGTCCAACTAAACCGACAGACCAGGCAAGGAAACCATTTCCTTAGAGAAACAGCCAAGAGCCCCTTGGTGTCTCAGAAGAAGCTGCAGAGATCCAGAGCTCAGGTGGTGGAATCTGTTGACCCATATGTTAAACACCATGTGTAGAGGTACACTAACATTGCAAAATACCATGCCCATGGTGAAACATCTAGTAGTGGTGCAGCATTATGCTGCTGGGACTTTCTTTATTAGGGACAGAGAAGGTGTTTAGAGTTAATGAGAAGATAGAGGGAGCTGAATATTGAGCAATGCTGGAAGAAATCCTGCTAGAGATGCCAAAAGAATTGAGACTGGTGTGGTGGATCTTCACCTTCTAGTAGAACAGCAACCTAAACATACAGCCATAGTAACAATGCAATGGTTCTGACTGAAGTGGGGCTGCAACTAACAACTAAATTATTAGATGTACTTGATTCAATCAGATGGAGTTTGAACTCCTTTGCGAAAAAGTGGAAAAAATGCATGCCACATATTTCAGCTGTAATTTGTAAAAAAAATCTTGTTCCTTCAACTTTGCAATTATGTACAACATTTTGTGGTTGTATCATGTAAAATTCCCCAAAATACATTGAATTGTGTGCTTTTATTGTGACGATATTTGAAAAAAGTCCTAGGGTTATGAATAATTCTTTCCAAGATTCTGTATTTTAAGAAACTGAACAAAATGAATTGATGCTATTTTTGCGTGCATTTTAATATTTATACATTAGCAAGTAAGCACAATCATAAAATTTAGCAAAGCTTTAATTCTCTGGCTGTAAAAATGGATCAAATTAGAAAGGTTTCTCAATTAATGCAAAATGTATTCCATAAAACTACATAGAAAATATTTAAAGAAAGAAAGGTTTGCAATTGCAAATGCACAGGTATGCAAGCTTCCATCCTGATAATGTGTTGCTGTTATTGTAATCAGCAAGTTATTGAAAGTTCACTTGTGGCAGGTCATGTGAGGTAAAACATTGCTCCTCTGACAATAATAACAGCTCCCAGCAACTTTGCATTTTAAGTCAATGCTTTGTGCTATATTCATCATTCTATAAAACTTAAAAGACAAAAGGTATCAAAGTAGAACTTCTATATATTGAATATAAGCCTCAAAGTATTTTGGGTAGGGTTAAATTTTCTAGGGGTACTTTCAGGTTGACTGCAAATGTGCCATTTGAGTGACAGTTAAGCAATCATAAATAGGACAAGGTGAACTCTTATTCTTTTTTTTCACACAGAAAGTTATTTCTTATCATCTAGAATGTCATGGTGTACTTTGGGTGTGCTTAACTTCCACTGACCTTTAAAAGGGCTGATTATTTCTTTCCACAATCTTCACACAGCAATATGCTGCAAGCATAAAGGGAGATTCCAGACCTGCTGGTCTGATAATTTCAGCACTCGGTGCAGCATTAAGAGAACCAAAACCTCCAAAGCCCTGCCACTCCATTATCGTCAGGCTGCCTCCATCGCCACCTTCACTGCAGGTACACTGCTAACGCTCACCTTGAGCATGTAGCTTTTTCAGGAGACTGTATCCTTTTTGTGTTGTGGCGTTTATAGAAGTGTTTATAGAAGAACAGTGACCTCCACATTTGTTGGCAACTCTGCTACAAATGCGTAAGAAGCCTTAAAATAAATTCATCGTTTATGGCAGTAGCATATTTTCATATGAAATAATAAAATAAAATTTAACCCATATTGAGTACATCTATTCACTGTTAGGAAATATTTAATCAAAAAAAAATATTACAAGTGACACACTTATTGGCATCCCTTATAGTTCCCAATAAAATAACTCCACGACTTGCTTTTTGCCTGCTATATAAATATGATGTCACGCAAAAGCCAATTTGTCTCTGACAAAATTGTAAAGACAGGAGAATATGCAAGTACGGCAGATGTATATTGATCTTCAAAAATCAGGAAAGACTGTCTGAACTTGCCAATGTCTACAGTCAGAGAATCTGTGGGCCTGGTTCATTTTAGAAGACCACAAGAACCTTGTTTGAACACATGGCATCATGAAATTTAAAGAAAAATAGGACACTTTAAATAAAAATCTGCTGGACTTTGCCAGAAAACACAAAATGAATCATCAATGGGTCATTTAACAGAACGATGTTTCAAAATAAATAGAGAGGTGGTTCGACAGACGCAGCCTGTTGAGCTAAAGAGTGCAAGACCCAGGACTCTGGATGATCTAGAGAGAATGTGTAAAAAAGAATGGTCACAGATACCTCTTCTTGTATCCAGCAGCCCAGGGAAATGTGATAGAAGGCTAAGGGCTGGTCCAGTGATAAAAGGAGGATGTTTTAAGTATTAACAGTAAGTGTGACATTGGTGATTTTGTTTAAAGCCATTATTTCTTAAATTGGAAGATTTCTTTCCGACTGAATAAATACACCAAATTATCGGTTGGATTTTTCTAAATTAATCATAGATGTGGAGAGCGCTGTGCTTCAAATTCTAATTAACTTTTCCTTTTCATATCACCCTCCTGGGTCAAACTAGACAGCTTTGCTTTCTTGAGAAAACTTTAGCACTGTACATTTAGTCTGTGTGAGGAAACTCCCGTACCTCAAGCTCAGAGCGCTGTACGTGCTGAGAAAAAGAGGGAATCCAAAGGGAACCAACATGTCTTAACGTTTAGATTCTTCTTCTGCTTGTGGTAATCTCATAATCAGTAGTTCTAGGGGGTCACATCTATCACCCAGGGAACAAATAAAAGTCTGACTGTGTCCTGCTCCCTTTCACCTCAGGAGGAAATGTGAACCAGATAAATAATGACCCTGTTTCAGGAGAGGCTCGGTCTGTTGCTAGCGATTTGTGGGCAACAAAGTAATTTGGCAACTGTTCTTTGTATTGATAGATGAGTCCGAAATTTAATATAGAGCCAATTTACTGGTATGGGGTAGAGGAATAGAACCTCAGTTATCTTCCCTTTTTTCCCTTCTTCTCTCCAATCTCGCTGAAAATTAAACATGGGGAAAAGGACAAACAACACAAAGGGTAATATTTTTGACAAAGCTCCCCTATTAACTACTCCTAATTCTTCTTAACACGTATCCTTCTTGTGAATCAAGTCCTGTATTGAGAAAGGTTGAATTACTATTTCTATATAAAATGCACAATGCTGTAAAATAGCATGTGTCCCTTACAGAATCTGTTTTTCCTTATTTGTCAAGTTTAAATGTTTCAGATCATTAAACAAATTTTAATAGCAGGCAAAGATAACATTTGTAAATACGAAATGCAGTTTTTAAATGATAATTTCATTTCTGTGGAGAAAAAAAACTATCGTAACCAACCTAGCTTTATGTAAAAAGAAGTAACGCCACCCCTTGTTTAATCATAAAGTAATTGTGATTAACCACATTTTCTTTCTATTTCACCAGTCAAACCCAGCCATGATTATTGACAGACCTACAGAATCTATAAATCAATTAAAAAGAACATGTCTAAACATGAAGCAGGCAAAAAAAAAAAAATCAAAAAAGTAATGTTTTGCTCCAAGTGAAAAACAAAAAATAATTAGGAGTAGATGAGAAACAAAATCATTGACAGTATCATTGAGAGAGTTACAAAGCAATTTCTAAGGCTTTGGGACAAAACGGACAAATGGACAAAACACGGAGCAGTGGTGAACCTTCCCAGGAGTGCAAACCATGCTTATTCCAAGAACACATTGATGACTCATCCAGGAGGTAAAACAGAAACCCACAACATCTAACATACTGCAGGCCTCACATGCCTCAGTTAAGGTCAGTATGTATGATCAGCAATAAGAAAGAGACTAACCAACAATCACATCCATTAGAAACTTCCAAGGCTAAAACCACTGCTGACCAAAAAAAAAAAAAACAACACAAAATTCCATCTCATGTTTGCCAGAAACTTCTTGATGATTCCCAAGACTAGTGAAAATATTATGTGGACTGACAAGACTACAGGGAAACCTTTTGAAGGTGTGCGTCCCATTACATTTTGTGTGAAACAAAGTATTTCAGAAGAACAACATCATACACACACACAGTAAAACATGGTGGTGTGATGGTCAGATGACTTGGCCAACATTGATGGAACCAGGAATTCTGTTCTGTTCCAGGAAGTCCTGAAAGCTAATGTCTGGCCATGAGTTTGTCACCTTAAGCTCAGATGTACTTAGGTTATAATCTAAAATACACTAGGAAGCCACCCCAAGAAGGTTTTGTAGTTGCCCAGTCAAAATCTGGATTTCAGTCCAATTTAAGATGCTGTGATATGACTTGTAACAATTCTAAGAAGATTAAAATTCCTTCGTAATCATGTAAAACACTCATAGCCAGTTATTGCATATACGTTAGCAATAGCAATTGCTGCTGCCTCTAAGGGAAGAATAATCAGTTAATAGGTATAAGAGACAACAACTTTTTCAAAGGGTCAGGTTGGTTGGGATATTTATACATTTCTAAAGACTTAAAATGCACAGCTTTGTGAACAACATGGACACTCGCTGAGCCACAGCGGGCTTTGTAAACTTCCCTGAGAACTTGCTTAAACGCCAAGCATAAGACCTTGGAGGGAAGCCTTGCAGCTGAAATAGACTTTTCCTTTTCATGGTCAAATGCTGGATGTGCTGGGCAACCTGCTCTTCCTGTCATCTAACAAGAAACTGCTCACTCCTGTGGCCACATACTGATGGTGGGAAAGAGATTGTCTGCTTCACCAGGACACCCTGAAAAGTGTACGTGTGCAAAGACTTAAGAACCTGTCACCTGCAGTTTTGTCAAAGGAAATGTTAAGTGGATTATTCAAGAGGACATTGTTTGAAAATTGCAGCTGAATTAAGTGTGTTTAGAAAATAGTAAAGCTGACTACACCCTAGATTGCTTACATTGTGGGAGCGATGCTTTATTAATCAGGTTACCTGGACGTGAAGGCTGTAACTGTCTTAAAAGTGGCTAAATTATTATTAATCAGACCTTGACAAAACTACTGCCTTCTGTTTTCCAGTCCAGAAGAGGAGTCCTCTATGTCCTGTGTCCCAAATAAATTCTTTCAGTGCTGCTTGTTTGTGATTTAGCAACATATTCACATTTACATGATGGGTTAGGTCTGCTTCCTTGCACACATAAACACATTTACTGATGGCTGTGCTGAGCAATAACAGCTGAGGATAACAAATTCCAGTCACAATCAGAATGGTGGTGCAGCAATGCTACCACCTACAGATATCATATGTAAACAGCATGCTTTACTTTTAAATACTGAAGTCACCGCAACTGATCTATTGCTTCACATCCATCCATCTATCTTTACATACTATCATACCACTTCTTGACGTTCTATAATCTAAATACTTCCTCATCAGGAAGTTTGCATCATTAGATACAATATGCAGTTTGTCAGAATCTTCCCAAGGCATATGCTCATTTTTATAGTCTGCAATAAAAATTAGACACACAAATCCTTAAAAAATTACATCTTGTAGGACAGCACTTTGCAATAGCTTTCAAAGCCAGCCATCTGTCACAGAACTCTGATACACCAGTTTTTTTTTTCTTTTTTTTGATGACCCAGGCAAATCAAGTGTTAGAAGGCAGATGCTAGTAGCAAAGTGAAGCAGTTGGCAAAAAATCTAAAACTGGTTCTTACCACCAGCTGCTTGTATTTGTTTAAAAAATAATTGTTGCTCAAAATCAACCTTCCAAATACTGTATAATCAGTGGTTTAATTTCAGGATAAAAGTGATTTTTTACGGTGATTGGATAAAGGAAAAAGCAGGAAATGTGATGGAGTGTCAATTACCAAACTCCTTATGTTATGTTGTTTGAAAACTATCGTTAGATAACTATGAGTGTCATGTCTTACAGCAGTTTGGTTACCTGTGCAGTTAGTCTGACTAATTAGCTACCTCTAAGTTTGTCATATTTGTGATATGACGATAAAGAGCATAACAGTAAAAAGTTAAGAACTTGAAAACATCCACTAATATTAGTGCAAACCTGTTGTACGTTTTATTACTTATTAGTACAACTTTTTGCCTAAAAGTTATCAAAATCGTGAGTTTTTGGCCATGTTTAGGGGGCGTGGCCGGGGCACGAACTTGGCGTCCGCGCCCAAAGTGAAAAAATGCAATAACATTCCCAAAGAAACGGCAAATCACACCAAAGTTGGCATGAATCATGAATGGCAGATCTCTGAGGAAGATGTAAATAGGCTCTTTCAACGCATGAAAACAAAGAAAGCTGGAGGACCTGATAAAGTCTCCCCATCATGCCTGAAAACCTGTGCACATCAACTCGCTCCAATCTTCAACCGGATCTTCAACAAGTCACTGGAGAAGTGTGAGGTCCCCTCCTGCTTCAAACGATCCACCATCATCCCAGTGCCCAAGAAACCCACCATCCTAGGATTAAATGACTATAGGCCTGTAGCCCTGACATCTGTGGTCATGAAATCCTTTGAGCGGCTGGTGTTGAAGCACCTGAAAGACATCACAGGCCCTCTACTGGACGCCCTGCAGTTTGCTTACTGAGCAAACAGGTTGGCAGTTGATGCTGTTAACTTGGGTCTACACTTCATCCTGCAACACCTCGACCGCCCAGGGACCTACGCCAGGATCCTGTTTGTAGACTTCAGCTCGGCCTTCAACACTATCATACCAGACATCCTCCACCAGAAGCTCACCCAGCTCAATGTCCCAGCCTCCACCTGTCAGTGGATCAACAGCTTCCTGACGGATCGACAGTAGCAGGTGAGACTGGGGAGCATCTTCTCCCGAGCCAGATCAATAAGTACTGGTGCCCCCCAGGGGTGTGTTCTATCCCCACTCCTCTTCTCCCTGTACACAAATGACTGCACCTCAGCGCACTCGTCCGTGAAACTCCTTAAGTTTGCAGATGACACCACTGTCATTGGACTGATCCAGGACGGTGATGAGTCCGCATACAGACAGGAGGTGGATCGCCTGATACACTGGTGTAGTCAGAACTGCCTGGAACTAAACCCACTCAAGACTGTGGAGATGGTGGTGGACTTTCGGAAAACACCACCTCCATATACCCCCCTCACCATCCTCAACAACACCGTGTCGGCTGTGGATCACTTCAGGTTCTTAGGAACCACCATCTCTGAGGACCTGAGATGGTCTTCACACATAGACACTGTTCGAAAGAAGGCCCAGCAGAGACTGTACTTCCTGAGGCAACTCAAGAAGTACAACCTTTCACAGGAGCTGCTGGTCATCTTCTACACTGCCATCATTCAGTCTGTCCTGTCTTCATCCATCTCAGTGTGGTTTGGTTCATCCACAAAACAGGACAGGTCCAGACTGCAACGAATAATCAGGACTGCAGAGAGAATCATCAGGGCTGACCTTCCCTCCATCCAGGACTTATACAGGTCAAGGGTCAGGAAAAGAGCTGCTAAATTCTCTGCAGATCCCACACACCCTGCACATAAACTGTTTAGAGTTCAGCCTTCAGGCCAACGCTACAGAGTGCTGTTCACTAAAACCAGCCGCCACAGAGACAGTTTCTTCCCCCAGGCTGTTTCTCTGTTGAACATTCAATAGAGTACAAAACAACAGCATACAGATGTTGCAAATGCACCTTTTTATTTATTTATATATGTGTGTATTTGTACATTGTAGATATGTATATTCTGTAGAGCAAAAACAAAAACCAAAGAGCAAAGTGTACCGGAGTCAAATTCCTTGTTTGTATGTACAAACTTGGCAATAAAAGCTGATTCTGATTCTGATGAAGGAGGACCTTTGAGTTCCAAACGATCCTATGGGGTCATATGATGACATCATCAAAGCCACGCCCCCTGAGAACAGGAAGTCACTTTTTTTACTGGAAAAGGTTGCTATCTGGCTGTCTACACTCAGTCCACTTCAAACTGTATCAGGTGACTGATAACTAGTGGGTCTAACTTCATTTGAAGCAAAGTGACTTTTCAGTAAAGGGCGTGGCCGTGGTGACGCTGCAAATACGTTTGGCTCTAATTTCCACATAGATCATCTGATCTGCACCAAATTCAATACGATTGATCCTAGTCCAGTCCCTAAAACAGATCTGATGAGTTATTTGGAGGGCGTGGCCTAATTCTTTCACAGCGCCCCCTAGAAAATAAAAAAAAAATCAGCCCCAAACCATGCTTTGACCGAGGATTGTGAAATTTGGTACACATATGTAACTTCTCAGGACCTACAAAAAAGTCTCTTGGAGTGTTGGTCCAAGCCCCATAGGAAGGCGGCCATTTTGGATTGAAGTTGCCATTTTGACCCTGGTTTTGCCGTTTCTAGCCCGTATATCTGAGCAAACAAAAGCTTTTGACTAAGAGACTTCAAAATGACTCAGTATACTCTTAAGGCAATGGGGATCAAAAGTTATGAAAAGCTTTTTGCTGCATGAAAGCGTGTGGGCGTGGCCAAGCCTCAAAATATGACTTCTCGCCATAAAAGACAAAATTGATATAGCTTCTACAAGGAAAGTCACAGAGACCTGAAACCTTCTAAGACTGATCTGCCTCTGGCCCTGAAAAATATTCACTGATCAGATGCTTGAGAACAGGAAGTGCCATGTTTTCCTTTAGATAGTCAATTTTTGATGTCCTTCACCTAATCAATGTGAAACTGTCCCAAGTGACAGATAACATGATGCTCTAAGACAGTCTCCAGTATTGACTGGTTTGGGTGGAGGGTTTGGCGTGGCGGTGTGTCAAATTCTGATGTCATGCCACGTATGGATGTTTGGCTCTAAATTACACATGCACGGTCCGATTAACTCCAAAATAAATATGGTTGATCTTTGTCAGCCCGCAAGCAGCTCTATTGGATTACATTGGAATTTGGATCAACAGCGCCCCCTAGGACACTTAAAGTGCTCTATCTCCTTCATACATCATCAGATCCACTTCAAATGTAATATACATTATCACTGATCAATGCTGAACATGTTGGCACAGTCAAGTGATGACATTATTTTTGCCCCGCCCACTAATGAAGAAGTGAGTGCAGCCTCCGTCGGGCAGGTCGGACTTCGCCCAAATTTTGAATACTTCTCGCCACAGCAGAACTCGGCATGACCGAAGATCGTATGACGGTTCACTAGGTGCCAGCTAGTGGCGACGTGTGGAATCGAGCGGCGGCGATGGCGTGCAGGTGGCGGGCGGTGCCAAGCTCCCGCGGTCGCCGCACAGGCAGAGTTGCGCTGAGCTGCGAGGGCCTACAATGCTGCTTGCAGCTTTAATTGTTTTTATGTTTGAAATAAAGGGAACTGGATCAGGGTATAAATTCTTGGCTAAAATTTTTGTCTACACATTATAAGACTGTGGTATTTTTACTCAAACTTATCACATGGTGAGAATATCTTACCGGTCCACTATTTGCGCTCCAGTTATTATTATGGTACCATATACTGATTTTCATCGCATCAGTTTGATCTGATAATTTACAGCCTACACATTTATTCTTTTATAATATATATATATATATATATATAATATATATATATATATATATATATATATATATGGACGATGGAGATGGAACTTGGCACAAGTTATTCATTTATAACATATTTTACATATTTATTTCCCTTAATCATTTTATGAGACAGAAGTCTAGTGCTCTTGCCTCACAGTGTAACCAGTCACCACACAATCACATAGCATTATTGAAAGACCCTTTCAGTAGAAGTGTCTTCTACATTCCTTAGCCATGGGCTCCGTGGGGCTTGGTAGTGATGCTACCATTGGGCCTGGGGTGGATGTGCTGCTGCCTCCTTCCCTTGGTGAATTTCAGCACCTATTGAGGTCAGCCGGGGAGCTGGCACCTGGGACAGCAATTGGCCCCCCAGTCTTTCCCTCCCCATCCCCGGATACCTCCCTCCATCCGCTCCATCACACTACCACTCATGTAGGGCCTTGGGGTGCGGGTGCGTCATTGGGGTATGGGGGGTCATCCATCATGCCTGGGCGCCTCCGAGTTTGTGGGGTGGGGTGCCCAGTCTTTGGAGAGCGCTGTGATGGCATTCCTCTACTGCTTCTACCTACGGCTCTGGCACCCAGCCTGGCGCCAGGCTGGTTGGGTGGGTGGAGTGGTGGAGTGCGTCTTATGCCTGCGCTGGGGCGGTTGGTTCACTCAGGGGTGGATTCCTGGCTAGTGTGGGCGAATTTAAAAAAATTTTATCTCTTGGGGACAGCGGGTTGGAGCTGCTGGCATTGGTCGGGTGGTTGAGCAGCTTGCGTGGTGTGCGGCGAGTTGGGGGTTGCTGCAGAGGGGTTGCAGCATGTGTAGTGGGTTGCGCCCCTTTTCGGATGTGGAGTCATCAGCATTTGAATTGGCCGGGTGGTGGCGGTGGTTTTTGGTTCTTCCTGGGCTGACATTGCAGTAGCAGTGATGTTGTGTGTTTGTATGTTTGTGGGCATAGTGAGGGCCATCAGCCCCAGATGTGCGCCGCCTGCCGAGGACTGCTTGGTGAGGAAGTGTATCCCGTCTGGGTCAGGTGGTTGGGGGGTGGGGGGTATGTGTAAAGGGCTCCGTGGTATTTGCTCTGTTGCACTTTGGTGTGGTAGCTGGGGTGGCATCATTCAGGTCCGTTACCTTGCCGTTGCAGCGTGCTGTGAGGGGCGGAATGTAGTGGGTGGTGGGATGTTCATGGGGTTGAGATTGAAATTCGGGGGGGGGTTGGGACAATTTTCGCGCCCTGGGGCGGCTCTGGTTGGCTGGCTCATTTGGACTGGGAGAACCCCTTTATAAGTTTATTTATTTATTTTTCTATTTATTATTATTTATTAATTAATTTTATTTTATTTTTTGCCCCGTTTTTGGATAGGGTCGGGGATTGTTGGGGGTTGGAGCTGGGACAGGGGCCGGAGTCTTGGCCAGGGTCGTTCAGGTTCGAGCAGAGCCCAACTCGGGGGTGGTGTGCCCTTGAGTTTTGGGTCTAGGGAGCCTTTGGATGTCTGTGGCTCCGATCTCCTCCATGTCTGCCTTGGGTCCTGGGCCAGGTCTGTTGCTCCTCACATCCGCTATTGAATATTCTTTTTGAGAAACCTTATATACACAAGCGTACTCACACAGAGAATTTGGATTCAGGTGTTTACAGATACACTGATATATAGATAGACTCTATATTGAGCTACGGTTGCCACTAAATACATCTTTAATAATACAACTCTAATAATTAGTACTGTGTACTTTTCAGTAGCGTAGTTGTTATAAGTGTTTGTTGTTGCCTCTGTTTTTTTTTTTTTTTGGGGGGGGGTTCTCTCTTTCTGCAGGTGTTGAAGCAGACTTTTAGGGTGTTTTCTTGTATTCTCTTTACCCTTTTTTCTGTCCTCTGTTCTTATCTCATTCTCTCCATGGGGAATGTCCAGTGTTAGACAACAAATAAAGATACATCTTAACTATTAGTCTCTTTTGCAAACCACAAAGCCTTTCAGAGCACAGCTTGTTTAACAAACTATTACTGACCCAAAACTTCTTCTCTATCTGTCTCTTAAATAAAGCAGGGATTACTCTATTAGGGACAGATGTAAAAAAAAAGACATGTCCTCAGCTCTTTATCCTTTTAATCATGGCGGAACCTTGCTCAGTCGTTTGGTAAATGGGAATTAAATCGGGGTGGGACTGTTTGGGGCGTGAGGGTAGCTTCCTGTCTTGAAATTAAACGACTGCTACTGTCAGTTCAGCGTTCAGCAGGAGATTGGATCAATTATTTCCGCTGTAGGTAATATAATTCACATTATAACGTTAGCATTTAAATAGGTTTAGCCAGCATTGCTGGCCTGTATGCTAATACTAGTTTTGGCCGTAAATCAGTCAGCTAAATGATATGGCTAATGAACTCGAACTCTATCGCGTTGACAAGGAGCTAAGACGGTATATTTTTCTGTGAAGTGTATCTGTTAGAAAACATGTTTTACCTGCTTTTTGAATACCTCTTAAGCCAGGTCTCAGTGACACTGACTACTCTGTCCGTTTATGTCTGTCTCTTGCACCCAGAGGTGGTAACGGTGGAGGAGCCATGCCTTTCCTCCATGGGTTCCGAAGGATCATTTATGAGTATCAGCCGCTTGTAAACGCTGTCATGCGTGTGGTTGGGATAGAGGAAAAAGAGGGCGGTAATGAAAGCAGGTAAAGCTGAAACGGATCCTAATCGATGGTTAATTTGCATGATTAATCGTTGTTTCTTCTGTTCTTAGCAAATGGAAAATTAGAAGATACAACTAAATCTCCCCATTCACATTTCTGACATTGAGAAATTACCTCAGTACACTAATCTATAATAATTATTATTTTTTTGTCTCTTCTTTATTGTAAAAAGTCTTGAGGAAGATTCCAGTCGGTGCAGCTCTTTGGTGGAGCTGCTGGAGCAGGAGTCCCAGTCGGAGGTGTTTTTGGAAGGCATCAGCTACGCCCTGTTTAAGGTGGCAGAGAGGGGACTGGTGAATGCAGCCAACATCCTCCTACGATATGGAGCTGATATAAATTTTGAAGGTGAGTATTCTCAGAGGTGTCACATTTTGTTTCCATGACAATGAGGACTTTAGTACAATTCAGAAAAAAATTGAATGAGCTCTGTTTGGGGATTCTAATATTCCCCTGTTTTAATTAAGAATTGTTGAAATGGACTGACAAATTAAAAATAATAATAATGTAACAAAGGTATCTGAACAATGAAGCAATTGGAGTAACTGCTGCCCCATTTTTAAAAATGAGGAGTAAACATTTTGTTCCCCCTTTCTGCACCCCAAAAAATTTGATCCCAAACTGCCGCTAGACCAGTTTATAACGTTTATGTTATTATCATTCTACTTTTATCAACAGGTAAGTAAAAACATAAGTTTTAGAAATAATTGTTACAGGTTTAGTCATACCTTTGTTTGCTCCAGCTCACCCTGTGGGCCACAGTCTGATTTGGAAATAAAAGTTGCTTTGTGATCTTTTCTGTCAGATGGTCTGCAGCCATTTACAGAAAAGGAAATATAAAGAGAACAGAGTCTGAATCAACCTTATAATGAGACAGCAAAAAAGTCTCAGCAAGGTTCAAACTGTTCTGTATTTAGAAAGAGTGTATTTGACCACAGATTGCTCGGTGTTGTGCCCTGTTTTAATTCAATTTTAATAATAAAAAAATCATGATTCTGTTTTATGAGCAGTTAAGAGTAATGGTTCACATACACATCAAAGTGTATTATGTTTTTTCACATTTCCTCCCATATTTTTAAAACATAATTAGGGACCCATGATTTATAATTGGAAAGTCTGGCCTAGTAAAACATATATAAACAGCTAAAAAAAACCTATTTTTTTGTATGTGTCTATTTTTTTTACTTTAAGCGGAAGAATATACAAATTTAACTAAATGTATCATTTAAGAAGTACTTTCTTGTTGTCTTGAATGTGTATTATTAAATATCACAATGAGTTGCATAATCAACAATGCTTAATTATATTAAAAAAAAATTTATTTAATTCTTCTAAGCTGTTGCTTTTAAGCAGCAATTGTTGTTAACCTCCGACCTACTATACAGTTCAAAGTTTTCATTTTAGTGAAGTAAAGGATGTTTTTAAATTATTTACCTATATCCCAAACTTTTATTCTTTAAGTTTCTGCTGAATATTTAATGGAGAAGGATTGATGGGATGTTCTTATAAAGGCTTATCCAAGTAGCGCACAAGGGAAATTGCGCATATAGGGAAACATAAAGCAAGACGTGTACAGTTTTGACTGTGCAGTAACAGCTTTTTTTATATATTGCTGCACATGACAGACTTCAGCTTAGGTTTGCTGTAGTGACCTCTTGTGCTTTAGGATGTGTCTCCGCTGGGACATAATTAGTGGATCCTTGCAGAGGCTTCTTGCTTCATTTTTCCAGAATATCTCTCTTCTGTGAGTTGGCACTGACAAATCTTACAATGCATGCAAAGTGCTCCAGATTCCCCGTTTTCTAGGTTTTGCTCCCAATTCCGTTCATACTAAAAAAATAGGTCACTAGCTTTCAGAGCCAAAGCACAGGTAAAATGTAAATTTAGTGATTTTGTTTTATATTTCTCGTGCAAATGTAAGAAATGTTTCATCTGATGAACACTCACTATGAATATTATTATTTTTTCTTCCTCTCTCTAGACCCTGTGTCATACTACAACCCACTGCATATAGCTGTTTTAAGGAACAGGCCAAACATGGTGAGGCAGCTGGTTGGACATGGAGCAGACATTGAAAAGAGGGACAGGGTGAGTCTCTGTATCTTATGTTCTCATTCACCACCTTCCAGAATCTGTATCACAATGTCTTAAGCACCATCTACTACATGTTTCCAGATACATGAGAGCAGTCCATTGGACCTTGCGAGTGAAGAGTCGGAGAGACTCCCTTGTCTGATCACATTGCTGGACCTGGGTGCTGACGTAAATGCAAGGGACAAACATGGTATGTAGGATTGCCTAACTGAAAAATCCCAGTGCATACATCTGTTTAGTCTGAAAGGTTATTGCTTTGGTCTCTTCCATAAAGGGAAAACGCCTTTGCTTCATGCATTAGCAAGCAGCGATGGACTGACTGTGCACAACACGGAAAACATCCGGCTTTTACTCAAGAGAGGTACTGCTAACCCTTAAACGCTGTTCAGCTTTACAGTGTCTTTCAACCTGTCTTTGGTTGATCAAGTGTTAAACTGTTTTATTTTCTTTTTCTGCTAACTTCCTTTGTGATCCTGCTCTTAGTAAAATGTAACAAATGATTGGGTCTGATCCAAGCATCCAAGCTGGGTCTTGATCAAGGCTGTTTTAATTATCAGTATTGGAGTCTTTCATGAAAGTGGAGTCTTTGCCCAATATTTGTCCATTGTCTATGACTTTATGCCTACTGCAAACCCAGTGAGCCATTCTGCAGCAATTTTTCAACTAATTTCTAAATCTTACAGTTTTTTTGTGTGTGAAATAATCATCAACTAATTTAGTAATCGAATAATCGTTACCTGGAGTATACAGACTCAAAAATATGCCGTTTGCTGAAAGAGCCACAGATTCAGAGCGGTAATTAAGCCAAAACTGGTCAAATAATGTTTACATTTTGCATTTAAAATGAAGAACTTTCTTTGTCTTTAAATAGTAATGGGTTAATCAAAAAATAGTTAACAGAAATAATCAATTAGTAAACTAATTGTTTGTTGCAGCCCTAAAACATTTTTTGCCAGTTTTGCCCACAGACAAATAAATGTAACAGTGCTTAAATGTTATTAGCTGAAGTATCAACAATGATATCAAATCGAAGTTTAAACATGCTAGCGCTAACGTAGTACTTAAGCAAAAAAGCTCTATACGAAAATGATGCCAGCAAGACGTGAGTTTATTAGACACAGCTATGTGCGTTGAGCCAGTGAAATTTTTAGAAACATAAGGCTGTCTAGAAACCCCTGTGGGACAAAACATCTGTCGCTGTGAAACAAAAATTATACTGCACCATCCTAAAGGTCAATAGTAAGTGACTCAGATGTGACTTGATTACAGTACAAATGTAGATCATGTAATGCTGATTAAATCTGTTGTCATTTCACTGTATGTTAAAGCTGTTGAGAACCCTTACAAGCAAGAGCCACCAACAAACTACCTGTTGTAGAACATTCTGTCCAACTGCTGGGTGAAGAAACTGAATGTTGAAGCTTGTTATTGAAACCATTGAAGTTCTGATCAGTGACCCTCCTGCAGGCGGATGGCAGAGACTCATACCTTTTCTTATCTAGAGCAAATCCACACACTCGGTTGTATAGAATGGGTTAGAATACAATCTCGCTAAGTAAGTAGTGTTAGAATTCCAAATATCTTGTAAGCCAGATTTCTAAACATTTTCCTAGAAGAATTTATCTGACTCTAAATCACACAGCTGAGGGTAAACACTAGTTTCTGCTACAGCAGCATGAAGATTGCCCAGCCTTCAGAAGAAAATTAAAACTGCCATCAGAGGTCATCTGAGGCAAAATTACAAAAGCTAAAAAAAACAATTCCTTCTGCAGTTGTCTCCCGTCAGTTATTCACAAGCCGGCAGTCTCTTTAAATCCTCAAGGATCAGGAGGAAGGTTTGGGTTCAGTTTAGGCTACAGCAGCTCATCCAAGTGTCAGATATTTCGTGTTAAGAGTTTGTTTAATGTCAGTTGTAATTTTGCACATTTTGTACTTAAGGTTCACCACAATGACCTGAAACACTAAGCTAGAGCTACAAGGGCATGTTTTAACGGAACCATATTCATGTTTTAAAATGGCCCAGTCAAAGTCCAGGCCTAAATCCAATCGTGAATCTGTGGCAATACTTAAAAATTAAAGTCCACAGATGGTATCCATTCAGTCTGACTGAGCTTGAGATATTTTTCAAGTAACAATGGGCAAACATTTCAGTCTCTATGTGCAAAGCTGGTAGAGACATACTCCAAAAGACCTTTGGCTATATATGCAGCAATTGGTGGTTCCACAAAGTATGGGCTCCAGAGGGCTGACTGCCAATGCACACCACTCTTAAGATATTTTTGTTCCAAGAAATCTTGAAAACAACGTATCGCTTCTCTTTTACATCATGATGACAACCTACTTTATTTTGGTTTGTCTTATAAAAGAGTGTTTTTGGCTGGCACAAGAAAAAAATGCCTTTTTAAGTACCTCATTTTAATGTGTTCCACATTTTATTATTTATCTGTTTATTGTTAATGTATCCTTGTCTCAAGGGGCCGACATCAACGCTGCCACAGTAGACGGCGAAACGGTGGAGTCATCGTTGGTGTTCCTGGTGAAGGAGGCTCTGGAGGCAAGCACGGAGGACGCCGCTGAGATTGGTAAATTCTGCCTGAAAGCCACACAGCTACTCTTGTCCCACGGTGTGGACCCCAGCTGCTGTCTGAACGAGGATGGTGAGCCCTCTCTGACGCAGACAAGCCTGGAGCACTTCGACTTGCTCTTTCCTCTGGCTGTGCTCCTAATCCAGAGTGGAGCCTCTTTGGTTTGCTCCCATCATAGTTCCTCCTGTTGGTCAGGTTACAGCCTCCTATTCCAGAGGCTTCAAGCAGCCCTGCAGCAGTGCACAGATCAGAGTCACGCAGCTGAGCTCCTGGAGCAAGCTGAGGCGTTGCTGGACTTGGCAAGGGTGAACGTCCCAAAACTGAATCTGCCTCTGAGCCTGGAGCTCCCTGTGGCCGGTCTGGACTCTCACCCTTATGCTCAGGCTCTTATAGACCTACACAGTCGTGTAGTGGGGCGCGAAGGAAGCCCTCCGCCTCTACGTTGCCTTTCTAGGGCATTCATAAGGAACTACCTACAGCCCTGGCCACTTGTGGACAGAGTGAAAGCACTGCCTTTACCAGACAGGCTGAAAGACTTTCTTCTTCCTGAGCTCACCTATACCCCAAAAGCTGGCTGGGACTGCTTCAAGCCCCAGCAGAGCCAGGCTTAATATAAACTGCTAATTTCTGTAGAATGAAAATGTAAATTTAGCAGTTATAATATGTGCCTTTTTGTTCATTTTTTCCTTCTGACTCTGAGATACAATTTTGTGTTTGTAGAATCTTTTTTTTTTTTTTTTTTTTTGCAATGGGGTGTAATTTCTGTACAGCAAGTAAGTAAGCAAGTGTTATTTATGTGAATACCTAAAAATGCTGAAGTACAAAATGAAAACCACCAGATGGCAGTGTTGAATCACAGCAACAGATGCAATGATCTAAGATTTTTTTTGTTGCCCATTAAAGTTGAGCCAGGTAAATCGAATATATCTATATTTTATCACCTTTCACATTTGTGATGATGCTGTATTGTTTAATTTATGTAGTTTTTTCCATACTATATTTTAATAAACAAAATTGAGCAACATAGTGCTTTTGGCCTATTTTTCATTCCTATGTATTCTGTAAAATAGTTTTTTTTTAAAGCTTCTTCCTCTGATTGTCCAGTTAGTGGCAGTATAGCGCTGAATAGGAAGGCTGCACTCAGGCTGCTTGTACAAGGGGAATAATTAATGCCATGTATGAACCACACGGTTGTGCTCATACACGGAACCTCAGAATAGCTGCTAAATAAAGCGGTGCGATTTTAAAGGCAGCAGCACAGCAGGAAGAGTCCGCCTTTTGTAGCTTTGACATTATGTGGCTGCTGAAGTAGAAAGCTTTACCAAGCATTCCTAATGTTTATGATCAAATACAGATGAATTCTCTTTCCCTCACACTCACCCACTTTTTGTGTTTCTCAGCAAGAAAAACAAAAACTAAATGTACTATGACGGTATAGGAGGACCATAGGGCACATGTGTGTTCATGTATGAGTGTATGTGTGCCTACTAAACTAAATAGGACATTGTGTTATACAACTAACCCCTTCCTGACATTGCTGAAACTGGAGTGGCTCCAAGGCTTGCAGGCGCTCCAGCTCCTCTTGGTTATCTAGGTCACAGCCTCTGAGGAGAAGAGCCTCAGCAGCAGCAGAGCTGCATGACACACGCTTCACTCTCCTGTCCGTCTGAATCTGGCTGCTTGCTCTGGACAAAACCTCAACACTTCAGACCAAGGAGGGAGGATGGGAGGCAGAGGAGAGAGAGAAAAAAACCATTAAAGATACACAGATAAGATGTGTGGAACGGTTGACAGAGTGCGCTCATAGAGGACATATGAAAGAAAGCAGCATTGGTCTAGATGTAC
Organism: Crenichthys baileyi; assembly: GCA_036173005.1. Classification (NCBI taxonomy): domain Eukaryota; kingdom Metazoa; phylum Chordata; class Actinopteri; order Cyprinodontiformes; family Goodeidae; genus Crenichthys; species Crenichthys baileyi. The sequence goes on from JAHHUM010001499.1 coordinate 118,271, forward strand.
ACCCTACACAAGGGTGTAGGGTGTACATCTAAACTAATGGTGCTTTCCTGACCATGCAGATGTACACAGCACTGACAGAAACAAGCTTCTTCCATGGACTCCAATCCCTGCTTGTAGAAAGTGATGGAACAGAGATAGTAGGGGGAGGGCTAAGCCAGTAACTCTCCATCCAACGTTTATTGGAAAAACAGTGCAAGTGAAGCTCTGTACTGAAATTAGTTATTGATCTATTCTCTCCCTGAAGCCCATGGGTCTTTCCCAGCACACCTGCTTATTCTCTGATAGCATTTTCTCTCACCGTTATATACTAAGACCTCTGAGGGCTTTTACTTTTTGTATTTACATTTGTTCCTTTGTCCAAAGTAGTTCAATTCAATTTTAATATTAGATCTCAATAGCAGGTTAGTGTCATTTTTTGAGCAATACATTTAAAAACGATGAAATTATTAAATATTCATAAATCACAATCACATATTTTATTATTTCCAAAGCAGATAAGGAATTTTAAAATATTTATTGGGGACCAAAATGGCCTTTGTGGTGTAGCAGAAAGGCCCCATCCTGGATCAGAATTCAGAGAGGGTTTAACAGAGCTGTTGCCCAGAGCCCCTAGGTTTTGGGGGCCCCAAGCCTTGTTCTAAAAAGACAGAAAATAAATTGATATCTGCTTTCTCCAAATGTTCCTTCTGCATGTTAACTCATTGCTGTAGCAGCAATGTGTTTTTTCTCAGTGTCTGAGCCAAGGTAACAATAGATTCGATTTTTAAGTATTTTGATGTCCCTCCCAATAACCACTTGTCTAGCATTAGTTTGAAGTAACTTTTAAAGACCAAACACCATGCTCTTGTGAAAAATTTGTTTTCAAAGACTTATTAAGTTCGAATGCCACGACAGTGGGTGTCTTTGGACTAACAATTTGACAGTTAGATGGCTGTGGTGCAGTTTAGAGAGTCAAATACGGACTGATTGTATTCACAAAATTGAGACTTTCAGCTGATTTCATTCACTACTGACATGTTTCACTAAAATATTTCGGTGGCACAGTTGGTTAGAGAAAGGGGAGTGCAGGCACGCGCTTGTGCAATTCAAACTAGCATGCTGGTCAGAACCTTTGCAGAAATTACAGCGTCTACCAGACTGTTGCTGGAATTTTTGTTTTGTGAATTGCAATTTTTACCTCAAGTAGTTATTCACAACTGTGGCCAATTACAGGCATACTCTGACCACCACAGAGCACTTTGAAAACTCTGAGTAGGACCCCAGTTTGTTGTGTCTCTTCTGACTGTCACCTTGTCAATCCACTCATTTCCATATTCATCATCACCTTATGAGCTCACATTTGAGCTGGAAATGTTGCTTCATGTTAGTCAGTAATGTTTTATTTCTAACTCACGGTCTCATAATAATATTGAGAATATGGAAACAACAGTATTCATAGCCTTTTTTAAATTTTTTTTACAATTATCTACATAGTATTATGTTCATAGGTATTCAGCCCCCCCTGGGTCAAAACTTTGTAGCACCACCTTTTTCTGCAATTACAGCTACAAGCCTGTTGGGGCGTGTCTCTACCAGCTTTGAACATTTAGAGGCTGAAATTTGTGCTCTTTCTTCTCTGCAAAATATCTCAAATATTTTGGATGGAGAACATCTGTGAGCCTCAAATCTCAAGTCATGCCACAAATTCTCAGCTGGATTTAGGTCTTGACTTTGACTGGGCCATTCTACTACATTAACATGCTTAGATCTAAACAATTCCCTTGTAGCTCTGGGGTCATTTTCCTGCCAGGTCTCAAGTCTACAGCAGCCTTTCAAAGGCTTTCTTCTAAGAGTTTCCTGTATTGCGCTCCATATATCTTTGCATCAAATCTGACGAGCTTCCTTGGCCCTGCTGAAGAAAAGAGTCCCTACAGTATGATTCTAAATAATGTGTCCTGGGGGATGTGCTGTTTTACTTTTCCTGTAAGCCAAACAGGTCAATTTTGGGACTTTTTTGCCATTGTTTCAACAATTGCCTTGTTCTTGTCTAAATTGTGATGTTCAAGGCTTATAGCTGTCATGCTAACTGATTCTCCAACTAGAACTGTGGATCTCTACAGCTCCTCAAGAGATACCATGGGCCTCTTAGCTACATCTCTAATTAATCCTCTCCTTGCCTGGCCTGTCAGTTTATGCGGAAAGCCATGCCACACTTTCCATTTTTGGATGATGGACCTGAACAGTGATTTGTGAGATGTTCAAAGGTTGGGATACTGTTTTATAAAATAAACCTGCTTTGACCTTTCACAACATTATACCTGACCGCTCAGGTGTGTTACTTGGTCTCCTATGACGCTGTTTCTTCACTACTGTTCCTTAACAAACCTCTGAGGCCTTCACAGAACCACTGGATTTATCTAGGTTTCACACATTCTTTTGACAAATTAGTTCACTTCTGAAGGGAATTAATTGCACTGGATTTTTTTTTAGGGATATCAGAGTAAAGGTTTAATTTTTAATTTTTAAAAACTGAGATAACTGTATATTATGTTCCTTTTACTTCCTAAGTATAAGCTGTTTTGTGTTTTACCACATAACTCCCCAATATAATACACTGAGAGGTGCGGTTGTATGACAAAATGTGAAAAAGTTCAAGAGGTATGAATATTGTTGGAATGGACTGTAGGTTTGCGTAATGGTAATGCCTCAAATAGATGTACATTTTCATAACCAACTAAGGAAAAGCAAAATTCAAAAGTAATTTGTTTTTTACAAGTCTGATCTCATTCATCAAAGTACAGTCAGACCTTCAAATAAAGTAAAAAGTGTAAGAGAATGAATCTTAGATTGCATGTTTCCCACTGAGAGAAATGTGTAGAAAATATTAATATAAAATCTACTGAAATTATCGGAAGAAAATTCTTGTTGATGTTGTTGATTTTCTTTTCGTCTGTTTAAATCATCTTTACAGTTCCTTGTATGGCCTTAACCTTTTCATCCACAACTCCATCATCAACTGAAAGGCACCATGATCTATTCAGCGCCTTTATTCCTTCTCCTTTGAGCGCCACCCGTGCAGAGGGTGCATCTTCTCTTACTCTAGACATTGTCTAGACACGGGATAATTGCAGACATCAACGAACACTCAGCGGCTGCCAGGAACCCCATGGGAGTTAAAGTGGACTTTGAAAGGAGTCAACCATTAGTCAGTTAAGGGTCTCTGAGACCCCTCAAAGACTGAGTACATAGTTTACTATTTACTGTATGTGTTGGATTTAAATGCGAGTGAGAGGGAGAAAAAGAAACAGACATATACAGAGAAATGAGGAACTGCAGATGGGGTGACTTCATGCGAAAAAAATGCATCCCGTCCTTTTTGCCGCTCCTGTGTTGATGGAGCACACCAAAATGAATGGCTGCTAGCACTGAGATGAATGTGGCTATCAACGTAGTCTTCACATCTACCAGCTTCCACGTGTTTTATCTTCTACAAAATTGCTGTTAGGGTGAGACACTTTAAAAAGATTTTGACTGGGTGTGGAGAAATGTGTGTGGGTGTGTGTGTGTTGAGGGGGCTGGTTTCTAAAAGACGTGTCGCAGGCTGCTGGGTTCAGCTATAGCACTAACTAATCTCAGAGTGGGGGTGGATAGGATGCAGGATAACTGAATCCTGTTGGGGCAGGCCACCTTTTCATTCCGCTCCAGGTGTCTTTTCCTGCTTTAGCCTGACAAATACCGGCTACGGTTCTCACCAGTCGCTACAGGTTTATTGAGCTCTCTCTTTACATGCTTGGACAGAGGCTTTTGAAGATGTGTTTAGTAAACCTCCACAATGTTCTAAACCCTACAATTACTGTGTATCCAAAATGTCTTTATCTACTTGCTCACATGGGCTTGTTTTTTTTGAAAACAGCTCTAAAAAGTAAAGTGATTTCGTTACACAATAAAATGTAAAAATTCTCTGCCCTGATTCCTATTTTAGAACTTCAGAAAGTCCACCACCCTCCACATCCCTACAACTGACGCCATTTCACAGAAATTCCAGACAACTGGCGCCTGAGCTCTGCCTCCAAGAAGGACATGATGAATAGGACACACCCTGGGTATGCTGGTGAATGGCAGAATATATAGCCCACACTGCAGCGAAACAGCCTAGATTCATTATAGCCTCCAGACCCAGCTCCCAGCTCTTTTCTCTCTCTCTGCTTTTTCTCGCCCTTGCGTTTCGCACTGCTCGGCTGTTTCTTTTATATATAGAGGCCCCCTAATCTGAGTGAAATACTCTGAGGCACCAGCAAGGCGAGCTACAGCTCTTTTCCAGAGCTGCTGGTTCCTGATTCACCTCTTTGTTGTGGTCTATGCATGCCTTCCCTGGTCACGTGATTGCATCTCCATGGCAACCCCGGTTTGAGTAATCATTTGCGTTACGACCTTTATTCCCTTGAGGAAAGGGAAGGGAGGGGGGTTGAGTCTGAGCCTGTAGAAAGAGGGAGCAGGAGTGAAAAGAAAAGGCAGGCAGAAGGGGAGCGGTGGAGAGAGGCACAGGGAAGGAAAAATAGGCAGAAAACAACAAGTTACGGGGAAATGTTACTCTGTTTGCCTCCGTATTCTGAGTTTTATCTTTGTGCCTGAATATTTTAGCCTAGATTTACTCCATGTACTCAAAACAAACATTTTTTTACTGAGAACTGCACTCATTGCACTGTTTTTACCATGTCTAGCTATCTTTTGTAGTGTGATTCATTCAATGACTAAGGCAGGCAAGCTTGGCGCGAGAGCTGGCATGTATGTTTTACAGAAGGCTTCACACATGCACACGCACACACACGTTTTTGTATTAACATCATTTCCAGCCAAACTCACACTTTAGACCTAACATTGATCCCCAATCTGTAAAGTTCTGTTCTACTGCATTAGGACCGGGCTTGGTCCCCACAAGGCCTATTGGTCTTAAGAAGGTAGGTTATTATACCAGAAGAAGTCCTAAAGAAGCAGGAATAAGAAGAACAAATGCAAGCACACACACTCACACACACACACCTCCCCTTCATTTCTTCTTGGAGGCAAAGCAGCACTGTGCCACATGTGCAAGTCTCAGCAGAAACAGATTCTGTGTGTTCCTGTTTCTCGCTCTCCCGGCTGCGTTGTCATGGTTACCAAGCCAGTCCAACCAAGACAGGCAACCCTTCCTGTCTCTTTCTCTCTCGCTCTTTCCACCGTTGGGTGATTCAACCCATCAGTTGCGTTGTGTCATCTTCTAGATAAAGTCTGCAGCTCCCAGCTCCCACATAAGTTATAAGTTATAGTTTGTTTCCTGGAGCCTTTAAAAACAAAAATGAAGTATTTGTGTTTGTTTTGCTGTTAATGGGTCAATTTGCTGGTTTCTTTGACCTTAAACTTAAATGAGGCAGGGATGGGGGGGTGGGGTTGGCAGGGGGGTGAGGGGGTCCTAAATTGACAGGAGGTGGGCTCAACTGAGGGGAGGGGGGCTGATGATAGACACTTCATGGGGGTGGGGGTGTATGGTGCGGCTGGTGGAGGTGGTGCCGGCTGCTTCCAGGTGCCTGTGACTGGAGCTGAATATGAATTAGGGGGCCCTGGTTCTCCTGAGATGGCAAACTAGAGAGAGAGAAAGCTGCTAAAACCAGAGACCAGCAGAGCCTGGCTGGATGAGGAGGGCCCCCACAAGCTGCTGACAGGAGCTGGAGCTAGCCATCACGTTAATTAGCGTTTTTTTTTTTCCACTCTTGCAGCAGCACCAGCAGCAAATGGGGGAGTGGGCTAGAGAGGGATGTGGGGGTGGTATATGACTCACAGACACAGTATGGTTTATTCATGATGGAGGAAGGGTGTGTGTGTGTTTGCTGAAAAGTGTTCTAGAGAGAGTGTGTGAAAGAGAGAGGAAACAGTTATTTGTGCACAGTTGTGTATATGTGCGCGTGTTTTGTCTTAGCACATCATTGATTGGCAACAATCCATTATATTATTATTTTGAAAATTAAACCATTGCATTTCTACTTCCACTGTTACTGAGGCACTATTGATTGTTTGCTTTTGAGGCCTGTCTGGGAAGGTCTGCACTGATGGAATAGGTTGGGGGTGCAGCTCTCATAGGTGACCTGACCTTGTCTTCTCTGTCTCAGCTCTCGACACTGATCCTCTTCCCTTTGAGGGATGCGCAGGATCAATAGATTGGTCTTTCACACACACCAATCACCTAGTATTCCCCATCCGGTGCAGACAGAACTGCTGCAGTGTGCTGAACATTCTAGAAGAGGCAGTCAGTTTGCTCCACACAGTGAAGGGAATATGATAGCTTAGTTGTTTGTTTGTTCGTTTGAGGCTACAAGGGGAGGTTACATTACAGCTCTGGTTAACTCTAATTGTTCCCTCCTATCATTAGCGACAACCATGACCTCTGCTCATTGGCATATCTGCATTCTGCCTGCACTGCAGAGCCTCCACCACACCACTCGGAGCGTTCTCTCTCCCAAGAGCGGCAGGGCCCATGCCTCATAAATACAAACACAATCTCTCCTACACCTCCTAACTGCAGGACAGGGTTCCACACATATCTGCCCATGGAGCCCAGCGCATTTGCATACATATTAAAGTGGCGCCTCGAAAAAAGGAAGAGAGAGAAAGAAGGGGGATGAGGGAAGGAGGGGGCGCAGTGGTTGTGGTGGGGAGATGAGGGAGCGGGTATATGCAAACAAGGCTTTCATCTAATATGCAAGAAGCGGCATTGCTCTGGCATAAATCTGCATCTGAGCTCCCGCAACGAGAGCAGAACCCATTTGACAGTAAATGGGTTTGGGATGACTGTCAGAAGCATCCAGGAACATTGTGTCACCCGACGGGCTGGCATGTCACTTATGGTGTGAACATGCAAAAGAAATGTAGTTCTTACCAACATTGATGTTAGAGTATGTTCAAACTATTTACAAAACACCCTAAAACTTTTAGGGCAGTCTCATTTTCTAATTGGTTTTTACACTTTGTTGAGAACATAGAATGTTTTAGTGATCTTCAAAAATCCAATGGGAATGTCTGAACTCTCAAAAGACATTTTTGGGCTGTTTCACATTGTTACCAGCATTTTGTCCTAAGCAAGGCTAATCAGTAGCTGCTGGCTCTAGTTTCATATTTACATATCATAATAGTCCTCTCAGTACAAAGCAACTGAGATTGTCAGTTTGTGTGAGCATCACCAAATAGTTATATTGGCAGGACTTACAGCAAGAAATATTTTTCTTTACAAAATTGGGAACAATTGATATGAGCCATTCAGAAGTAGACTTGTTTGTTATTTGGATCATTGTCCTGCTGCATAACCCAACTGTGCTTGAGTTTAAGATCACAAACTAATGGCGGTTAACTAATGGGTTTTTTCTTAAGATCTTTTAGCCTACCTTATTTTGTCAGACATCTTTGCCAATTCCTACCCCAATTTCTTATCCACGTCTTGCCAACTGATCATTTCTACTTTTTGTATCTACTGTATCAGACCAGGACTTTCTTGCTGCAAGGCAACAGTGCTATCAATTGCGCCAATGTGCAGCCCACATTATCATGACACAGGTTTATTTTATTTATAATCCCTCTTTGAGCCAGTTGGCTCGTATGAAATATGAACGACTATGACTGCTGATCAAATCAAAATAACTACAAGCAACCTCTTGCTGGTAGATACTAAAACAGTTTTACAAATCTGCATTTTACACACTATGAGAATAATAAAGAATATAATTTTGGGTAATCATTTTTTAAACCTTTTATGACATATTCTCAGGGTGGGTATGGATGGATGCATGGTTGATACAAAATGTCCCATGGCAGAAGATTGTTTTTCTTATCGGGAAAAGTTGACAGCGAAAAGACAAAAACTGCAAAAGTACAAAATGATGAAGGTCACGGCTGCGTGGTGGAACAGTTGGTAGCACTGTTGCCTTGCAGCAAGAAGGTCCTGAAGTCTTTCTGCATGGAGTTTGCATGTTTGCATGACATGACATGTTTGGTTAGTTGGATGGATGGATGGATGGATGGATGGATGGATGGATGGATTGATTAACTGAAGTGGACAGCGGGCGCTTAATCTAGTGCTTATAAATTATGCTCACACTTGTGAGAAGCTTTCAAACTACTATTCAAAGGTTGGTAAAGTCATTAGGCATATAAAAGACTGTTAACCACATACACAATTAGATCTATATGCAGAGATGGTGAGATAAAAAACATAATTTATGTAGATAAACTGTCTTTACTAAACTCCCTGTACTAACTTCTACAGTTATTCTGAATATAAAAAAGAGGAGATTAAACATTTTCCCAGAAATTTAGAGGGCTGTATAGATTACTGGAGAAACAGCAAACCTGGTTTATTTGGATCTAATTAATAGGATGCTTTGGATTGTTTTGTGTCGTAGAGTTCTGAGGAAATGTTAGCAGTAGTTACAATGTTCCTTGCAGTAAGTAATTCATTAAACACCCTCAGCTTAGACAAAGAGCAATTGTTTTTTTTTATCCGTGAGGTAACCGCAAGTCGGACCTTGGGTAGCATCAATGAACATTTTAATAAAGTTCAGTGTGGTTTACACAGATGCTATTTCTTAAACCCTTAACCCTTGCCATTAGCTTTTGGCTAAAGGGCCTATAGACAAGACAACAGTTTCTTTTAGATGTAACATTGTTTTATGTCTTGTTCCCGCTCAAATATATTTCAAATAAATAAATAAAAACTCTAAAACTGGAAAGTATATAAATACAAATACAACAGGTAAGATACATAAAACAGGGGTAAGAGCAATTGTACAATAAAAATAGATAGAACAACAAAGTAAATGAAATATAGTAAATATAGCATCTCACATGGTGTCAAAGGCCAAAAGAGATAACTTTTTAAGAAGTGATTTAAAAACAGACAGAGAAGAGGCCTGTCTTATTATCAGTGGTAGGTCATTCCACATCTTAGGAGCTGCAACTGAAAAGGCATCTTCGTCCCTAAGCTGACTTAGTCTTTGGACCAATGAGGAGCAGTTCAACAGAGAGAACTGGTGGGTGTATAAGGGTGTAGTAGGTCAGAGAGGTAGAATGGACCTAGACTATGGAGGGCTATAAAACAGATACAAATATTTTAAAAAGCTAAGATGTATTATGATATCATGATATATATTGTGAGGGCTTTACATGTGTGAAGCAGATAGAGACACTTAAAAAACTTGGAGCTGCAATTGCAGCGAAAAGTGGTTCTACAAAGCATTGATTCAGGGGAGTTGAATACAAATGCACACCATACTTTGCAGATTTTTGTCTTGTTCTAAATCTCTGAAAACCATTTATCAATTTGATTTAAATTCACGATTCTGTGCTTACTCTTTAATGGACACATAAAATTCCCAAAAAAAGCATTGGAGTTTGTGGGTCGGAAAAAAATTTAAAACAGTTTAAAGGACATTAATAATTTATATACAAATCTAGGTTTGAAGTGGAAGGTAATTAATTTCAGCACATCTCTGTTTATTTATATAGGACCAATTTATAACAAAGCCAGTTGGCTGCATAGAGTCATTAGCTTTGCAGCAATCTCTCCTCCTAAGCAAGTGTGTGGAAGAACCTTCTAACAGAACCAGGCCTAGTATGAGGGGACATCTGCCATGGCCAACTGGGGATTGCGATGACAAAATAGACATTTAAAAACACAGAAGCTTTGTGTGCTACAAATTTAGGAATGAGTAAGCATTCATAGATTAATTTCACAAAGCTTAAATTACAAAATGGTGGGGTCTTCTTATCAACAGACTGATAGTGTCAACATGTCTTTTTTTAACAATATTACTCATTGCATCATCAAACCTTCTACATTTACATTTAATTTCTCAATAATATCTGGAATATGCCCTAAAGAGATAAAAGTTTATAAAATCATCACTACATATACATTTGGTGACAGTCGATTATATGAAATTCAGCCAATTTTACTGTTATGCCAGTTTTCAAAAATACTCGAAAAATGATTTGTCATAAGATTTGATTTTACCGAAAAACTTAGATTATTCTTTCAACAACAGTATGGAGTCATAAAAAACAGAACACTTCAGTTGATTGATTTTACTGAGCAGATTATCAGTGCAACAGAACAAAGAAAAAAAAACATCGATTTTGGATGTTTTGTGTGGTGTCCCGCAGAGTTCAATGTTGGGTCCATTATTGTTAATAATATACTGTATGTGAATGATTTATGATTGTTTTCAAAACAATATTTTTTGCTGTTTAAACAAGTTTTTTTTCTAATGGAACTAACACTGAGCAACTTCTGGATATGTTGGAAAGGGAGTTAGTGATTATTAAAAAATGGTTTGCCATTAATAAGTTATTGTAATGTGTGGTAGAGTATTTGCAGGACCAGAATGCAAACAGGAGCTTGGGAGTCACATGGTGAGCAGAAACATCAAATGAGAACTGAACTGGTAACTTAACTGGAGAGGCAGGACACACATCATAGGCAGATGATCAGACGAAGAAACTGGCATGAAATGGGCAGACAAACAGTAGACTTCACTAGTGAGCAATGAAAACCAGAGAGTTTAAATACAGAAATGAAATTCCCTGTACTAACTTCTACAGAAATGACAAATTAACCAGAAGAGCTAATCAGATGAAATGTGGAGCAGCTCTGGCAAGGAGAATGCAGAGCTACATAAGGAGGGAGGCTAATTAACACAGATGAACAGGAACACAGAGAAGTCTGGGAGAGTAACAGAAATCTAACAGGATATTAACTCTAGATGGAGTTAGAACACTAAAACACAAAAGACTCAGCTAATAAGGAAAACACCTGACAACAACAAGCATAAGAAAAATAACTAAAGAAGGCAAACCCTAAAGACCAAAGTAAACTGTAAATAAGTGGTTAAAATACCCACAAAAGAAAATCAAAACTCAAACACCTATAGATCATGACATGTACATCTTTAAAATGGTTAAACTAAATTTAAAATATGTGGAAATCGTCAAGTTCAAGCTCAAAGGAAATTGAAATAAGTAATTATAATTTGTTTTGTTTCAGAACTAAAATTCTTTGGGTCATTCCTGAAAGTAAATGAAACTGGAATTTGCATGTAAATTGTGTCAAGAACAAAATAATCAAATCTGCAAGAATGGTCCACAAGGCAATAAATTCTTTGTGCCAAAATCACTTGCTATCTTGTATAATTTACAAATTATTCCATATATGACTTGCTGTGTGGAGGTCTGGGGAAACACATATACGTCTAATATTAATGCAATATTTTTACAGCATAAAAGGGATATTCAAATAATAATAATGTAACAAACTTAAATAAAATCAACCCACCCTTACTTTTTTAAATAAATTGATTTGCTAGTTCTTAAAACAATACAAATCATATACAAAGCATTTAATAAAAAAACAGCACTCAGATATGCAGTGGATGTTTAAGATTGGGGACTCTAATGTGAAGGGCAGGGAAAATTTCTCCGTCAGATATATCACTGTGTTTTTGTTCAAGGTTAATAAAATGCAATAAATGCAAAGTAATTACTTAAAACACGACGGAATTTTCTGGATTTTTGTTTTAGATTCCATCACTGACAGTTGTTCTCCCCACTGTATGTGCGTGACCAAAGTGGCTTTTTAACCTGTTACAATGTCTATATAAAAACAGGTTAAAGGTCAAATATCCATTTATTAGGCAACAGTCTAAACATTCAGAAAGTAGGGTTAGTATGGTTGCATTAAACGCTGTACCCTCTCTGAGACGGTAGTTGCTTTAGGATGGCAGAAATCTTCTTTGGTCTTTGGCCTCCTTCCAATACTTGTAAGCTTCACCCTCCAGGAAGAATTATTTTATATACAAAGGGAAGACACTAAGAGAGCTATATGTTGCAGATACATTTTTAACAGCTCATCTCCTTTTAACAAATCCACCAATTTAAAAATATTGAGCTATCACTTTTAAATATGGCACTCACTTTATTTTTTTCAGTTGTTGAGATAGTACTGGCTCTGTATTAACGCTGAAACTGGTTTCAACATCACCATTATGTAAAAACATATACAGTTTTCAAGTGAGTTTTACAGATCTTAACGTTGTCCTCTACCAAATGGAAGTGGAAAAGTGGAAAGTCCAAAATAAACATAGTATTTGTTTCTGAACACATCTAGGCAAGTTCGTACTCGTACTCGTACTCGTACTCGTACTCGTCGTCTTCCGCTCATCCGGAACCGGGTCGCAGGGTCAGCAGACTCAGCAGAGACACCCAGACATCCCTCTCCCCAGACACCTCCTCCAGCTCCTCCGGGGGGAGCCCAAGGCGTTCCCAGGCCAGCCGAGAGACATAGGTCCCTCCAGCGTGTCCTGGGCCGTCCCCTGGGCCTCCTCCCGGTGGGACGTGCCTGGAACACCTCCCGAGGAAGGCGTCCAGGAGGCATCCGGTATAAATGCCCGAGCCACCTCAACTGGCTCCTCTCGATGTGGAGAAGCAGCAGCTCTACTCCGAGCCCCTCCCGAATGGCTGAGCTCCTCACCCTATCTCTAAGGGAGTGCCCGGCCACCCTACGGAGGAAGCTCATTCAAAGTTCATGGCCATCTAGGCAAGTTTTTTTTTTTTTTTTTTTTTTTTTTGCTTAAATAAGAAAACCTCTTGCTAAGAGAACACATTTTTAAAACTTTGAAATCTTTTTTTAAATTTATTACAAGAAAGATAAAAAAAGATACACAGTTAGACACATCTTTTTTTCAGACAAATGATTTGCTGTTTTTGGTCAGTTAGGATTACTAAAAATATTTTATTTGTTAAATAACAAAACAATGGCAGATTTTTAAAAGATTTGGTCACTCTCCCACCAGTTTCAGTCAGCATCTTCACATGTTCTTTAGCTTTTGTTCTTAGGTTGCTACAAACATTTCACACTAATACGCCTCCACCTCTGGGACACAGCATGGCTGGAACAGTAGGATGGCTGGACATTCCCATGCTGTTTATATGAATATAATTTTTTAAACAGATGAATGTGGCACCTTTAGGCATCTGGAAACTGTCCCCAAGGATGAACCAGTCTTGTGGAGATCCATAATTCTCTTTCTGACATCTTGCCCGATTTCCTTTCATTATCCCATCATGTCACAAAAGGTAGCAGAATGTTTGAGGTGTTCCTTAGCATTCATCTAAAGGTGGGGCTCCATTTAACTTACATTTTGTGATTAACCTATCACAAATTTACAAAGCCATGAGATCCTAAACTGGGTTTACAAAATTATTTGAAGGCATAGAAATCTCAGTGTATGAAATTACTCTGGCTTTTAGATAGAAAGATTTGTTTGTCCTAACTGACCTAAAACAGTAAAAGTTTGGTATTATTAAATATCAGAAAGTGAGAAAAAAGTTATGCATCTATGTAAACATATGGTTTCTACTGTATGTAATTTACTTCTTAAAAAATATAACAAGGAAAGAGTTAAAGAACACCAATGCTTCACGATCCCATTAAATTTAGCTGAAACATGCAGTACGTATTGTTGCCGGAACCTTCTCTCAACCTTTTTTTGCACGGGCAAAATAAGAGCACAGGATGGCAGTGCTAAAGCAAAAAAAGGGGCACCGGTGAGACTTCACTTACTGTACTCAGAAACTGGAACAGGGCCATGTGCTTTGGGTTTCCCCTAACTCTGTCAACGTTGTATTTCATATTGGACACCCTTGAACTCCCTTTCCTGTTTTCCTGCCTGAACATGTCGCATTGAAGCATGCGGTTCCGTCTGTACAGGTGATCTTACGCACAGGATGTGGAAACTCTGAATGTTCTGCGTTTGGAGGGGAGTGGGGGTTGGGGAGGGGGGGGGGGTGTTCTAAGGGTGGGGGAGCGGTGAAACAGGATATGTTGAGAATAACACAAAGCACAAAAAGTGAGTACAGGGTTGATTTATTTGGCTTTAGAAGAAATCTGTTGCATGTGGTTTGGGGAAGGGAATGTTTTCCCTCTTTGCACACTCAGACACAACACATGGAAACATTTTCTGAGAGGCCATTGGTCTGTGAAAAAAAAGAAAAGCTCCAGACATTTTATTTTTTCTCCCTCTTTACTTTTTACGTCTTTTTTCCCCTTAAGGTGACTGAATTTCATACAGCTGCTCACCACATGTAGAACTCTCACTAATGAATATCGGTTATGCGCTCAACGACTGCACAGTTAAATATATGTGGTTAACAACCAACTTTTGAAAGTTGTGCACCAAGTATAACATACATCATTAATTCCTTGCAGCCGTGGCCGTGATATATCAATGCACATCCTATTTACAGGCTATGTTTCAGTGCATAACAAATACACTTCCACTCACATGAGACAGTTGCATGTCTGCTCTATTGTCTGTCATAAATATGCTGGAAGGGTTGGTTAAATATTGATAACACCAATTTTCTGCCTCCCTTTTACCCCCCACACACTTCTCCATCACAGCCACATACACAAACAAATCCACACACACAGACATCCCAAACCCCTCCTCCTTTCCCTCCTTCTGTCTCTCGGTTATTTCACCCTCACAGTAACCTTGCTTATGCATATTGCATATGTAAATAAAGCACCCCGCCTCTGAAGTAATTGTCTGCATTTTCCACATAGCAGCATATCTCAGCTAAGGCTTTAAGAGGAAGCACTGAGGAAAGGCTGGATTCTCTTTGCTTAATAGTCATTCTTTGTTGTTTTGTCACATCCACAAAGTCAATAGCTGTACACTTGCTGGAAATTACTACCTCTCAGTCTCAGTTTCTTATACAAAATACATAATCCTTATTTTTGTTCCTTCTTTGGTTTTCAAAATGCAGTTGCATATCAAAAAGGCTAACTGTTACCAACAGAGTATAATATCATATTAAGCTGTTGCCATGTTGTGAAGGCTTTAAGCAAAGTGCAGACAGGAACACAGAATAAGCATTGTAAAGGATTTCATGATAAAACAGAATACCTTTAGGTCTTGAGCAGGGCAAACAGGACATGGAGCACAGACAGAAAACAAGGTGGTGTAATGGAGGAATCCAGCAACAAACTGTGAAAACCCAGTGAGCTTATATACTGGGGCAGGGTTGGAAAATGACAAAGGAACCTGAAGAGCTAATTTATGGAGATGTGGAACAGCTGTGGCAGAATGAAAGCAGGGAAGCTAAGGGAGGGAGACTAATTAACACAAAGGGAGCAGAACTAAGACACAAGGAAACTACAAACCAAGGGGAAAAGAACACCGATCTAAGTGAATTAAACTGTATACACAGGGAACACAACACAACACAATAAACTAAGAAATTAAAACCAAAGGAATGAACTAATATGGAAACAGCTTCCTAACAATAATGAACACAGAGAAATTAATTAAATATGGCTAGACTTATAGAACATAAACAAACAAAATGAAAATGATCAAAACACATAGACAAATGAAAACCAAAGTACAAAAACCTGTGGATCGCAACAGCTGTTGTCTTCTATCATTCCTATTATGTTTGTTTTAGCTGAAAACACAAATAGAGTTCAGTTACATTTAATGTGCTCATCAGAGTTTGAGGCGTTTTTTTGTTAAATATCTAAATGTGTGGTTGGCTGAAAGATGATCTAAAGCTAGACAAGATTATTTTAGAGTAAATCCTCATTCCTTACTCAACATGGATCTATGAACGCTTAAAAGCTTCACGATAGTCCTCCATTTGTCATATTTTAAATGTGGCCGATATGTGTTATTGCAATTTTATATAGTAAAACATTTCTAAAGTTTTGTTTTTTCCAGAGTAGAAGATAGTCCAGCCCCTCTCCAGGAGATGGGTTCCAGAGCCCACGCTGTGCGTGGAGGTGAGCCCGACTATTTCTAGTCGATATCTCTCAACCTCCCACACAAGCTCAGGCTCCTTCCTTAACATTCCACGTCCCTAGAGCCAGCCTAAGCATCCGGGGATCGGGCCGCCGAGGTCTCCACCTTCGTCCACCACCCAATCCTCTTTGCACCAGTCCCTCACTGGGGACTCTGGTGGGGGACTTCAACGCCCACATGGGAAACGACAGTGACACCTGGAGAGGCGTGATCGGGAGGAATGGCCTCCCCGATCTGAATCCAAGAGGTGTTTTGTTATTGGACTTCTGTGCTAGTCACAGATTGTCCATAATGAACACCATGTTCAAGCATAAGGGTGTCCATCAGTGCACTTGGCACCAGGACACCCTAGGCAGGAGGCCAATGATCGACTTTGTTGTCGTATCATCAGACCTTCGGCCACATGTTTTGGACACTCGGGAGAAGACAGGGGCTGAGCTGTCCACTGATCACCACCTGGTGGTGAGTTGGATCCGCTGGAGGAGGAGAAAGCTGGACAGACTTGGCAGGCCCAAGCGCATAGTGAGGGTCTGCTGGGAATGCCTGGTGGAGCCCTTGGCCATGGATGTATTCAACTCCCACATCCAGGAGAGCTTCGGCCAGATTCCGGGGGATGTTGGAGACATAGAGTCCGAGTGGACCATGTTCTCCGCATCTATTGTTGAGGCTGCTGCCCATAGCTGCGGCCGTAAGGTCTGCGGTGCCTGTCGCGGCGGCAATCCCAGAACCCGGTGGTGGACACTGGCAGTAAGGGATGCTGTCAAGCTGAAGAAGGAGTCCTATCGGCTGTGGTTGGCTTGTGGGACTCCTGAGGCGGCTGACGGGTACCGTGAGGCCAAGCGTGCTGCGGCCCGGGCTGTGGCAGAGGCAAAAACTCGGGCCTGGGAGGAGTTCAGTGAGGCCATGGAGAAGGACTACCGGTTGGCCTCGAAACGATCCTGGCAAACCGTCCGGCGCCTCAGGAGGGAGAAGCAGTGCTTCGCCAACACTGTTTATAGTGGGGGTGGGAGGCTGCTGACCTCGACTGGGGACCTTATCGGGCGGTGGAAGGAGTACTTCGAGGTCTCCTCAATCCTGCCATCACGCATTCCCTGGTAGAAACAGAGGCTGGGGACTCGGGGTTGGACTCTTTCATCACCCAGGCTGAAGTCACCGAGGTGGTTAAAAAGCTCCGCGGTGGCAAGGCTTCGGGGGTGGATGAGATCCGCCCTGAGTACCTCAAATCTCTGGATGTTGTGGGGCTGTCATGGTTGACACGGCTCTTCAACATTGCGTGGCGGTCGGGGACAGTGCCTCTGGACTGGCAGACCGGGGTGGTGGTCCCCCTTCATAAGAAGAACTACAGGGGGATCACACTCCTCAGCCTCCCTGGTAAGGCCTACGCCAGGGTATTGGAGAGGAGAGTCCGGCCGATAGTCGAACCTCGGCTTCAAGAGGAGCAGTGTGGTTTTCGTCCTAGCCGTGGAACGCTGGACCAGCTCTATACCCTCTACAGGGTACTCGAGGGTTCATGGGAGTTTGCCCAACCGGTTCACATGTGTTTTGTGGACCTGGAGAAAGCATTCGACTGTGTCCCTCGTGATGCCTTGTGGGGGTGCTCCAGGGGTATGGAATCGAGGGCCCTTTATTAGGGGCCATCCGGTCCCTGTACGAGCGGAGCAGGAGTTTGGTCCGCATTGCCGGCACTAAGTCGGACCTGTTCCCGTTGCATGTTGGACTCCGGCAGGGCTGCCCTTTATCACCGGTCCTGTTCATAAGTTTTATGGACAGGATTTCTAGACGCAGCCAAGGGTCGGAGGGGGTCTGGTTTGGGGACCAGTGGATTTTGTCTCTTCTTTTTGCAGATGACGTGGTCCTGCTGGCCCCCTCTAGCCAAGACCTACAGCATGCGGTGGGGCGGTTCTCAGCCGAGTGTGAAGCGGCTGGGATGAAGAGCAGCTCCTCCAAGTCAGAGGCCATGGTACTCGACCGGAAAAGGGTGGCTTGTCCTCTTCAGGTTGGAGGGGAGTTCCTGCCTCAAGTGGAGGAGTTCAAGTATCTCGGGGTCTTGTTCACGAGTGAGGCAAGAATGGAGCGGGAGATCGACAGACGGATCGGTGCGGCTGCCGCAGTAATGAGGGCACTGTGCCGGTCCGTTGCGGTGAAGAGAGAGCTGAGCCGAAAAGCGAAGCTCTCGATTTACCGGTCGGTCTACGTTCCTACCCTCGCCTATGGCCATGAACTTTGGGTCCTGACCGAAAGAACGAGATCCCGGATACAAGCGGCTGAAATGAGCTTCCTCCGTAGGGTGGCCGGCACTCCCTTAGAGACAAGGTGAGGAGCTCGGCCATTCGGGAGGGACTCGGAGTAGAGCCGCTGCTCCTCCACATCGAGAGGAGCCAGTTGAGGTGGCTCGGGCATCTATACCGGATGCCTCCTGGACGCCTTCCTCGGGAGGTGTTCCAGGCACGTCCCACCGGGAGGAGGCCCAGGGGACGGCCCAGGACACGCTGGAGGGACTATGTCTCTCGGCTGGCCTGGGAACGCCTTGGGCTCCCCCCGGAGGAGCTGCAGGAGGTGTCTGGGGAGAGGGACCTCTGGGTGTCTCTGCTGAGTCTGCTGCCCCCGCGACCCGGTTCCGGATGAGCGGAAGACGACGAGTACGAGTACGAGTACGAGTTTTTTTTTTTCATTATTTATCTGTTTGGTGCAAAAAGCCAGTTTGACCCTGAACAGAGCTAATCTTAGTGTCACTTTAAAACAAAAGATTGGATAAGAAAACTACCTTGTAAAGGTATCTCTTGAACTTTTTCACATTTTCCTTCATTACAACCACAACCTTAAAGGTATAGTATTGGAATTCCACCATAACAAAGTAGTGTACAATTGGGAAGTGAAGGAAAAACAATACATTATCTTCACTTAAGTTGTTTACAAAAATAATCTGAAAAGTGCGGTGCCCCACACTGATACCCCTAAAAATCTGATGCAACCAAATCGCTCAGAAGTCACCTACCTAGTCAATGACATTCATTTGTATTTTATTAATTCTCAGTATTAATCCAGGTGTCCTGTGGAGATCATCAGTGAACAAAGAGCATCATGAGGACTAAGGAACACAGCTGACAGGGAATAAGGTTAGGAGAAGTTTAAAGCAGGGTTAGGTTATATTTCCTTAGCTTTGAGATGAGTCTTACACTCCACAAATCTGGCCTTAATGGAAGGGTGGCAATAAAAAAGCCATGGTTGAGTGGACGCCATACAGAGTCTTCTTTAAAGTTTAATATAAGCCATGTGGTGGATACAGCAACCATGTGGAAGAAGGAGCTCTGGTCAAAGGAGACCAAAATTGACATTTTTTGATCTGCATGCGAAAAGCAATGTGTTGGAAAACTAACACTGCCCATCACCTTGAACATACAATCCCCACAGAGACAGATGGTACTGGCAGCATCATGCTGTGGGGAGGCTTTTGTTCAGCAGGCACAGGAAGGTGGTGACGGTTCATGTAAAGCTGGATAGAGCTAAGTACAATCATGGAAGAAAACCTGCAAAACACTTGACACTGGGATAGAGGTTGATCTTCCAGCAGAACAAAAGTGGTGCAAGGTGCATCTAAAAATTACTGACTCAGAAAGGCTAAAAAACCAAAAACACATCACACTTTGCAGATTTTCATCTGTAAAGGATTTTGAAAGCCACATATATTATATTGCCAAAAGTATTTGTCCATCTAGTTTTACATGTAGGCATGGAGGGATCTTGTTCTTCTATAAGACAATGACCCTGTGGCATTATTCTTACCCATTGACATAAACACGTAGCATATACTATGTATTCCCCAGCGAGTTAAACTAACTATGCAAAGTGCCTTGCATAGTATTGATACTTATTGAACTTTTTCAGTGATTTTTGTTGCATTACAACCACCAGCATCAATGCATTTTTGTGGTATTTTGGACATAGACCAACACAAAAGGGCTAGGATTAATTCAGGGGAAAGGAATATTTTTGCTAACTCTTAACTAACTCTAACTCTAACCATGTATTTTAACTCAAGTTCAGGGGGGATAAAGAGAAGTAACTAAGGTTACTAAACTAAAGTACTTTATGAGCTTTCCCTAATTAAGGATCTCCTGTGTAGACGTTTTTTGGACTAATACCGGTCTCCAAACTGCTAAACCCTTCATTTTCCCAGTATCTATTTTATCTGTAAATCAACAACTACTGTTAGCTGCATCTTTAATGAGTAATTAAATCAAAACCTGAACCATGTATTTTAAGACTTTTTTTTAAAAATGCAACAATTTGGGCTGCAAACCCACCTAACTATTAAACATTTATTCAGAAATACAGTATGTTGACAGTATTTATGTCTAATATCTATGCCAATATTTTGGGCTAGCTCACTCTGTGGCATACAGATATAATGAAAACTTTACAGCCAGGTGTAATGGGCAAAAATGTGATAATCTAAGCATTTGTAATAAAAGCAGTGAGTCTTTTAGATCAATCTAGGGGAATTTTGACTTTCTCTTTTTGATTTTTTTTTTACTTCTGTCATACTGGAGGCCTGTTTCAAGTCATGCCACTGCATATGAATTAGATTCAAGTCTGAACTTTGACTAGGCTTCTTCAAATTTTTTTTTTTGTTGTTGTTTGTTAGCTTTTTTAGTTATTAAGTGGTTTACTTGCTGGTTTGCTTCAGAAAAAAGTGTTGGGAACCATTTTGATGTTTTTGGTAAACATGGGACAGTTCTTTGTGTTCTTTTTGGTCAGCAGTGGGAGCTGTTGCCACCAAGGATGTCAAAATCAGTTGCTAGGTTTAGGGGACAATCGCTTTTTCACATGGGACCAGGTTGGTATGGAGAAGCCCTTTTCTCTTAATAAACTCATCATTTCTTTTTATTCATGTTATCTTTGTCTGGCTTAAAATGTCTTGATTTGATGATTTAAAACATTTAAGAGTAACGAAAACAGAAGAAATGGGTAAAATGATCAAATACCCTTTCACAGCATTGTATATTTATTGTAAAATCTGATGGTTATGCATTAAACTTTGCCGTATTCAAAATGTAAAAATCCTGTGAAACATAAAGGTCCCAAATCGACATCTTTTGAACAAATGTTACAGTTTCACAATGATTCACAAATGGAGGACTGATGCGTTTTGTCATTACCACTTTCACAGAGTCTCTGCAAAAACAGTCTGTTTTAAATATTTTTTAATATTTGAAATGTTATTGGCTGCTTGAGTGCCATACTGACCCTTCTGGACAAGTGGTCTAGAAGCCATGTAGGGGTATTTTTATTTTATGCATAAACATACTATTCCTCAACATTTACAAAAATGTGTTGTTCTCATGTGGGAAATTGTTTTACCTGCATGTGACACTGGATAAAAGTTAAAACTGAAAGCCCCCAGTCTTTTTTTAGAACCTAAATGTAATTGGATAATTGAATGTAAACCTCTGCAGATGTGCACCATCCCTTCACGTTTTCTACATCAGTTAACTAGGCTAAACAATTTGAAGCAGTTTACAAGTTTGCCAATCATTTTTAGAACTTGCTGTGATCCATAAACTCTTTAAAAGAGCACCCGGCATAGTTTCAAGGTTACTCAAAGGTCACATCTTGAGTTAGGTTAGCCAAGGGAAAAAAAAGAGCACACAATGTCAATACATAAAAGACCTGGATGTTTACAGAAAATGATAGTGATGGAAGATTGCAAAATCTTTAAAATATCTAGCCAAAAGAAGAACATGTTCCTAAACTAACAAAGGAAAGACTCCAGCAAAGCTTTCTCCTCAAGGTGGTAATCATTTATTCTTAAAAATCTCAAAAATGTGAGATTGATTAAACCTTCTGTAAAACATCAGGGTAAACCCAATCAACCTGTAAAGCTTTATTTAAATTTATGAATCGTACCCCAACCTCTACTAGAACCATAAATTAAACAAGCTTGTTTTCAGAATTTCCTCAAAAAGACATTGGAAAAACAAACTTTGCTGGCTAGGTCTCTGTGGTTGAAAAATTATGAGTAAAAACATCTCTAGATGTCTATCGATATGTATCGATATCTAAATGTGGTTCAGGCTGATCAAATCGATTAATCTAGCCTGACTTTTGTTTTTATTTGGGATGAAGTCAGGCTAGTTTGGGGATGACTTTGGACAGGACATGTGGGCTAAAAAAAGTCCAACTATATAAATAAGAACAGGTCAGTCTGAAAAGCCCAAACAAGGTGTCCATGGACATCCAATGTTTCGAGTGAAAGTACAGCACAGAAAGCACAAAGGAAGTCAGACTGATTCCTGATGTGATGCATAATAGATAGTGGTTGCTGTGGCAGTAGATCTTCCATGAGTAGGTAACTGGTTCAAACCCATGTTTATCATCCAAATTCTTGACATTGCGCAAGATTCTGACAACTGCTAAATCTGCTAAACATTTGTCCAAATCAAAACAACATGAATCGAGTACAAATCAAGTATTTAGATATACTGTATAAAAAGACCTATTTCATTTATTTTTTAAGACATGTAATTAGATGAAATGTTTAATGGCTTTGGTCAGATTGTATGACCACAATTGTTTCTGTTTGCTAAATGCCAAAAGTAGAAAACACAATAAATACATTTTATAAAAAACTAAGTAAACCTGGACTGTACACTTAGGAGTTCTAGAAATTAGACAGGTAAATGGACATGTACTACTTATCTCTAAACTGAAACTTTCAATCCACGTAAACATTATCTCAGTCCAACCAAATCCTTCACATTTCAGTTGAAATCTTCTTCAGAGAACAACTGCGGAGAAACTGCAGATGCTGCAAAACCTGCCAAGAAATGGTTTAAATAATATGAAATGGTGACTTGAATGCATATGTGAAGGGATCTATTGGTATTGATGGGAGGCAACCAATCCTATTGAGTTACTTAAAGGCACTGAAGGTTCTATGAATAATACCTTTTTAGAGGGTTTGTGCCCTGACATATATATGCTTTTAGATTTGTTTGCATACAAAATGGTAAAACTGTGCTGTACATTAGTATCATTAGTATTTAGCCCCCTTTACTCGGATACCCCTAAATAAAATCTAGTGTACCCGATTGCGTCCAGAAGTCTCCAAATTTGTAAATGGAGTCCTCCTGTGCACAATTTACACTACTATAAAAACAGCTGTTCTGTGCAGGCTTCAGAGGTTTGTTAGAGAACAATATTGAAAAAAACATAATAAGATCAAGAAACATATCAGATAAGTTGGTGATGAAGCTGTGGAGAAGTTTAAAGCACTATTAGGTTGTGAAACAGTGTCCTGAGGTCTAAACATCTCACATAGCACTATGTGGTCCATCATTGGAAAATGGAAAAACTATGACAC
Organism: Crenichthys baileyi; assembly: GCA_036173005.1. Classification (NCBI taxonomy): domain Eukaryota; kingdom Metazoa; phylum Chordata; class Actinopteri; order Cyprinodontiformes; family Goodeidae; genus Crenichthys; species Crenichthys baileyi. Next base: position 141,494 of record JAHHUM010001499.1, read on the forward strand.
AATTGCAAACCTACCAAGGAATGGCAGTCCACTTATACTGGAAGGCTAAGCAAGTGGAGGACTAATCAGGGAAGCAACCATATTGGCCATGGTAACTGTAGGAGTCTTAGAGATCCACAGCTTGGAAGGAAAAACCCCACTCCTGGCACAACTATTAGTAGTGCGTCCCACAAACTTGTTTTTTTATTTTTTAAACAGGCATTGTTGAAAGAAAACATGGTCACATGTTTGCCACATGTCATGCCTATTCATGTATTGAGGGAGCTATGTCTGCAACTAAATGAGTGTGCTGTCTTTCTTCCTATGGTCTTTAAAGCTGGTTCAGAGCTTATCTGTTCAGCTGTGTTTCTCTTGTAGATGAAGCCACCAAATGAGCTACGGCTGTCATTTACTCTTTACTCTTTTTACTTAACATGGAAAGTACTCGTAGATCTGTGGTTCTATAGAGTTTGAAGCTGTCTGTATGATTGGATGTATTTCTGTAGATAAATAGATTTTTGTTCTTGAGAAAGTGCCTTGAAATTACCTTTGTTGTGAATTGGCGGCAGGTGGGAGGGTGGCGCAGAGGGGTTGCAGCGTGTGGGGAGGGGGATTTGTGTCGCCGTTTTGGATGTGTGGTTGCCGCCATTTGGATGACCTGAGCGGTGACGGTGGAGCTGAACTGGTTTGTGTTTCTCCCTGAGCTGTTGTTGCACTGGAGTTGATGTGGTGTGTTTTCGGTTGCTGGGACATGGTGGTGACAGGCGGCCCTGGGGGCATGCCGCCAGCCGCGGACTGCATACCGGATGAGTTTGTCCCATCTTGGTGCAGGGTCGGGGGTCCGTTGTCCAGTGCCCGATATCTGTTCTGTTGCACTTGTGGGTGAAGGCCCTTGCCTTGCTGTTACATAGCGCTATGTGGTGGAGGGTGGGATGCAGTGGGGTTACTTGGAGCGGGTCTGTGTGCAGAGCTTGCATGTGTCCTCATCGGCTTTTCTGGGGTGGAGCTCTCCTGTGGGAGTGTCCCCCTGTGGGGAGGGGATTCATGGCATGTCCTGGTTGGGGGTGGCCCTGTGGGGAGATTCGTGTTGGGGTTCATGCAGGGTTGGAGGCTCACGGGGTTGAGAGTTCATTGGGGGGTTGGGACTGTTTTGTCCTGGGAGGGCTCTGGTTGGCGGGCACATTGGGACAGAGTGGACCCCTTTTTTATATGTGCCCCCTTCTATGGATGGGGACAGGGGTTGTTCAGGAATGGGGTCGGAGCGGGGGGTTGTGGTCTGGGCTGGGGTCATTCGAATTCGGGCAGCGCCAGCACTAGTCTGGAGTGGTGCTGGGGTGGTCTGCCTGTCTCCATCCCGGACAGCTGGTTGCTCCTCTGGGGTGGACCTGGGGGTACAGAGTCTATATGGGAAGTGCAAGTGAGTGCACAGTGTCCATTGTTGTGTGTCTGTACTTTGGGTGTGTGGGTGTGAGTGTTTTTATGTGTTGGCATGAGGGTGGGAATGTGTGATGTGACCTTATATATTGTAGATTCAGGTGTTAACAGATACTCAGATGTTCAGAATCATGTTTTTTCTGATTCTGATTCTGATTTCTGATTTCTGATTAAGCTGCAGTTGCCACTAAGTACATCTTGCATTCATTAGTGCCGTGTACTTTTCGGTAACATTGCTGTTGTTATACATATGTTTCTGCAGATGTCGAAGCAGTCTTCTGGGTATTATCTTATATTGTAGTCATTTGTCTTTCTCTCCTCCTTTCTTTTCTCCTTCTCTTCTTTTTTCCTTTTTGCCCCACCTCTCTCTTTATTGGATTATTATATTTATGGGATTATTCTTTTTTTCTTTTTTGTTTTCCTCTCCTGACCATTGCAATTGAAATTATCCCAAATCAGTTTCTAATAAGGTTTTAACCGGAGCATTATAGCATTAGCCGTAATGCTCCACTTGTGAAGTAAATCTGTTGGGCTTCTTCTTGGCACTCAGACAACAATTTTGAGTGCTACTCAGCCGGACAGGACACGTTAAAAACAAATTGAATGCTCTATCATTGTACAGGTTAAAATCCAATTGAGAATTTGTGGCAAGACTGTGGCAAGACTGATGTCTGCAGATGCTCTCAGTCTTAATCTGAGTGAGCTCCAGCTAAAAGTAATGTCTGAAGTTAGTTGTTGTAAAGTGGCAACATGTAAAAAAATGAGGGGTATGAATACTTTTGCAAAGCACTGTGTATGGATGCTGTAAAAGCATGGTGAACTTTCAAAAAAATATTCAGCCATTTGTTTGCTTGCAAATGCACATGTTAGATGTAGTACAAATCATAAAAGTCTATACTGTATAGGTGATAAATACATTAATGCTAGATAATTCAAGCAAAGACAAATAAAACCATTCATTAAGTGTTATGGTCAATGGGTTTTGTGCTTTGTTTTTCTCTCAGCTCTCCTCACACCTGGTTGAATAATCTTCACACCTACCCCACATTAGTCTTCAGCTCCCACAGTGTTTTATCTCAAGTATTCAGTCACCCTTTGTCAGATTCAACTTTAACTTTCTCATAGAGAGCAGAAGGTTGGGTCAAAACTGAACGATATTAATAATTGGATCTACCTAGACAAAACCCCATCTGAAAAAGTAACCCCACAGCATGATGCAGTCATTATCATATTTTCCAGTGGGCATTGTTTTCTGTTCCAAACATACCTTTTGGAATTTAGACTGTAACACATTTTTCTACACATTTTTTAACCTCAATGTTTTCTTTGGAAGTAAAGACTTCTTACAACCCTCCATCCTAGTCTAGACATATAGACTATACAGCTGATTGTTGCATGGAGAACAAAACCAGTACCTGCTGGAAATTTGTAAGCTTCCGTAATGTTTCTGTCCACCACCTGGCAGTCTTCCTGACCAGTTTCTATGTTGTGTTTTCAGAAATTTTGGATTTAAATCCATTTTTTTGTAACTGTTAATCTTACATTTCTCCAACTGTCTTTACTGTACTGTTTACCGGACTGATCCATTTGTACAGTTCCTATTCATCTTCTGTAATCCTTTGTAACCTCTATGCGGACTATGGCTTCATGCAGATGAGGAAATTGTCCATTAAGGAAAATCTTATAGGAGAGATTAACTGTTTCATCAGATTCTGTGGAGGTGGCAACTGTGACCTTAAGAAAGCTGAATGCTAAAATTAAATCAAAGACTGTTTTAATCACTTTAAGGGTGGCACATTTATGCAGGTTCCTGCAGCTTTTCCTCCCTAACCGAAACTTTAACAGGGGTGAGTAAAGTTTTAAGAGCCATTGTACATTTCTTAGACTTGTGCCATCATTGGCTGACTTGCTATTTTTATCAGGTATACCAAATAAAGTGGCCAATAAATGCATAACAATTACTCGTAGAGTATCTTTTAAAAAGCCAGCTTCTGTGTAAAAGAAAACACAGACTGACAAGTCTGCTCTGCATTTGTTCACGCAATACCACTTAAGACTCTGCATCAATATGCTCTCTGCTATTTGAACTTAATTCCCATGAGAGTATGTTTGTTCGACTCTAATTAACAGCATTATCAGAGCATAATAACAATAATAGCGGCTGTCCCCCTGTACCATCTATTTGGCAAAAAATCTAAGTCTTATCCAGGTGTTTGGTTTGATGTCAGCCATCTGTGTGTGTGTACACACACAGATGTGGGACACAGATGACAGATAATCTCTCCATGAAGAGCTTTTTCCACTCAGTTGAGTGTGGTGACATTTTTCTGTCATCAGAGACAGTCTTTATTGGTGTTGTTGTCAGGTTCAGAAAGTACATAATTTTCTGAATGTGTGCAAATAATATGCTTCTGTGCAAGACAAGGAATCAGTCTGATGGTTCATTGATTGTCCAACTTTTTATACCCAGTGCCATATTAGAAACTCTCCACCTACATTATGAGTGATATTAAACTACTATGCCTTTTCAGCTACACAAAGTGCAGACATAATATTATGATTTTTTTTTAATGGGGCTGCCTGTTATTGTAAAATTTTAAGAAGTTAGAGTGTCCAAACCTAAAGGGCTAATCCTCACAAACAGTCCTAACAAATTCTGTGTTATTCATCTGGCACATACAACCTGGGTTAAAACAACTAAATATGGGTAGTTTTGTTAGCCCAGTTCTGGATCAAATATTGACGGATTCAGCCCTGGGCTGATTCAGTAAAACAGGTTTGGGTTATGGGTTTCACCTATTGCGGAAGATGATTTCAAAGCAAGAAATTGGTTAAGCTGACTTACATTCAACATTAGGGTAAGAGTGGATTAAAAAATAACTCATAACCTGGATAACTAATGTAATATTTGGGTTATATCCTTCCTCCTTAATCCTTCCATTTTGTGTGCCAGCTGAATCTATTCAGGGACCTAGTGGGACTGGTGGCTACATTCATCATTCAGCAAGCAACAGGTTGCCAGTCCATCACAGGACAAAATAGAAGCACAGGGCACACAAACACAGTTAGGGGAATTTAGACTGGTGGAGGAGGAACCTTAGAGTACCCAAAACCATGCATGTAAGAGGAGAACATGAAAACTCCACATAGAAACGTTACAACCCAGGACCTTCTTAATGTGAGGCAACAGGGCTAACATCTTCTCCACCATGCAGCCCTGAATGTGTTTTTACATTTAATTCTGTCTTAAAAATGATCAAACTGAGAAACAAAGACAACAACCTGAACTAATTTGACATTTATTGACAAAAAGTTGAATTTTAATAACAATTAAATAACGGTATGAAATATCACCTCTCCACATTATCTTTATGGCCAGTTCTTTGGTCAGAGTGTGAATGTTGAACATAGCTAGCACTAGCATACACTAAATACAGGTAAAAGGTCATATATTTTCAATTTGTGGTCTGTGAAGAATGATGCTCTAGTCTGTTAAACAGTGAACTGGGTCAAAATGTTGGTCACCTCAGTGTTGGTGTGGGGTGGGTTTTGTTGCCCTGCTGGCCTGGTTGTCGCCACGGTCTAGTGCCGGACTGGGGGTATCGGGGACTGGGCGCTCTGGTGGCTCTGTCCTGTGGGTTCGGGGCTGGTTGGGCATGTTGGTCATGTGCCCTCCTTTGTGTGGCATATTCTTGTTGCGCTGGGCCAGCTGGTCTGCTCTTTTTTTGTGGCCACACTCTTTGTCGTCGCTGCTCGCTCCCGGCTTCCTCCGCTTCATTGGGGATCAGTGGCTTTTTTGGGCAGGGGACTGGGTGTCTGGGCTGGTGATCAGGGCTCAGGGGTTTGGGCAGTTCTGAGGGGGCTGGGGTTGTTGGTCCCGCTTTTCGGCCGGTTCTTGGGGCCCAGTGCCTGTCCCTAGCCTTGGGCCCGGGGGATGTGCCTGTGCCTCCCTCCTTTGTTGGAACTTGGTGAACGGGCGTGCCTATTGGGGTCAGCCGGGGAGTTGGCTCCCTGGGAGAGCATTTTGCCCCCAAGTCCTTCCCTCTCATTCCTCGGACACCTCCCTCCGCCCGCTCCATCACACTTACCACTCATGCAGGGCCTTGGGGTGCGGGTGCTTCATTGGAGTACCACAAGGGTTTGCTATCTCCGTGGTCACAGCTTAGACACTCTAACTTATAACATTTTCATGACATGCACATGTAGGTCCTTGGGGTTGGGCACGCTCAATGGCATCCAGAGGAAGTGTATTTTATTAACCTCACCTCTGGTGCCTGCGCCCACCTCTAAGGGTTAAGTTGCATGTAGACATTGAGGGTTCTGTGTGGGGGCGGGGCAGACCTTTTTCCCAGCTGTTTTTCTTTTTAAATGCACTCTAAAACAACATGCATCAACACCACATTTGAGCGGGCGGAGGAAGGCTTGAAGTCTTTCCACAGCCCCGTTTGCTGTTTGCTGTCTGGGGTTGGAGTCCGGGAGAAGGTGCGGGCCTGGGCTGGGGGTCGGGTCTTGGGGGTCGCTTAGTACCGGCGCTGGCTTTTCGGCTCTCTCGGGATCAATTGGATTTTTATGGATCTCGGTCCCTGCCTTCGGTGCCTCGGTCGTTGGCGTGCTGTAGTGGGCTCTGGCCTGCGGTAAGGTGGGTGGAGTGGTGCAGCACATCTTGTACCAGCACTGGGATGGCAGTGTTGCAATGATGGCGACCGCCGGCCAGGGACCTTTTGCCGGGTGAATTTGTGCCATCTTGGTGTGGGGTCAGGGGGTCCATTGTGAGCTTAGTGCTCGATGGTCTGTTGCACTTGTGGGCAGAGGCTGGGGTGGTGTTGTGCAAGGCCCTTGCCTTGCCATTGCGCCACACTGTGTGGTTGATGCGGAATGCAGCGGAGGTCCGTGGAGCGGGGCCGTGTATGGAGCTTGTGCTGTGTGGATGTGTCTTCATCAGCTTCTCTGGGGTGAAGCTCATCTGTGGGGATGTACCCCTGTGGGGAGGGGATTCATGGCGTTTGGGTTTGGGGGTATGTGTTCGATATCTGTGTCCTGGTTGAGGGTGGCCCTGTGGGGAGATTCGTGTTGGGGTTCATGCAGGGTTGGAGGCTCATGGGGTTGAGAATTCATTGGGGGGTTGGGACTGATTTGTCCTGGGAGGGCTCTGGTTGGCGGGCACATTGGGACCGGGTGGACCCCTTTTTTGTTTGTGGCCCCTTCTTTGTATGGGGACAGGGGTTGTTGGGGTCTGGGGTCGGAGCTTGGAGTTGGGGTCTGGTCTGGGGTCGCTTGGGTTCGAGCAGGGCCAGCACTGGTCTGGACTGGTGCTGGGGCGGTCTGCCTGTCTCCACCCTGGAAGGAAGGGGACCACCTCCTGGGTCCAGGGGCTGGTTGCCCCTCTGGGGTATTGGTACCTGCACCTGGGTGTATAGAGTATGTATGGGGAGTGTGAGTGAGTGTACGAAGTCCATTGTTGTGTGTCTTCAAGTTGGGTGTGAGTGTTTTTATGTGTTGGCATGAGGGTGGGAAAGTATGATTGTGACTGTGTGTGCCTGTTTTTTCTGTCAGGTTGGGTCTTGGGCTGCTCCCTCTCCTGGATTAGTTTAGGCCCCCCATCAAATGTGGGACTTATTGTCTCCCCGCTACACTCCCTGCCAGTGGCTGGTGTCTCTGCCCGCTGGTGTATTTGTGGTTCTCGGTGTCCGGAGGTGGGTGCTTTGGTGTGTGCCGGTGCACTCCCGGTGGCTGTTTGCCGGGGCCTGGGCCCCTTAGCTCTGTTGGGCCTCTGCCTGGGGAGTGATGTGCCCCGGGGTTTCGGGTCTCTGGGTTCATGGCTGGATCTGCTCCGGCGTAGACGGCTGCTGATGGGGACTGTGGGCTCATCGTTGCAGCTTCTGCACTGTGGCTGCTGAGTGGTTCCCTTGGGGCTCTCCTCTCCTCTTCTCTGGGGGTGGGGTTTGGATGTCTGCGGCTCAGATTTCCTCCGTGTCCGGGGTCCAGAGGGCAGGTCTGTGGCTCCTCACACTCGCTATTGCATATTTCTATGGAGAAACCTTATATAAACAAGTGCGCTCACATTCAGATTCAGGTGTTAACAGATACACAGATGGTCTATATTGAGCCGCAATTACCACTAAATATATCTTGCATTCATTAGTACCGTGCACTTTTCGGTAACAATGCTGTTATTATATATGTCTCTGCAGGTACAGAAGCAGTCTTCTAGGGTCTTATCTTCTACTTTCCTCACCCTTCTATATCTCCTCTATTATTTTCTCCTCTCCCTTTTTCCTTTTTGTCTCACCTCTCTCTCTTTCTTGCTTCTTTTTTTTCCTTTTCGTTTCTGTCTCCATGTCCATTGCAATTGAAATAATCCCAAACTGTTTCTAATAAAGTTTAGTTATAAATATGAAGTGGAGCATTAGCTTTTTTGTTCTTTTGCCACAATGCTCCACTTGTGAAAGTAAATCTGTTGGACTTCTTCTTGGCACTCAGACAACAATTCTCGCTACTCTGGACAGGACACGTCAAAAGAAAAAAAAAATTGATCCAATGTTTGGTTAAAACTGCACAAACCCAGCATTTGGGCAAAAGAAATAGCCTAGACGTTTTTACGGATTGATGTAATCTTTTAGCCCACGTTAGACCCAGCATTAATCCTATTTTCTCACTCTGTTTATGATTATATTGTTGTCATCTCTTTTGGAGACTGTCATTAATTGGTTTGACGCTGCACAAAAGTGGCATTGTGTATCTGCCATATGTGAGTTGTGCTGGCATTGTTTCCTCTAAAATCCCACCATAATATTCTGTAAAACCTGGACATGTCTCATTTTGTATCTAATCAGAACATATACATTATGTTCCCTCAAGAATTCTTATACATCTTTTTGGTATTCTTGATTGCCATCACTGTAACTAACTGACCATATACAAATTGACTGCAAAGTCACACAGCTCTGAATTATACTGAGACTGACTGTGGCAGAGCAAGGAAGCATGGTTATTTGGCAACTGGGAGGTTGTGAGTTTTATTCCAGCTTCCCATTGACTGTTTTTAGAAAGTCCCTGTGGAAGATACTAAATCGTTGGCAACTAATCTGTTTGTTATTGTATATATGCTAAGCACTTTAAGTGTTTTATCAAACTTGAAAGATGTTTAAACCACTTGACTATGGCTGTGGCTGTATGTTTAGGGGTTAATGTTCTGCTGGAAGGTGAACCTTCCTTCCTTGTTTCAAGCCTGTTGCAACCTCTAACAGATTTTCATCCAAGTTTGTCCAGTATTTAGCTTCATTCAACTCCCTGTCAACTCTGACCAGCTTCTCTGTCCCTGCTGATGGTAAAACATCTACACAGCAAGGTACTGCCACCACCATGTTTCACTGTGGTGATGGTGTGATGGGGCGATGTGCATTGTTAGTTTTCCTCCACACTTAATGTTTTGCACGCAGGGCACAACGTTCAGTGCAAGCCTACATGGCTTGCAGCGAACCAGAAATGGGGCATCTAGTGGCTTTTCCTCAACAGTGTCTTTCTTCTGGTCATTCTTCCATAAATGCTAAATTTGTGGAGTTCGCGATTAATACTCGTCTTATAAATATATTCTCGCACCAGAGCTATGGGTCTCTGCAGCTCTTCCTGAGTTACCACGGGCCTCTTTGCAGTTTCACTGATGAACACTATCCTTGCCCAGGCTGTCAGTAAACATGTAAGCAGTCATGGCTTGGTAGGTTTGCAGTTGTGTCATACTCGTTCTATTTTTGGATGATGAAAGAACAGAGCTTTGTAAAATTTTCACAATCTGCGCTAATGTTTTATAATATAACCCTTCTTTAACTTCTCCACAACCTTATTTCCAACCTGTCTGCTGTGTTCCTTGGTCTTACTGATGTACTTTGTTTCTTAATGTTCTCTCACAAGTGTCTGAGGCCTTTACAGAACAGCTGTGTTTAAACTGAAATTAAGTTAACCAGAATATATTTACTAATTAGGAGACCTCTGATGGGAGTTGGTTGCACTGGATTTTATTTAGTGCTGGTTTCACTTAATTGCATAAAATGTGTGATTTGAACAAATTTGAAAACATTTAGGGGGGAATGAATACTTTTCATCGTTTTCAGCTGATTATTATTCAACCGAATAAAATCTTATATGATGTAACTATTATTTTATGCTAGTGCCCATGAGATCATCTAATGATCTAAGCAAACTTGAAAATACTAAACAATTCTAAATATAAACATGCATATATTTTTTTCTTTTCTTTTCTTTTGCTTTATTTTATATGAAAATCCATCCTTGAAAACCAAAAACTGATGTGCCATTTATACCAAAATGAACACATTATTCCTGTCTGTTCGACGTTGTTCTGTTCGGCATTGTACTATATAAATTGAACAGAATCAAAAAAGAGTTAGATAATCCCAAAACGAAATTAAATAGATACAATTTCTCATTAACCAAAGACAAAAAAAAAAGAACAAAAAAGTGAAGTAGATCATGCATGTCAAAGGTATGCTGTCTTCTGCATCCTGACTATGAAAAGGTTATTAATGTTGGCAGGAATGACCTCCTGTACTTCTGTTTTTGGTGTATGTGCCGTAGAAACATCTGACTCAGGACCTGCTGCTTCATCAGTACATTGTGCAAAGGGTGTGTGCTGTGTTGTCCATTACACTGCACAGCTTGTGCAACAAATTTATTTCTTTATCACCTCCACAAGTTCCATAGCCATTCTCATGCAGCACAAAGCCAGACTTTTCCTTTTATCAGTTTGTTCACTTTCTTTGACTCACCATCTCTAATGCTGCTTCCTCAACAGATGGCTGTGAAGAAAACTGCACTCTTTAGTGCAGACTTATAGACGTTATGCAACATCTTGGTGCATATACAGAGGAACATGCAAAGCCTCCTCTTCAAAGAGTGCAGTTTGCTTTCTCATTTCTTGTAGCCAGAAATGTTTATGTTGGTGCTTTCCTGCAGCCAGAGGGGCTGTATGTTTTGTCATAGATATAAATATAGTTCCTTTTTGCTACTCATAAAAAATTAAAATAAAAAGTTATTTCTGAATAGGTAATCAAAACAGATTAAGTATATTCTAAAACCAAATGTATTGTGCTAAATTGGTTCTGTTGTATTCTTTGTGATTCTTTTTAACCTCTATTCTTCCATCATCCCTACTTTGTGTAATTTCTATTCAGTTTTCTGTCTTTTTATTGCCTCATACATTTGATGTTATTTTTACACTGAAATTTGTAATACATACAAATAAACAGCCAGGTTATTATTTTCATCCCAGACGCTGAGTTCATGCTGTTTGGATTGACATTTTGTATTTTAATCAAACATTGGGTGTAAAATGGTGGCCCAGTTTGTTGGGTTATGAGTTAGACAAGAAAGAGGCTTGTCTTTCTTCATTTGCCTCCATTTTGAACACTGAACCACTTCCACGGAATAAAATAAGAAACGCTAAGATGGTAAAATGATGCTGTATAATAATGTTAATTTCTTTGGGTTGTGGTATTGACTTTAGCTAACACCAAAAAAGCAGTTTGTTCATCTAAGCTAACATTAGCATTTTACCTGCTAAGCAGTTTGTTCAGAGTCATGCTTCTAAAATGGCTCTGAAACAGATGCTCTAGGGAGGGTAGGGACACACCAATGACCCTTTCAGCTCCCCTCACGATCCTTAACATGGCCCTCTCATCTGTCTTATGTCCTAAATTTCTCCATACAAGTCATTTTTCTTTAATGTAATATTTTTGTTAGAGTTAAACAAATAAATAAATATTGTTTAAACATAAATATTATTTGTTTACAAATCCACCTAGCCAACATTTACAAATGGGGCTGATATAAGTAGCAAATGGGCTGACAAATGAGCCCCAGATCGTCTGTGGGTTGCACGTTGACCCAATGGAAATTGTCTATATAGATTTATTGCAGGACAACTTTGGGTATAAAGTGGACTCAAATATTGTACATTTTAAATTTATATGTTTAATACCAAGCTGAGACCCAGCTAAGACCCACAGAGGATGCCCGAACTGGTTTTGCTGATGACTGTACTTCAAGCCAAGTGTGTTCCATTTAAAATAAATGTATTGTTATCTTTTGCCCAGTTAGTAAATACTCAGCCAAAGCTATATTAACATAGGTCCAGCATAGACATTGGCTGATTGTTATTATTTGCAATCATTCATTATTCTCTAAAATCAATCAATCAATCAATCAATCAATCCACTGTGTTAATAATTATGATGGGGAGAAAACACAAGGTAGAAATAAGAATTTTAAAAGGCATAGATTCTAAAATCCTGAAAAGAGTCTTAAAAATAAGATAATAATTTTCCAAAAAGAGGAATACAAATTTTGATAAAAAGAAATATGTTCATAAGAATGGTGACCGGAGGGTGTGTTCCACCCTCCGGTCACCCGTCTTAAACGGAATAAAAGTTAATCACACAAAATAAAACAAAAAATGAATATGTTAAGGAAAGTAAATACATTTAAAATCAATGTAAAGCAAAACAAAAAGTGCAATAAAACCAATAATCAACCAAATGATTATGAAAAAATATATAAATTAATAAAATTAGGAAATAAAAAACCTTTAAAATAAAAACCAGATTAAAGCCAAACAAAATAAATAAATCGGGGTTGCTTCTAAAAACACCAATGGTCTACTACTTCAACCAACTCTTTGATAAAAATATACATTTTTACATATTTTTGGGTTAAAAACTTTACCCAGTATACTAGATCAAACCCTGAACCTAACCCAAGGCTGGATTGGTTCATAATTGACCAATGACTGGGTTGGATAAATAACCCAGATTTGGTTGTTTGTTAGTCATCAGTTGTTGGACTGTAGTATCCCTTTTTGTAAAGTAAAAAAAGAAACAAAAAACATCATGTCATACAAAGACGTTTTTGGATTTATTTTAAGGATTTTTTTTCAGTACTAGTCTGTTAGATTCTAACTACATTCTGTTCTTTACTCCCTTGTTTTACACTCTTCTGTTGTGTTCTATCTTATTCTGTCTTACTCATTAAAAAGTAATTTTTGTCTGGTATTAATATTTACAGAGATCGGAGCACATTTAGTGAAATGCAGCATGCCTGCTCCTCCGTACTTTGCAATGAGGCCAGTAGTATTTGGGTATAACAGAAGCACCGCCTCCCTCCTATTGGACAATGTGTACGTGAGGGCGTGGCAAAGGAAAGATGAGAGTTGAAAATCCATGCCCTTACTGGGAAGACATGGAGCGCTATGGACACAGTCTGCGCGAGCCTAGTAGGTATCTCAACTAACGAGATAAATATTTCTCCTGTTAGAGAAGCGCTTTGAGAAACTGAGAGGAACAGAAAAAAAGGGTTGCCCAGTTGAGGATGGAGTGTGCATTTGACGCACAGAACCTGATTTCCATTTCTTTGAGGAAAATCCAAAGCTCCAGGACGCAGAGAGGCGGCATCAAGCTCCACAAGAACTTGCTGGTAACGTACGTCCTCAGAAACGCCAGACAGTGTTACATGAGCAAAAACGCGTTGCAGACGCAGAGGACACCTCCATATGAGGATGCGGCGACGGTCCGTGGGAGGCAAGAGTACCTCGAACTGACCGGCAGCTTCACGGAGTTCGCTGATGACTTCTACTGCAACTTTGCAGGCGTGCAGTCGGACACTTGGCACTGCGGAGCGCACCAGTCTATGGCACAGCATACGGAGCTGGTGCACCAAGACGCCTCTGCGTGCGCAATGGTTTCTCCAAGTGACTCTGACCTCATGGTTTCAGAAGCCTGCTGGAGCTGCGCGGACAAATCTTCCTGGGAGCTACCCATCTCGAACACACAAGCCAACCAAAAAACTGTCTTGGACTTGGACACGCATGTCGTGACAACTGTGACGAACGGATACTTCCACTCTGACTGTTGCGCGCAGCCAAAACAGCCGCAGGCGGCCGCGCCGTGCTACACCAGAAAGCGAAAGATGGACACAAGTTACTATATTGTTGACCCGGAGTTTTATTTGCCGGACTTTGTGCCACTACCGTGTAAGAGGATGAGGAGCGAAGATGATGATGAGGATTTAGAATCAGACTCGGAACAGTTGGACAGCGCAAACATCTCCAACCTGATCTCGGTTCTGGGATCAGGTGGGCTATCTGAGTTTGTGAGTTGGCAGCAGATGGACCTTGAGCAGATATTCGGCTCTCAGACAATTTGTTCAAAACACACACTGTTGGCAGGCAGTGGTTGGACCAGAGCAATCGAAGCATTTTGATATGTGTGATTTTTTTTTTCATTGTATTATTTTACTTTGTTGTTTTCAAATAAACCATGACACGAATGCAATCCTCACTCTCTCTGCGCTGTTATTGAAGAAAACTGCTGAAATGTGACTTCATAATGCAACCACATTCATTTCCAATGACATTTGCACATTGACTTTCTTCATGCCAACTTCTAAGCTTACTGCACTTATAGATGAAGCGTATTTTCTTGTGATCCACTTAGAACAAAGTATACTGGAGTCTGTCTTTAGATTGTATTTACTGAGGAAACTGGTCGGTACTGTTTCTGTGAAAAAATGTTGGAAGAGCACCATCATGTGGCCAGTGATGATTTGTACAGAATCATGCACCAGTTTAACCCAAGATAATATTCTGTAAATATATTATTTATATCAAAACCTTTTTTGATAAATAAATAAAGTTAACATTATTTAACAAAAGCTCGCTTCATTTAAATTCCTATTTCTGCAACTTCTTCACTTTTTAAAGGTGGGACATAATACAAAAAAAGGTGGAAACCAGTGTTTCTTCCTTTGGCAGACCTATAAATCATGAAATTATATTTAATAAGGATAATTATATTTATACAACTCACATAAATATGATATCACAATCGAAATGTTTCTGATCTAACAAAGTACCCAGGTTGCTTTTATTTAAAACATAAATGTAACAATGATGCACACTACTGCTAAATTAATATAGCATAGTACTTATTAACAGTTGAAGTGATGTCTTGTAGATTTGTTATCCTGATTTTGATGCACAGACAGCAAAAATATTAAAGGTATTTCCAAATTCAATCGGTTTTTATATGATAATAAAAAACTGATAGTTTTCAAATGCTTAATGTGCAGAATGTTTTCCCTTTTTGCTGTTAAAATAGCAATATAACAAGCTTATATTAGCTGGTTGATCATTCTGGCTATCTGCTAAGGTAGCCAGCCTGCAGTCAGCTGCTCAACATGGGGCTTATAGCTTGGTAAAGCAAATTTCTAAAACAGTGTTACCTTGCTAAGAGTAATGGGTGAACCAACTGTCTCTAAACCACTGAATTCATCTTTCCTGTAAAGCGAGGTAAACGTGGGTAAAAGTGTGGTAAAAAGCAAAACATCCTGCCTCGATCTAACGAAATCCAAAACCAAAGGAGAAACAAAGTCACTGAAATCATAAAGCGATTTCTAAGGCTTTTAGACTGCAGCAAACCAGAGTCAGAGGCATTATCCACATCTGGAAAAAAACTGAAACAATGGTGAACCTTCCCAAGAATAGTCAGACCACCGAATTTATTCAAAGAGCACATTGAAGACGCATCCAGGAGGCCACAAAAGAACCCAGAAAAACATCTAAAGAACTTCAGGCCTCACTTAACTCATTTATGGTCAGTGTTCATGATTCAACAATGCGAAATAAGAGACTGGGCAAAAATGGGTTCCAAAATAAAAAGCATAGTTGACCATAAATATCACAAAGACACATTTGCCATTCAAGTCTTGATGATCTCCAAGACTTTTGGGAAAATATTCCTTGGACAAATTAGACAAAATGTGGTCCTGTTATGTCTAGCATAATCTCACAAAGTATTTCAGAAAATACTGACAGTCAAACATTGTGGTGGTAGTGTAATTGGTCTAGGGCTACTTTACTGGACAACTTCCTGTAGTTGATGGAACAATGAATTCTGCTCTCTACTAGAAATCTTGAAGGAGAATCTCCATCCATCAGTAAACGACCTTAAGTGCTTGAGTCCAAAAGCCTTAGAAAGGGCTTTGTAACATTTCCAGACCGATAGATGTCAGTGACTTTGTTTCTTATCTAGTTGTGGAGTCAACCAAAGTTCCTCTAGAACAATATAAAAGACTCCTAGGCTGATGTTGCAAATACATAATGGTAATTGTTGCTGCCAAGGATGGCACAACACATTATTTGGTTTGGATACCTTTTTCCCTCATTTAAAAACTACATTTAATTCAGTTAATTCAACTTAATTCAACTCAGGTTATCGTTCTCAGATATTCAGATTTGTTTGATCTATAACATTTAAGATTGCCCATTAAAAATGAAAGTAAAATATACAAGAAAACTGTAAATAGGTGGGGCAGACACAGTTTGTCTGCTCCACACAAACTGTCTGTTTGTTGGGGCAGTAGAATGAGAGACTTGCCCTGGGTGCCATACATGTAAGAACCAGTCCTGCTTTGATCAAAGAACTTGCCTTGGAGCAGTTTTCTTGGTTTGTTGGAAGTACAAACAAATGAGCACAGTGGTTGAAAAGCCCCATTCTTTTTTTAAGCCTAATATAGCCGAAACAATCACCCTAATGTTGGCAGATAACATATCCAGCCTTCTAGTTGCTAACCACTGTGTACACTGTTTTGTTTAACACAAATGTTGTGCTATGTTTATTTGCTTGCCCCTTAAATGCTATTAGCAATGTAAGCTAATAACAATATATTTATCAGGATTTTGTTGTATTTGTCAGGATTTTGGTTTTGTACTGCCATATTGGATTTCAAGGTTGGGTTTAGTGAGAAACATCTGGCTATCCCTTGAAACTTGGAAATTCGAAATTCTCACTTAAATGAAAGACGTAATTCTAAATGTTTAAACAGAAGTCAGCTAAACTGGACCTTTGTTTCTTAACAAACCATCTTCTATGGCATGGTCTGCCGGAGCAGCAGCTTATCAACAACTGAGAGGAAATGGTGAGATAAGCTGATCAGGAAGGATGCCTCAGTCCTGGGTTGTCCCATTGATTCGATGCATAATACTGTTAAAGAAGTGGAAAGCTCCTTCTGTGACAGACTGATGCATACGAAATGCACAATAGAGCAGCATTGCAGATCTTTCCTTTTTTCTCAGCAAAATCAGCACTGCCCCAAACAAATCAGATACTCTATAAATTCCTGACGTTCTTTGCACAGATCCCCATATTCTTGTACATAACATTTTATTGCCAAAATGTGAGACATCACAATTTGTGTAGCAATATTTTATCTTAGTACATGTTATCTTTATCACATTCATTTACTATTTATTCAAAACTGCATCATTTTCACCATGTATTTTGTAACATCTGTATACTTTAATTGTTACTCTTGTTCCCCCGGAGTGCCTATCACTTTGCTGCTGATACACTGGAATTTACTGAGGTGGTTGATGCATTCTTGTAATTTTGGTGGGCTGATCTCCTTTCAGACGGTTCACCACTGTTCCACAAGTTTCCATTCATGGATACTGACTCACTGTGGTTTACTGCAGTCCCACAGCCTTAGAAATGGCTTTGTAACCGTTCCCAAACTGATAAATGTCAATATGTACAGTATGTTGTTTTTAATTTGTTCTTGAAGGTATAGCATATGTTTCAGAACTTTTAGCACACTTAATGCTGTCACACAGGTTCTTTTTAAGTCATTTCTGGATTCTACAACTCTTGCGGTAATCAGCCCTGAAAGTGGGTTGAGAAAATGTATGCAGGTTTTTCCTTAATCATACTTAAATGATTTATTCAACAATGGAGGCAGTTATTTTTTCACATAAGAAATTTGCCAAAGCCTACAGCCGTGTGTATCAGTGTATGGATGTGGCTCTATTGTGAAGCAGTTGTGTTTTTAAGTAAAAGATAATGGATACAAGTGAAATATTACACGATTCCTCTTAATTTCTTGGCGTGTAAAATGATGCTCAACTGCGTAGTTTTCCCACATGTTCCAAACTCCTCCTTAAAAACAAGAGTTTTGTCATGTCTTTGCTCGGTGGGGCCGACGGGGGGCGAGCAGCTGAGAATAGACAGACGGTGTCTGTCCTTGAGATATGACAGCCAAGGGGTTACCCATCTGTATTCACGGGACAGTCGAGGGCTTCAGCGCGTCTTTCTACCACCATGTTGGGGGTTATTGTCAGAGCTGCGGTGAGTGTCTTGTAATTAGTTGGGTAAAGCATACACAGATTTGTTGTTGTTTACGGACCGCATCAGCAGTGGAGGAGCAGAGGAGAGGGGTGGGGCGCTACAGGACAACAACACTAGGACAGTGATAGGTCAAAATAAAAATTCAGTAAACCTTCGTACATATCGACAAATGTGAAAAAATTGTGATTTTAATGATCTGAGTGTCATTTTAACAGCTTCTAAGTGTTGCGTAATGTTAGCTTAATGTTTCAGATAGCATTACTTGACGTTAGCTTAAGCGTATGCTTCTAATATGTCAACTTAGACAACATCAACGCCGCTGGTTTTGCTAATGGATAAGCCATCCCGCCTTTAATTTATGCAAGGCTTCATATAATTTGTCTTAACAGGAGATGATAAAACTAATAACATTGCCGCAGTAGCTGTCACAAAAAATATTTTGAAAATGTTAACCGGAAGTTCTATCTTCTATCTTATTCCCGCGACCTTGACAGAGGTGATACATAGAGGTGATACATCTGTCTATTAATGTGAAATAGTAAATAACCCCCACTACATCCGTTCAGTCACTTTAACGCTAGTAGACAGACCATTAAAAAAATCAACTAAACTCACTTCAGGTATATATAGTTAATCATTTGTGGAGCATCATGTCATGGTTTATTTTATTATTTGCTCAGCCTTTTTGTTTTAAATTGTTATTCAGTCAAGTTAAAAATTAACCCTCCGCAAAACAAGCATCTGCATGCATGTGCACCTGCTGACATCACATAAGGCATCTGATCAGATCTTTGAACATTCATTCATATTTTTCTTCCGGTTGTTTTCGTCATTTGATCAGCTACATTAGTTTTTCAGATTGCACGCATTACCCCTGCACCTGCAAATCACGTGACTATTTAAGGAGATGCACTCAAAAATTTAGATTTTCTAATTTTACGTCTGGGG
This sequence comes from Crenichthys baileyi, assembly GCA_036173005.1. Lineage (NCBI taxonomy): Eukaryota > Metazoa > Chordata > Actinopteri > Cyprinodontiformes > Goodeidae > Crenichthys > Crenichthys baileyi. The sequence goes on from JAHHUM010001499.1 coordinate 160,045, forward strand.
AATGTAGATGGAAACCAAAATATCTAAACAGATTTGTACCAGATTAATTCTGGAGATGATCACGGTCCTTGTCGCCTTTCGCTCCTGCATGCACAGCTACTCAAACAGAATCAACGTTGAAATCAGTCAATAGTTGCATGGCTGCTGTGTTTACAAATGAATCCTGATCAGCTCAACCCTTGTGCTTCTTGTGATGTCACTGATTTAATAACACAAGAGATTTTTTTTAAGTGTGATTTATAAAACCTTTTTTAATTAAACAGTACAGTGGAAATCCATACTTCATTACCAGCAGTTTTTATTGTCAGGGTACATTTGTGAAAAAAAAAAAATAAATATCTGGATACTTATCTTTACATTTAAGAGGAAAATATAAGATTTATTTTGTAACAGTTTCATGACTAAATTTCAACGTGAAGAGCATAGCCCTTATGAACATGGCACCCACATGTTAACATGTGGGGCACAGATGGATTTCGTGCTTTCATCTGTGTTTGTTTGAGCAACCATCCCACAGTTCAGCAGTGTCAACCTTCTATTTTTAGGCTGGCAAAGCATAGCCCTGGGGCTCCAAACAAATAATGGAACTGCTCCATTTAAGTGTCTTGGTGTCACCTTTCACAGATTCAGCCATTTAACACTGAACCATATGCCTTTATAAATAATGACAAATTTTCAAGTTTCAGTTTCTGTTACTTAACTGGATTACCAGATTTATTTTGTACAAATGGAGGGAGAAATCTATAATAATTTCTCACTGAATATATAAAGTGTCTCCCCAAAACCTTCCTGTTTTACAGCTGCGTCCAGGCATTGCGAATCCATGCCGTTTACTTGGAGCGGTATCACAGATCCCTGAGAGGTCTTTTGCTTATCAGGAGGGTTTGCCTAAGCTACCTGTTCCACCTTTGAAACAAACATGTGATCGCTACCTGGCCACCCTGGAGCCTATCGTCAGCGATGAGGAACTGGGACACACCCGGATGCTATTACAGGAGTTCCTAAAGAGCAGAGTAGGAGAAAGGCTCCAAAAGGAGCTCGAGAGACGAGCGCGAAAGACTGAAAACTGGGTAGATATTTGGCTTTGTTTACACTTTTTATTCTATATTTTAGTTTATATGATTGAGCAGAAAGGCAGTAGATGTGATTGCTGTTAAAAATAAATATTTATGGTCCACTTGCTGCCCACTTACAAGGTCTTGCAAAAGTATTCGTACACTGCAAGGAAACTTGAAAAAAATGTCCTGTATTTTGTTGGGAAGTGATGTGATATAACAACAAAAGTGATGTATATTTTTGTAGGTGGAAGGAAAAGGATACATGGTTTTCATTTTTTCTTTTTATAGAATCGGAAACTGTGGCATGCATTTGCACTCACCCCCCTGATTCTATACTCTGGAATACCACCTTTTGATGCAATTACAGCTACAAGTCTTCTGGAGTATCATCAGCTTTGAACATCTAATGACCTAATGAAGCTTCTGCCCATTCATTTTTAAAAATGGCTCAAGCTAAGTCAGATTGGATGGAGAGCCTCTGTGAACATTAATTGTCTAGCCTTGCCACAGATTCCCAATTGGACTTTGGCCTGGACTTTGACTAGGCCATTGTCACACTTGAATAGGTTTCAATGTAAACCAGGGGTGTCCACAGTGCCGCACGCGTTGGGGCTATTTGTGGCCTCTGAACTGATTTTGTGCAGCTCACGATTGTGCTGACCACGATTTATGAATGATACAAATTTGGCCTTTCAGCACATATAGTTGATGCCGATGGAGACTTCAAATTTTTAATTAGCACAATATTATTACTCACAGATTCAAATGATCTTACAATGGAAATAGTTTGGTGAAACACAAAGAACTTGTCCTTTACTAAAATTTGGCTAAATAAAGATTTTATAGAATGAGTGTCCCAAATCCATTTTTAGAAATAGACAAAATATTTTTTTCCAAAGGAATTTGCAAACTGGATGCCATTTATTAAAAAGGCAAACGTGCTGAAACCCTTTTAAAATTTTGGATCTACAATGATTCATGCATCCATTTCCAACTAAAAATCTGAGTACATTATTAGTTTAATTAAAATATTGCATACTTTCATTATTCATTCAAGGTAAAGTCACACAAGGTAAAAAAAAAAAAAGTCTCAATGCAATTTCTGGTGATTTTAGTTTTTAGAAAAAATATGCTTTCTTGGCCCATGAGTATTTTTGACTTGACGATTTTGGAACATGTGACAAAACATTTGGACACCCCTGATCTAAGCCATACAGCTCACGCTGTGTGTTTAGGATCATTGATGAACTTCCGCCCCAGTCTCAAGACTTCTCCAGCTTCCAACAGGTTTTCCTTTCACGGTATCCCTGATTTTAGCTCCATCCATAGGTTCTCTGTCCCTGCTGAGAATTGTTCCCACAGCATGATGATGCCATCAACATGTTTCACAGTGGAGATGGTGAGTTGACTAATGTGCAGTTTTCAATCACATACAGCATTTTTTATGTAGGCCAAAAAGTCGTATTTGACTATCATTTGACTAGAGCATCTTCCTTCAGATATTTACTGTTTTCCCTTTCATAGCTTCTGGTAAACTGGAAACAGGACTTCCTGTGTTTTTTTTTTATTTCAACAATGGCTTTCTTTTCACTACTCTAATCACTAATTAGATGACTTAGAGGTCTGAGAGTAAAAGGGGGCTGAGTACAAATGCATGCCAGACAAAAAATATTCAATATTATCTCTGATTTTCTTTTCAATTTATAATTATATTATTACTCAAAAGCAGACTAACCACATTAAAGTTTTGATGCTTTACTTAAAAACCTTACTTTTGCAAGGCACTGTACTTTAGAACTGAGTTATGTGCAGCAGTCCAGTGGATTTTTTTTAGGATAGCAATTTGGATCTTTTGCTCTATTACACACGTTATATTCATGTGGAGCAGTCTATTCAGATATGTTACATAATGCCGTCTGACTTTGGATGTGCATGTAGCTGTCAGAGTGGTGGATGCAGTCAGCATATCTGGACTGTCGCATGCCCGTGGCCATCTACACGAGCACTGGTGTCATCCTGCCTCGAATGCACTTTGAAGACCGGCAAGGACAGATGAGGTAAGGAACCAGGAAAACTGTCCCTGTTAAAACTGGGTGGCAAAATATAAAAAGCCATTTATGAACAATCACATCTCTGCATTTTAAACTTCAGTACATCTTCCATGGGATTTTTCTGAGTTACATTAACTCGGTTTACTGTCTGATTGGGAGTAGAGATCTAAACCTGTGTAGCTACAGTGTACTTACAGTATAAACAACCTGGAGTTTAAAGCTGACCCTTGCAGAGTCTTTCCCCTTCGTGTGGGATATTTAAAGCCCGGTAACTGCTCAGCTGTTTTTAACTGCTGTGACACATGGGATGCGCAGAGAATGTAGAGGCCATAGTTAGATTACCATCTCTTAAATGATACTAATGATCAATAAAATGTATAAAATGAATGTAAGAGATATGCCAAGTGTTGGGATACACTGATGTTTTTAATAGTTTGGAATGACCTTTATCAATTTTTGTGTCTATTAAGCAGTTATTAATGTTTATTTTGTATCCACTCTTGAGAAGTGTACCTTTGAATTTCCTCCCCCCAGGTTTGCCGCCAAACTCATTGCAGGGGTTTTGGACTTTAAAAGAATGGTTGATACGTGAGTTTGCCTGAAATTACTGTGTGCAAGATACAAAGATTGCTGTTGGTGTAACTGAGTTTATCTAATTTTCTGTTGTGTTAGTGAAACTCTGCCTGTTCAGTATTTGAATGGAAAGCCTCTGTGCATGGACCAGTATTACCAGATTCTGTCCACATGTCGCATTCCTGGACCAAAGAGAGATACGGTGGTGCATTACTCTGCAGGGAAGACACCTCCTAGCCATATCACTGTGGTCCACAACTTTCAGGTACATTACAGTGCTGCCAAACATTTGCATAGTCTTTAACTGGACAACTTTGTAACAATTTTTGAAGTTGCTTAAATACATTTTGAGCCGTGTTTAAATTAACTGAACTTTTCTTCTCTAGTTTTTTGTTTTAGATGTTTATAACAGTGATGGCACCCCGCTAACAGTAGATCAGATCACCATGCAGTTGGAGAAGATCTGGAATTCTTCTTTGCAAACTAATAAAGAGCCAATTGGCATCCTGACATCACAGCACCGCAACACCTGGGGAAAAGCTTACAACAACCTGATCAAGGGTGAGCAGAGAACATGAAAAAGCATCAGGAATATTATAGCTTATTCTTTTGTTAGAAAGTATGTTTAGAGAAACTCTTTAATGAACCCTCAGACAGGACTAACAAAGAGTCGGTCCGTGCCATCCAGAAAAGCATATTTACAGTTTGTTTGGACGCTCCGATGCTCCGAGTGTCAGATGAAATGTATCAGAGCCGTGTGGCAGCTCAGGTGCTCCACGGAGGAGGGACACGGTGGAACAGTGGCAACCGCTGGTTTGATAAAACACTGCAGGTGAGTTTGAGAAAGAATTACTTAATGTCTAAAACAATAAAAAGGAAAGCATTAGTTGAGAATTTCCACATACTTGCAAATCATCCTCAGTTCATTGTTGGTGAGGATGGTACGTGTGGACTGGTCTATGAACATGCACCTACTGAGGGTCCACCCATTGTGTTTCTCATCGATTACGTAGTTAAATACATGTAAGTTTCTTTCAGTGTTTAGTCAACTGCTTTCCCCTATTTCTGAACGAGCGTTGTTCATACCTCACGTTCTTATATTTGTCAACAGGCAGAGAACTGAAATGGTTCGCTCTCCAATGGTTCCCCTGGCCATGCCTCAGAAGCTACGCTTTAACATCACACCGGAGATCAAGAGAGACATTGAAAAAGCCAAACAAAATCTGAACATGTGCGTAAATTATTGAATGTGCTTGTGTTTTGCTTTTGATTACATTTGCTGTGAATTTCCTCATTTTGTGTTTTCCTAGAATGGTGCAGGACTTGGATGTGAAGGTGCTCACATTTTCTCATTTTGGAAGAAATTTGCCAAAGCAGCATAAGCTGAGTCCAGATGCTTTTGTGCAAATGGCTCTACAGCTAGCCTACTTTAGGTAAGAAACCCCTCTTTAGTGGACAAAAAATGCTCTGGAAAATAACTGTAACATATATATTTTGCGTGTCGCTCTTATATTCTAGGATGTATAGTATTTGCTGTCCTACTTATGAGAGTGCAACACTGAGAATGTTTAAATATGGACGCACAGAGGCAATCCGCTCAACTACTGTGGACTCACTTAAGTTTGTTCAGACAATGCAAGACCCATCTAAGCAGGTTAGGATAGACCAGTCAGGTTTTATTAATTCTGTGCCTGGCAAAAGCATTTTGTCTCTTCACAACCATAAACTTCGATGATTTTTATTGGAATTTTTTGTGGTAGAGCAACACAAAGTAGTGTACAGTTGTGAGGAGGAAGCAAAAAATACACATGGCTTTTAAAATTAAACAATAAAAATCTAAATAGTGTGGCATATGATATGATTCAAATACCAGATTGGCTGGAGAGCATCTTTAAACACTTTAAACAATTTTTCAAATCGTGCCACAAATTCTAAATTGGATTTAGGTCTACGCTTTAACTAGGCCATTCTAACACAAGAATATGGTTTAATATATCCATTTCTATTGTAACTCTGGGCAGCCTCTAAGAGGGTTCCTTCTAGGATGGCCCTGCATTTTGGTCCACCCATCTTCCCATGAACTCTGACTCGTTGCCCTGTACCTGCTGAAGAAAAGTATTCCCACAGCATAAAGCTGCCATCTTTCAAAGTAGGAATGGTGTGTTATGGCAAATGTGCGTGTTGTTTTTTTTTTACCAAACATATTGTTTTGCCTGTAGGCAAAAAAGTTACAAATTGGTCTCATCTTACCATCACACCTTCTTCCACTTGTTTGTTGTGTACCCTACAGGAATTGTGAGAAACTGCAAATCAGACTTCCCATGGCTGTCTTTCTACAGTGGCCTTTTTCTTCCAAAACTTCCATAAAACCCAGATTTGTGGAGTCCGCAGCCAATTCTTATAAGCTCAACAGATTCTCCCACCTGAGCTGCAGATTACCACAGATCCTCCAGTTGCCACGGGCCTCTTGGCTTCCTATTTACTTCTCATGTGATTTCTGATTTTAGCTTGTCACTGGAATTTATTTTGGAATATTAGAGTAACACTTCGTGCTGCGCTATCACATTAAACCCCAATAAAATACATTGAGGTTTGTGGTTGTACTGTGTCAAAATGTGAAAAAGTTTAAGGGAAATGAAAACTTTTGCAAAAGAACAGTAAACATTCTGTTTCAAAGGTGAAACGTTTAACTGAGCTGTGAATGTTCCCAACAGAACACAGAGCGGTTGGCACTGCTGCAGAAGGCAGTTCAAACTCACAAGGAAAACACACACAATGTGAGGAGTGGTGTTTTTCTGAAAAAACAAAACATATTTATTTATATTTAACTATTTTTTTTTTAGCTTTGTATTGATTTCACCGCTAAACATTACACTTTTATTTTCAGGCAATCCATGGACAGGCTATTGACAGACATCTGCTCGGGCTGAAAATACAGAGCATTGAAGATCTGACCTCTATGCCTGAGATATTCATGGACACTTCTTATGCAGTAGCTCATCATTTTAATCTCTATACCAGCCAGGTATGAAAGAAACCCAGCAGCCTATCATTACTGAGAAAATGATTGTTTACATTGCTTTTTATTATTTTGCATGTTTGCTCTCTCGCATCTCTATTTCCAGGTTGGCTCCAAGACAGACTGCGTGATGTGTTTCGGTCCAATGGTGCCAGATGGCTACGGGGTGTGTTACAATCCCATGGATGAGCATATCAACATCGCCATCACGGCCTTCAACAGCTGTGAGGACACAAATGCTGCCAACTTCGCCGAGGCTGTAAAGAAAGCGTTGTTGGACATGAGAGCTCTCCTCACAGAAACAGCCGCGACCAGACAGTGATCGCACACATGAGCCCGGCGCACAGGTTTTGTATGAAGCTGAAACTAAATCAACTTGTTGCCAGTATTGTTGGCAGAGCGCCAGGCTGGCAGAGGACAATGAGCAGGAAACCTGTTACCAAAGGATTGATTGTGGAAAACGCAATGTTTGACTGTAAATGCACTGCCTTTAAAAGGGGAAATGATCTATGATAGATGTGTATTTTAAAACATTGTGAAAGCAATTGTGATTGTTCAAATATTTTTTCTCGGCTTATATTTAAATGTTTATAGTGGATCTGAACAGAACCTGGGTGCCTTGGTTTGTATGTTTCAGGTCAAAACAAAAAGCATTTATTTTAGGTTTATAAATTACATGAAAAGGGATTTTTCTACATAATAGAATAAATGATAATTTTAGGTACAGCAAAGAAATGTTACACATATAATCTTTAACCTATTCCTAATAGTTCGTTGCTCGGATTAAAAACGCACAAAGGAATATTCAGCTCTGAAGGTTCCTTTGGAGTACAGGTAATCACCGTGAAATTCAACCTCAGCCATATTTCCAGAGGAGTGCCACAGGAACAGCTGCTGGCCATTGAACACGTTGGTCTTTAAGACATCCATGTCTCGGATCTGAACAAGAAACACAATGATAACATAGTTTTTATTCTTCAACCAAATTCCCTATACCTGAGTGTGTATGGCATTAAAAACAAAAGCTTGTTTGCACCATAATAAATGTAAACTGGGAGTTGGTGGTGTTGAATACTGATCCTATGTGCAGCGCCTGGATCCTGATCTTCACTGAGGGAGGGGCGTTGATGAGCACTCGGCAGGTGTGACTGGTGTTCGATGTAACTGGATTCTCAAAAATGCCGCCAGGGGAAAACAGCTGAACGTCGCAATCTGTGTGGTAAAATTGAGGGATAGTTTGCTTATTGTTCGTTGAGCAAACAATCAGGTGCAGTTTAATGCACTTACATCTGTGGGAAGTTAAAGACTTCCAGCATTTGTTGAGATTTTCGCAGCAGCAAATTCCTTTGTAAGGCTGAAATAAAAATTTGTTGTGGTAATCCCTAGGAATAAATCTATAGTGGCAGGGTGGAGGGGGGAAAAAATAACCAGTATGAACCAACCAGATTAAATCGTCAACACTTCTGCACTAATTTTATTTGAATAAATTGAGGGTATTCCCCCTGAGAATATTTGCCCTCCAAATATATTCTCTCAAAAGGTCCAGACTTAATTTAAGTAGTTCTTTATTTATATAAGTACTTTTCATTCAAATTAATTCAGCTTACTGTCAATTAAGCAGAATGTTGATCAGTGAAATTAGTAAAACAAGACAGAAAAGAACCTTAAAATACTGTCATATAAGACTATGGAAATCATTTTAAAATAATGGATTTGTAAAAGAGTTTTTAGGAAAGCGGGGTTCTGTCAAAAAGAATCATTAAAATCATTTTTGCTGAAAATCAAGAGTAAAAAAAATAGGTTAAAGGTTGTTATTTTCAAAAGGTACTTTGAAAAGGTACTTTAAATCTGACATACAAGCTTAATTGGAATGAATATTCTGATTTACTGAGATGTACCTGTATATGTAAGAATAAGTACTTTAAAGTTCTAAAAATCACATGCAGCCAATATACAGTGCCTTGCAAAAAGTAATCAACATCATTTATATTTGTCATGTTTTGTTGCCTCACAACCTGTTATTAAAATGGATTGTTTGGGAGTTTGCACCATTTCATTTACAGAACATGCCTACAACTTTGAAGATGTATTATTTTTTATTGTGAAGAAACAAGAATAGTACAAAATAACAGAAACTTCAGCGTGCATAACTGTCCACCCCCCCAAAGTCAATACATTGTAGAGCCCCCTTTTGTGGCAATCACAGCTGCGAGTCGCTTTGGATAAGTCTGTATGAGCTTGCCACATCTTGCCACTGGGATGTTTGCCCATTCCTCAAGGCAAAACTGCTCCAACTCCTTCATGTTTGATGGTTTTTGTTTATAAACAGCGATCTTCAAGTCAAACCACAGATTCTCAATTGGATTAAGGTCTGGGCTTTGACTAGGCCATTTCAACACGTTTAAATGTTTCCCCTTATACCACTTGAGTGTTGCTTTAGCAGTATACTTCGGGTCATTGTCCTGCTGGAAGATGAACCTCAGTCCTGGTCTCAAATGACAGGCAGACTGACACAGATTTTGCTCAGGAACTTCCCTGTATATAGCACCATCCAATTTTCCTTCGACTCAGACCAGTTTCCCAGTCATGCTGCTGAAAAACATCCCCAAAGCATGATGCTGCAACCACCATGTTTCACTTTGGGGATGGTGTTCTTGGGTTGATGGGATGTGTTGGGTTTGGGCCAGACATAGCCTTAACTAAAAAGTTCAATTTTAGTCTCATCTGACCAGAGCACCTTCCCCCATAGAATTGAGGAGTTGTCCACATGCCTTTTAGCAAACTCAAAACATGCCTTCTTATTTTTACCACTAAGTAATGGTTTTTTTTCTGTCCACTCTTCCATAAAGCCCAGCTCTATGGAGAGTTCAGCTTATTGTGGTCCTATGGACAGACTCCAGTCTCTGCTGTGGAACTATGTAACTCCTTCAGGGTTACCTTTGGTCTGTGTGCTGCCTCTCTGATTAATGCCCTCCTTGCCTGGTCTGTGAGTTTTGGTGGACAGTCCACTCTTGGAAGGTTTGTTGTGGTACCATATACTTTCCATTTGAAGATTTGAAGATTTGATGGTGATTCGAGGGAACATCAAATATTGTAATTTTATTTTTAACCCTTGACTAGTACATCTCCACAACTTCGTCCCTGACTTGTTTGAAGAGCTCCTTGGTATTCAAGGTGCGATGCCTCTTGATTAGTGGTGCTGCAACTTCTGGGGCCATTTAGAAAAGGTGTGTTTATACTGACAAATCTCGTGACACTTAGATGCACACAGGTGGATTGCATGTCACTAATTATATGAGATGTGAATGTAAGTGGTTGCACCTGAACTTTTTAGTGGCTTAATAACAAAGGGGTGTATACACATGCACATGCAAACTAAAAAAAAATGTATTTTCTCTTTTTTTATATATATTTTTTCTAATTTCATAATTTCACTTTTGTGCAGGTCCATCGCTTAAAATAAGATTAAAAAACATTTGAATTACAGGTTGGAATGTTAAAAAAAGGTGAAAAGGCGAGGCAGAAAACTTTTGCAAGGCACTGTAGTTTGCTCAGGTTATTAAATACAGTTGCCTGACCTTGATGGTGCTTCCTTTTTGGATTCTTCTGCGATCTGTAGGTAAACACAACCCCATTTCCAGGAGTGACCAGACTTTGCCGAACAAGCAGGACATTGGTTCTGGTGGACAGTTCACTGCCTGCTGCATGCACGCACTTCCTCACGAAAGCCAGACGATCGAAAAATGCCACATACTCCCCTGTACAGCACACACAGGGTTACATACATCTTTGTGTCTGCGTCAGACTTCAGAATTATTGAATTGTTGAAAGAAAAACATACTTTTTCTGCAATCCAAAGAGCTGGATATGACTCTAATGCTGATGACCTCGTCGATAGGTCTACCTATTGACACTGTGCATCTGCTCGGAGCGTTGTTTAAATCCACAGTGCCAGATTCCTCCAGGAGTAGCTGTCCACATGCACCTGAAAAAGCAAATGCACTAAGATAATAATCATGCTCTAACTTTATCTGCTAATACACCATGATAAAGGATGTCCACTCACTAGACTTAGGTGCTGGAATGGCAGTGGTAGTCTGTTTGATGGTCATGGCCTCTGTTGGCCTCGGAGGAATGCTGCCTATGTGTTGCTGTGGTGCATCTTTATGTACCGGAGTGGGTGATGGGAGAGGCTTTTCTGTTAGGTTTGCTTTCCTGATTGAAGTGGTCTTGTCCAAGGCGATATCCCTGCAGTTTCCCATGTAGCAGCCTCGGATTGTGATCGGTTTGGGCATGTGCATGCAAAACAAGGGGCTGAGAGGCTCAGGTTCAGAGGGGCCCATGCAGGAGACAGCTCTGGACTGGATACCATATCCACAGGGTGCTGAACACTTAGGAGTGACAACATGAGAGGTGAGCACAGGTCACAGTGTAAGCAGGATTATGTATAAACAGAGTGTGACATATTGTTTGGACTATGAGCAGTGTTCAAATAAACTGGTGGTAAGATTTAAATAATAAACTGTGGAAATGCATGCACTCCAAAAAGACATGCATGTACTTAATCAGAATTATTAGTGTTTTTCTTTGTTAACTGGATGATCTCAAAAAATCTGCTAATCATTTATTTTTTAATCACTTCAGTCTAAACTAATCTTCATATTCCCATCCTGTCACATGTACCTGGCTCCATGGTTTCACCTCCCACTTGAAGGTGCACACTTGCACCAGGCAAGGCACCGTGGTGGCAGGTTTGACAGCCGCATGGCAGCTATCCTTTGGAACCACGCTCTCCTTTCCATGGATAAACTGGACACAAGACACATTCCTCTGAGCTACACCCAGGTCACAGGACACAGAGCAGGCCGATGTCCTAAATACCTTCCACCTGGACGAGTGATGCTGATGGTGAGATGACTTTTGCCCTTTGCAAAAACAACTGGTTACAGATTGCTTGTGTGCAATTCACCTTGCAGGGCAGCTGTGGGTATTACATGAAACCACTGCTGTTGGTTTGGGAAAACTGCTGCAGTTGTAATCCTCCAACACCTCCTCCTGCTCCCCATTTGCCTCTCTAGCACAGAACAGCACTCTTTTAGCTACCCCGCCTCCACACGTTACACTGCAGACTCCTTGCTTTGAGCGCCACCTGGTTGTTAGATGAAAAACAGCATACAGCTGTAGAATGAACATCCTTCTCCGACACTCCTTAAATCTTTCCACATTATGTCACATTACAACATGGAAGGAGGATTATACATGGTATTTAATGAATTCATTTCAGTTTTGTAAATGAAAATCTGAAAAGTGTATTTTCATTCAGCCCCTATGAATCAATATTTTGTAGAACAACATTTTGCTGCAATTACGGATGCAAAACATTTTCGGTATATTTCTGCAATTTTTACACATCTAGGCTCAAAACATTTTGCACATTCTTCTTGGATTGGATGGAGAGCATTTGTGAAGATCAATTGATAAGTCTTGCAATAGATTCTTAGTTGAAGATAGGTCTGGACTTTGACTGGGCCAATTCTAAAACAGTAATATGATTTGATGTAAACTGTTCCGTTGTAGCTCTGGGTGTATGTTTAAGGTTGCTCTTTTGTTAAAAGATGAAACTCCGTTTGAAAAACTCATGTTTGTTGCAGCCTCTAAGAGGTTTTCTTCCAAAGATTGCCCTGTATTTAGCTCCATCCATTTCCCCCTCAACTCTGACCAGCTTCCCTGTCCTGCTGAATCAACGCATCCCCCACAGCATGATGCTGCAACCACCATATTTCACTGATGAGATGTATTTACAGGGTGATGTATAATGACAGTTTTCCACATATAATGTTTTGCTTGTAGGCTAGAAAGTCAAATTTTTTCTCTTCTGACAAGAGCACCTGCTTCTAGATGTTTGCTGTGTCCGCTACATGGCTTGTGGTAAACGGCAAATTGGACTTTTATTGCATTTCTTATCTACGTTTATACTGACATTAAGTTACACAAAGGTGGAATCTAAATATTAATTAACATTTGAATGCATTTGGTTGCACAAGATTTTAGTTAGGAAATCAGAAAGAAGACTGAACACCTTTTAAATGTTTCTTCTGTTTTGAAAACTATGTATAATGTTCCTTCCCTTTCACTATCTACAGTACTTTGAGATGCTCCAGCACATACAATCATAAAAATATGTATGAAGTAAAATGGCAAAATGTGACAAAAAATGCAAAGTGAATGAACGCAATTGCACAGCAGTACTCTGGATGCTACAAATAATGCAAATAATGAACAAATAAATGTAAAAATTAAAAAGTTTCTTACATTGAAGGGCAGGGAGAAATAGCACACATCTCAGTGTGAGGATCAGGCTTGCTGGAAGAGTCACAGTTGAAGTCAGGCACCCCCAGTCTGGTCTGATGATCCACACAAGAAAACCACACCTGTAGGGTTCCTTTCATGCATGAGCATTGGGCCTTGAGTTACTACACTGAAGGAGAATGTGATGCCTCTGAAGTGAATATGGCTACAGTTTCAGCTTACCATTTCCACAGGTCCTAGAACACTGGCTGACAACAGGGCTCCAGACATACACAGGAGCCTGTCTAGAGCGTGGTAACAAACTAGACTTTAAACTGGGCTGTACCTGGTCAGGAGAAATACTGTTTAGGCATTGGTAATGAAATTAAAAAGTTAATGTCTTTTTGGGTTTACCTCCCCCTCAGATTCCCACCCAATAGGGCAGACATTCACCAAACATGGCAATGAATCCTGAGGTTTGATCTGATTTAAACAAAAGCTTTGATCCACCAAAACATCCAAACCATCTTCTTGCCGGATACATGACACGTTGCGTTTTGCTTCTCCTGGTCCACACACTGCAGAACAGTTTGCTGGCTCTGACACAGACCATCTGTAGATAAATTGTTTTACATGAAACAAAGTTTACGGCAGCAGAAAAATATAAAGTATTCTATATTGTGTGATCACTAGGGCAAATTATTGTATTTGCAAACAAATAAAGGTCACATAATCAACAATAAATCATAGACTGTACCTGGCAGGGCAGTGGTGCAGGTTACATATTTCCACAGAGTGTGGAGCAATATCTGAGGAACACTCCCTCCCACCCACAGGAGTCACTACAAATCCCCAACACTTCCTGCATCCCACTTGCAAAATAGTCAATTATTCATGTATATTCATTTGGGCTGTGCATACCAGCAATGGGAGGATGAATAATAGTAAAAAATACAGAGCTGAGAGTGAGCCTAACCTGGGGGGACAGGATGGGAGCTGACAGGTTCTGTGCAGTGCTGTGGTTGGAGGAGGGGCTTTACAGTAGTGTGGCTTCAAAAGGTTGTTGGTGTCTTCATCTACACAGACATGCTCATACTTCTCTATACCTGTACAGAGGTAGAGAAGCACGAAAAAGCTTGGGAGGTCGTCTTACTTATTTTATGACATGCATGTCATGCATTACATGCATTTATCATTGAACATTAAATTATTTACCCAGTCCACAAGTGACAGAGCAAGGTGTTATCAAAGTAGCCCATTTGCCTCTAGGTGAGCTGTCTGTCAAGTTCTTGTTTCTTGGTACATAAAACTGAAAGTGAATGTTTGGATTGGTTTTTTCACCATATTCTTTTCCATATTTGCGATAGATCTGGAATAAAAAAGTGCAAACATTAGCTGTCTATATCTAATTTATTTCCTAGAAAATAATCTCAAGCATGGACAATGTACTACAGACAAACACTGCTTCTTTCTTTCTAGATAACTAGCTCCCCTTTGCATCGTATTCAGACAGCTCTACAAAAAAAAAAAAAAACATTAGCTCCATGGTCTTGGAGATGTCCTCTGGGGTGCATTAACAATACAGTGTGCTTCCTGTTATGAATGATGGAGTGTGAAAGTTTCCCAACTGTTTTGAGTATGCACAAAATTCTCAGGGTTAGATTGTGAGGGTTCATTATTGTGGTGATACCAGATCTGGGTCCTGGGATCTGCATAGAGGAGCCTGGTAGCAGTAGAGGTAGTTCATCCATGACACAAGGCCCACATGCACCTGTGTGGGATAGTAATCAGCAAATTTAGAGGGGAGGCTATGCTGACCTTGTGCCAAGGCTTAAAACCGCATTACACCTACACTGCGCTGGCAGCTCTCTAAGCAGTGTAATATAATGCTACTGGTGGCACCCCCGGTATAGCCTGTCTTGCTGTCACTAATTTAATAAAGCCAACAGGGGACATGTCTTGTTTTGAAGAGCAAATATGCCACTGGTATTACAAGGCAACCAGACCCACAATTCTGTTTGCATAAGCTGTCAGAAAGACACTGTAAAAAAAAAAAAAAAAGAAAGATTGCTCAAGATGACACGCTTAGTGGTGTGCAGTGATACATACAGAAGTTCTTTTTATGTCCTTCTAATGTTACTAATAAGGTAATGAAAATACTGGTGAAACTGATGGTGGAGGTGGAGAAACCTCAAACATTTTGTGAAATCAATTCGATTATGGGAAACCGAAAGGGAAGTACTAGGAGCACAGGATCGTCATGATTACTTTCAAACATTTTTCTGCTCAAGCCGTCTTGGAGGTACCCCTCCAAGAGGAGTGGTCTTAATCTGGTGATAAGGGGTCCTTCGGAAATACCATTTATTGCATCTATTGTAATTAAAGAGGTTTCTTTTCCTGACCTGTACAGTTATCTCCTGTTTCAGAGGTCCAGGTACTACCACTTCTTCAATCTCAGGTAAAAGGTCAAAAGTCAGGTGAAGGCGGTACTGTATATGGTCTTCATCTAGTGGTGAGGGATGGGTGACATTCAGAGCCATGGCACCCTTTCCAGACACGATGTACTGATCCCCAACCATTACAGCTGCAGACAGAGAACCACCACACATTTTCTTCTTGTGTTTTGTTGTAGATATTTAAAACTCTTATAAAGAGATTTCACTCACCTAAGTGAGTGAAGACAGGTGCCCTGTTAAAAATATGGACCAGAGTGGCATTAACTGGCAGAGTAAGAAAAGTGGTGTACTCTTTTTGGGAAAGAGGAGAAAGAATTTAGGTGAATGTATTCGGTTTCATGTGTTGCATTGTCAAGAAAGGCAATTAGTTACCCAGTAATTTGTTACCTTTGGCCCGACCACCACTGTAGGAGTCAGATTTTAAAATGCAGGTCGACCCATCTCCACCACACACCCCACACACATCCCACACTTTCCCAGAGTGCAGCACTGCATCACACCCGAACAGCTGAATACAGAATCAAAACAAAGGGCAACAAAGTGAAAGTAAAACCAAATGAAATCTGTTTTCTGGCATGTAAATTCTTCTTTACCTGGCATCTGCCTTGAAGACATGCAGCTGTTGCGCCGAAAGAAGTTAGGCTCTCAGACTCACAGCGAGTACCGTCCACAAAATAAGACCCACGGCTTACTATGAAGTTTTCTCCATCTGACTGACACATATATCTGCACTGCTCATCCCCTGATAATGACCAAATTAAAAAATACAAAAATATGAGTTGCTGATTTTCTCTGTTTAAAAAGTAGAAAATAAGTAGAAATCTTTTGATTACCATCACCTTTGACAAAGCCAATAGTGGGGATCCATTTGTAGAAGGAGGCAGTGTTGGGTAGCAGGTATAGGGGTTGGAGGTCTGTTTGTGAACACTGCTCTGCCATGAACTCCAACTGGGTCCGCTTACAAGGCTAAAGCAACAGGAGTGGAAAGAGATTGGGCTTCTCTCTCTCTTTGCTTTTAATTACAATAAATGTTAACATCCTGGAGATTCTTTCAGAACAACGAACAAACTTTAAAAAAGAGAAATGGGTACAATCATTCACTAAGTTAGTGACACTGCGCTACAGTACTTTTCAAAGGTTTTAATACAGATTACAGGTATACAGATATTTATCTTGTTTTTTTTATTGGGAGTTTTGTTTTATACACCAACTTAACCCTTAATAAAACCCTGTGTGACCAATTTCATTGAGATGTCACCTAATTAGTGAATAAATAGTAAATTAACTGAAATTATACAGTGTTTTTCCGTGTCATACTAGCAACGAAAAGAGATTTTATACAGTTTTTTATTTTTATATTTTATAGTGTCTTGTTCACTCAGCTGCTCTCACATTCATACATCGATCCACAGATCGCAAAGCAACTTGGAGTTCAGTTTTTTGCTCAAGGGCACGTTGGTGTGGCAGGGGAGGAGACTTAAACTGAAACCAAAACTTTTCCGACGGCAACGTTTTTCCCACAGAACCACAGCAGCCCACGGTTTAGAGAGCACCTGTGTATAATTAAATTTTAATAGAAAAATAGAGTTGTTCCGTGAAGACCTTAGAGGTTTGTTAGAGAACATTAGTGAACAAACAGCATGAAGACCAGGGAACACAGCATACAGGTAAAGAGTAAAGTAAATAAGTTGAAGATGTTTAGATTTTAAAGCAGAGTCAGGTTATAAAAGATTATATCCAGGTTTGAACATCTCAATATGCACTCTTTATTTTATCACCTGAAAATGAAAAGAGTATGATACAACTGCAAACTTACCAGGTCAACGCAGTCTCCTTAAAGGAGAACAGACCTGCATCTGTTCAGATGAGACCAAAACTTTATAGCCTTTAAGGCATTAGAGCTGAATGATGTGTAGATGGTCGCTTATTATGAACAGAAGTGAAACGTTGTGGAGAGAAACATTTTGACCTGCATGCAAAATCATCACATGCACATCACTGTGAAAATATTGTGAAACATGTTGTGATGATGCTGTTCTTCAGATGGGACAAGGAAGCTTGTCAGAGTTTAAGGTATGATGGAAGGATCTAAATACTGGGCAATCCTGGATGAAAAGCCTGTTAGAAGCTGGAAAAGACTGAAAGCTGGCCCAGAGGTTCACTTTCCAGTATAACAACAACCCTAAACAGACAGCTATAATGGAATGGTCTAGTTTAAACGATATTCATTTGTTAGAATGGCCTTCTTTAAGTCCAGACCTGATTCCCCCAGATTGTCAGGGCAGATGGCTACTCACACTGAACCTGGTTCTGCTGGAGGTTTCTTCCTATTAAAAGGGAGTTTTACTTTCCACCCAGTGTGAGGGATTGCTGCAAAATCAATGCAAGCCACTGACCATTGTCGCTACATGCTCATCCAGGAGGAGTGCATGCTGAAAGTCACTAACACTGGTTTTCTTAAATACAAAAACTTTTTAACCAATTTAAATAATAAACTGAATTTGACTGCATAGTTAGGTTTGATAGTTAGGAATAACAGGAATGTATGTACCTGACTTGAAATCTGTATAAATTGTCTTGTGATGACATGTGTTGTGAATTTCACGCTATATAAATTAAAACTGAACTGAACTGAACTGAATTCCAATAGAGAATGTGCAGCAAGACTTGAAAATCATTTTTCTTTCTCTTTTTTATTATACACAACAACTCTGTATTGGTTTAAATTTGTGATTGCAACTTGACAAAATGTAAAAAGGTTCATAGAGAATGATTATTTTTGCAAGGCAATGTAGTAAAACAAAAACCCCATTTTAAACAAAACCAGCTAGAACTTGCCTGTTGGTTACAAAGTTCAGCCTCAATATCTGGACCCACACAATCATTTCCTCCAAAAGCAGGTCTGAAAACACATGGCACACCTTTCTTTAAAAAGGAAGCTCTGTCAAGTAGATCTTAATGCTTGTGTAACACTTGCTACCTTGGGTTGTTACATTCCCTCGTACGGAACACGACCCCTCCACCACATGTCCTGGAGCAGGAGGAAAACTCAGACCAGGTGGACCAGGAGCCATTGACCACGACAGAGAAGCCAAAGTCATCTGGGAATACACAGCGTCCCTTCAGACACCACTAGGAGACAGAGGGAACAATGTGCTTGTGCTTACTTCTCTATTCTGGGATGACTGCCGCAGCATTTCTCAGTAAACACGCAGAGAGCATTACCTGATTGGGTGCACACTCTGTCCCATCCAGCAGTGGAACCAGGAGGCGTTTACAGGAGCTGACATCTTCAGGTTTAACGTGACAGGACAGAACACGACAAGCCGGCTGATGGAAAATTAGACGATAATTGTAAACATGAATCAACATGTACAGTGGAATTGGATGCATATTTCCATGAAGTGAGGTGCCACCTAGTGTTACAGAGTTGATATTTCAGGTGGCATACCAGGTCAGGATTGGAGAATGAGCAGGCTCTTGCAGTGCTGCCAAAAGCTATGCGACACTGGTCGTCAACTCCATAATACAGCCCGGGCTTCCAGTCCTGTAGGGAGCCTCTCAGTGCAGGAAAGTCCTTGACACATTCAGCTTTCTCTTCACTGGCAACGTTAGATAGAGTGATGTCTCATTTTTCAAATACTTACAGTGACAGTGTGGAAAAGATCGGACACCCTAATAAATGTTAAATTCCTCGAAAAGAAATGTCCACACATTGATGTCTAACTTATTTTTATTTTAAACATGGAATTATTGTACTCAAACAAGAAAGTTTTATTAATTAAAAGTTTGGACCAAAAATGGGTTTTCTGGCTGAGGCAAAAGTTAGGACACCTGACACCTGCACTCTAATAGCTAGTGTTGTCCCCCTTGACTGGAATAGCTTCAGTGAAACCCTTCCTGTGGCTATAAACCAGTCTCTGACATCTCTCCGGAGAGTTTTTGGCTTATCCCTCACTTCCAGCTGTGGGGTGTTTTAAAGGTTTCCTGCATGTACAGCCCTTTTAAGTCACCCTAAAGCATCTCAATGAGACCACAATCTGGGCTTTGACAATGCCCAGGACTTTCTACTTCTTTATTATCAGGCATATTGAGGGACTAACTGGTATATTTTGGGTGACTGTCACGTTGCAGGGTCCAGTTCTGCTTCAGTTTTATTTTCTTCCAGATGGTCTCACAATTTCATCAAGCAACCTGTGACACATAGGATAATTTATTGTAGATTTTATGATGTGAGATCACCAGTTTCTGTTATGGCAAAGTATTCCCCATCTGTCCAAAGAATATCATTTAGAAGTCCTGGTCTTTGTCTATGCTCTCCTATGTGTGTTCTAATAGTCTGGCCTTCATGTTTTGCTAGGAGAGCAACATTTTCCGCATTGCAAACCGCTCATGAAAATTAAACGTGCTGTCTCTTTCTGATTGTGGAGACAAGCACTTTCATATGAACAGCAGCAAGTGCGTGCTTTAGGTGCCATAATGACATTTTATATTTTTTGGAGACTTCTTTTACCATCTTGCATTTTGCTTTCAGTGTAAACTTGCTTGGATGGTGAAACCTGGCCATGCTGTAAGATTTTCCTCCATTTGTGAACTATTTTTGGTATAGTGGAATAGCTGATTTGAAATTCTTTTGAGATCTTAGTAACCTACTTACAATGGTCATATGCTGATCCACTTTTCTTTTTCTCAGACAGCTGCTTTAAACTCACCACTCCCACTTCAACATTTGGAAACAAGCCAACCTTAATATCCGAGGTTCAAACAGGAAAACTCTCTTTCAAAGTGTTCATATTTTGATGATGTGTGCTTGATATGACAGTGGAATAAAAATAAAGGGATGTCCTATTTTGTTCATCACCAGAAATGTGTTTTTATGACAATTTTCCAGAAAAAAATATTATTACTTTATAAATTACTTGAAATTCACAGAATTTTATAAATGTATATTAAATATCATATGTGCATATCATAGGAGGTTACATTTTTCACATGAGGGTATTAAGCTGAAAGTCTCAACCAGTTTCACAATCCACAAAAGAATTCAAAGTGTTTAGTGTTTACTAAGGAAATCCATCTATCCATTGGGTGACAGGTGGGGTACACCCCAGACAAAATGGCTAAAAAATGAAAAAAGCAATCTCTCCTTTAACATAAAGTAAAAACATTAAATTACAACTTGCTAATGAAATTCCCTTTCAGCAGCACCAGGTTTTCATCATTAATGAGATGTGTGTACATGTGCATGCACAGCTGTGCTGAACAGGTTGGCCCTACCTGAAGAAAGTGAGAAGCTGCTGTCTGCTGCAGGGAGACCAGGTCAAATCCACGCTGTTGTAGCCTCCATCCGAGGCCATCATGAAGCCACTCCGACTACAGCTGTTCCCCACTCCGTCGTGGTTGATTCCAAAACTAAGTGCCAAGTAATGTATTTTAAAATTGCAGAATTAATGCAGAATTAATCCAGCACGGCAACTGTAAAACGTGATTTTGAATTACTGGTGACATTTAAAGCCAGTGTATAATAGCCATCTATTAGTCATCTTTTAAATTAGGACTACACCTGCTCTCCTAGTGATAAAAAAGATTATAAAGGATTAAGGACCCTTAAAGACTTGGCCTTAAGGCTGTTCACTTTGAACAGCCTTCAGTCTAGTTCAATCATATTATGTTATTAAAAATTTAGCAACCCTCCTGTCATTTTATTAATAATGTTCTGAAAATATTTCAATCATTTGGGCACTTGATGTTATATCAGATCCATACTTTTAGAAACATAAGAGTTATAGTTTTGGAGGCAGTGACATAAATTATTAAAGTGCCAGTGTGACAGCTGGACACTTCCCCTGTTACTCATGCCAAATTGTGCCGCCTCAGATATCATTAGAAGAACACTTCGACAGGATTGACCTATAAATTAGAGAATCGTCTAAATGGAGCAGGCAATTGAGAAAAAGACACATAAAAAACAGATATTAGACTGGCTGTAGATGAATGGATGCCTCTGTGTTCTACCTGTGGCCAACTTCATGAGCGATGGTGATGCCCAGGTCGAACCCTGTGTCCTCTGTGATCACACAGCTCCATTCACTGGAGCAGGCCCCACCCAGCTGTGTCACCCCCCTGACCTGCTTGTTCCCATCAGGCAGCTCCAGGTCATACCTAATGGTTACAACACATTTAAACCATCACCTTGTTTGTGTGTTCATAAGATACAGTGCCCTGCAAAAGTAATCACACCCCTTGTTCTTTTCCACAGTTTCAAACCAAAACTCCAATGTATTTTATTTAGATTTAAGAAAAAGTATGTTTTGTTTTCAAATTGTTTCACAAAAGAATTTGAAAAGTCTAATAACCCGAAATAAAATCCAGTGTACCCAACTACCTTCAGAAGTCACCTACTACTATTAATAGGACATCTAATAGTTGTGTTCTTCCCAAATCTGGGCATTATGGAAGAGTAGCAGGAAGATAACATTGTCAAAAGAAATACATAAGAAGCTCTTTTTGCAGTTTGCCACAAGTCATGTTGGGGAAACAGAAAACATGTGCCAGAAGGTGCTCTAAACCGATGAAACCAAAATGTAACTTCCTGGGCTCATCTCTTCCTGAACATACCATCCTCAATATGAAACATTGCTGTGGCAGTAGGATGATGCGGGCCGGGTTTCAATAGCTGGCGAAGCTGAATAAAAGACAATCCTAGGAGAATACATTTTAGAATTGCTGCTGTTGCAAAACACTTCAGACTGTGGTTCAAGCTAACTTCCTGACTAGACAATGATCCTAAACATGCAACCATAGCTACATTAAACGAGAAGGAAATCAAAGCAGTTTGTGGTTTCAGTGTTCTTAACTGTAAAAACATTCAAGGGATATGGATGATTTTTACAAGGCATGTACATGTTTACTTAAATTGCCACAGACACCATCCATGCCTTGTTATATACAATAGGAGGTCAGCGTGTAGTGGGTCTGAGTCATTGGAGGGGTTGATCCTTCTGCCCCAATCACACACACTTCTGAGAGAGGAGGTGATGTTGGTGGACATTTGGATCTCTGCCTAGAAAAAGGGCCACAATAAGAAATGACTTAAAGCATCACTGTAAAAACTGAAATGTGTTTTTCTACAGTTCCACATATTCAAAGTCATCTAAATCCTAACCTCTTACCTCTGGCTCTGACAGGATGATCATGCGAACCAGGTGTACCCTCATGTTGGCACCCAGGGTCATGTCTCTCAAAAGCTCAGAGGCCTGGGTATAATTCACAGCATTGATCATATTTTTAATACTTTCTTCTGATCAGTGTGACTAAACGTAATCGTTGCAGTGCCTTGGAGAGGTTTTTAGTTTAACATTTCAGGATAGTTTCTAAAATTACTCAGAGAAGAATGCTTTTACTGCATGTCTGGACTTACAATGTTGAGGTTGGTGAGGATGTATCGTTCTGTGTCCTGCTTGTGAACCTGCTGGACGTCTGGCCCCACTACCACCAGCAGTTCCAGATGGGTGATCTCAGGCATCAGAATTGAACGACGTAAACGGTTGCTTACTATAAACACATGGAAAACACGTCGTAGAGACAGACATGAAACTGCTTTTGAGCACAGCCGAAGCTTCGAAATAGTTCTTCTAGTGCAATAATATAGCATATTATCAATTTTTTTTTATTAACAATATGTCAGATAGGTGACATTTCCAACCGTGTTCTTATGTTGCAACACATACCTGTGGTTTCAGCAGAGGAATTTAAAGCAGAGACTTTTTCTTGTGGCTTTTGGATAGAAGAAACAGTATCTGTTTAGTTCAAAACAAAAGCCCTACACTTTTGTAAGAACATTTGCAGTGTATTTTAAAGATATTTATACTCTTTAAATAGTTTGTCACATTACAACCAAAAACTTCTATGGATTTAATTTTTTTTCTATTGATTTCATTGCGTGACAGACTTATGCAATCAATTACTTGAATAGAAAGCATCTGTGCACATAAAGTTTTATACTGGATATTAACTGGATTTAAATCTGGACTTTGAATGGGCCATTCTATCACATGAGCATGCTTTGATCTAAGCCATTCCATCATGCTACTAAGTTAACCTCTGCCTCAGTCTGAAATATTTTGCTGCCCCTACAATCCTTTCTTCCAGGACTGACCTGTATTTAGCTACATCCATCTTACCAACTCTGAACAGCTTCCCTGTCCTTGACAAAGAAAAGCATGCCAATGCCATGATGCTGTCACCACATTGTTTCATAGATGAAAATCATTGGTTGTATTTATACTCAGATAAAATTGTACAAAGGTTTACTTGGGGGTATCAGAGTAAAGAAGGCTCACACAAATGCATGCCACACTTCACATTTCTTTGGGGAAAATATTGTAAAACCATATATAAGTTTCGTTCTACTTCATTCTAATTCACAGTTTGTATGTTAAAGGGCATCATTTAGATGAAGTAAAACACAGTTTAGCCTTTCTTTGCAAAGGTTATCTGTTTCCAGTTTAAAGCTGAAGAGTTCAATGCACTTTGCTAGAGCTTAGAGCAGCAGAACCGCTGCCACATAGCTCCAGTTTGCCTGCAGCTTTCCACCTACCTCGTCTAGAGGAGATCCCATTAGAGTGCTGAAGCCAGGCAGTAAAAGCAGAAGCCAGAGCACAGTCATAATAAACATTTTCCCCCTTCTTTCTGTGTGTCTACCTGCTCTGCTTTGACACCCAGACTATATTTGTCCCCTCCAGTTTATGCAGGACTGAGCCAAGCCATGAGTGTATGAGTAACCTGTGTCTGTAAACAGTAGGGACAAAGTTGATGTGTTTCATACGTCATTTCCTGAATTTGTTTTCAATCTGAGATGTAAAGGACATCACCTATTGGATGTTTTTTCAGTTTGTGAAATGACTAAGATGTGTAAAATTTGATCTTGCTTAAGTTTAGAGCAATGAAACTATGTAAATATTAATGGTAAAGTAAAAGCATCTTGTTTATTTTTGATGGCGATTAAATAGAATCACTGATCAGTGGAGTCTTACGTGCTTTATTGGGTAACTAAATGTCACTTTCAGATCCTCCCTATTTATGTTTAGGCTACATTCACTGCCAGGTTAACCCTCCTGTTGTCATAAATATCCAAGAGTGGAACTGGCTTTTGCAGCCTCTAGATGGCAGACTTGATCCTTCAGTAAAACATGAATGTGACAATGATTTGTAAAGTGTTTCCACTATCCTTCACATTTTGTTTTTCAGCTCCACTCAGCCCCTCTCTGTCCTGGATGGGTATAATTTATCTCAGGGACTCTGAATCCCAAACCCATCTGTCGTTGATCTGCCTGTTGTCAGTCTGGATTAACAGCTGGCTGGCATTGCTTCAGTAACAAGATCGCCGCTCATCTGGAACCTCAGTGCTGGATCTGTCAAGCCGAAGACTGTTATAAATGCTACTGTATCTTCACACCCATGTCTGTTCCCTCAGAGGAGCGCAAGGATTTTATATTTATGATGTACTTAATTATAAATAACTTGCCATATGGGATACTCAAGTGGGCATAAGCAGATGATGCCTCAGGAAAATAGTGTTTGGTTGCAGTTTTTTGATAAAAGGGAGGAAGCTGTTTATTCTCAAGAAATTTAACACAGAAAACTGATCATCTTTATTATCTTGGAACTTCATTGCCTAGTTTCTTTTTTGATGTAAAAACAGCAGTTGAAACTCCCTTTCAGCCTTTTGTCAGTTAATTTTATGAAGAGGCCTGACCTCTTTTGTCAGATTTGGAGATGCACTCATTTGGAGTGGATCTGATTTTGTACATTAAAAGACACCCGTTTAACTGCTGCTCTTTGTCATCATCTCCGTCTGTTGCTCTGAGCTGTATCTAACATATTATTATTTCTCCTAGAAGAGCTCTTTGGCTGAACTTTTTATGTTTGTTTATAGGCACAAGGAGAATATACAGTGCTTTGAAAAAGGATTTCCCCGCTACTGGTTTCTTCTGTTTTGGATTTTTCATCACACTTAAACAACGTCAAACACATAGTGATATAAGACTAAAACAATCTGATAAAATTAAATATTTCAAAATTATTTATATTTACTTTGAAAATAAATGTTACCTAAACCCACATAGCTTTATGTGAAAATTATCATATTTTTTTATAAAGCTGAGCTGAATTTTAATAGCCACACTCAAGCATGTTTACTGCCAGACTGGTAACATTGAGAAATCACTTGAATAGAACCTAATTGAGAAGAGGAAGGAAGCTAGGAGATCTCAAAAAGCAACACACCTTGCTCATATCATAGCTCACATCAAAGTCTAAACAGGGTTATTAAGCAGTTTTTTCTTAAGGATTTTGGATTTATGGTGAACCACATTATCTTCAAACAGAGACAATTTGGAATAGTTGTAAGCCTTCCCAGGAGAGTTCAGACTACCAAACCATTCAGTGAGTACAATGATTCATCTAGGAAGTCAAAAAAGAACCTAAAACAGCATCTAAAGCACTGCAGGTCTCATTTGCCTCATTTAGTCAGTGTTCATGATTAAACAATAAAAAGGAGACTGGGCAAGATGGCATCCGTAGGAGAGTTTAAGGTGATAATTCACTGCTGAGAAAAAGAACTTAAAGGCCTGCCTCACATTTTGTCAAAAAACATCTTGATAATCATCTCCAAGACTTTTAGGTAGGTAATATGTGGACTGACTTTTTGAAAGGTTTGTATCCCATTACATCTGGCATAAAACTAACACAGTATTTTCTAAAAACAGAACGTCATACTGTCATAATCTATCTGTTAGGTTTTTGTGTTCTGCGCAACCAGGTTTTTCATTCAGTTCATGTTTATTAGATTCCTTCTGTTTAGTTTGTTTTACTTCGTGGTTAGATGTGTTTAGTTTAAATTTCCTTACAGATCTTGTTTCCTCCATGTTAAGGTCCTTTAGGTCAATCTCAATGTTTACTTGCTTCAGTTCATTTAGATGTGTTTTGGTTACCTCCCTGTACTCCCTGCTCATTTGTGTTAATTAGTCGTTCATTCTCCCTTTGTATTGTTTAGGGTCCCTGGTCCCCAGCTGTCTCACATTCTCCTGATTAGTTCCTCTCCCATTTCATTGGTCCACACTCCACTTCCATCAGTATTTAAGCTCTCTGGTTTTCATTGTTTGCACTGGTTCCTCTTGTTTGTCACCCTGATAGCTACCCTGATAGTTACCTGAATCAATGCTTCTGTCGGTTTTCAGTTATTCACCTGCTTTACCTGGTCAAACTGTAAGTTGGCTCTTTATTAAATCCTTCTCATCAAATCCACTATGCTCTGCATTTGGGTCCTACCTTAACACACATCATGACACATACTGACAGTCAAGGTAGTGGTGGTAGTGTGATGGTTGGGGGCTGCTTCGCTTCTTCAGGACCTGGATGACTTGCTGTAATTGATGGAGCTCTCTACTGGAAATTCCTAAAGGAGAATGTCCAGCAGTCAGTGTGTGACCTTCAGTTTAAGGTTGTGCAGCAGAAGTATGATCAAAAGCACATTGGCAAGTCTACTTCTGAATGGTTAAAATAGCAAATCAACAACCAAACAGAAGGAAATATTTCCATATGTATGATAAACATAGCTCTCTGATTATAGTGTGTTAAAATGGATGTGTCCAGTCTTGTTTTCTCCACCTTACCTAGAGTGTTCCCCAGGGTTCTGTCTTTAAACCAATTATGTTTATCATGTATACCAATCATATTACATCTTCAGTAAACAACTGTTAATTCCATCTTTAAGCTGATGACAAAATTCTCTATTGATGTTCAGACTTCTCTCATTACACCATTCTAAAATTATTGTTATAGTTTAATCCCATTAAAAAATAGCTACTTAATTCTAAACTGAGTTTAAGCTCTTCAACTGTTCTTGTGTGAAATTGATATTCTTCACAAACTCTTAAATTATTAAATATGAAAGCTGGAAAACCTTTTCAGTTGTCAGAGTAAAGCTACCTGGGCATCTGGTTTAAAAATCTCACTCATAAGCTAAAAGCCAAGATGTGTACAATGAATAAATAGTCTTGGCTTAATTGCGCTTTTTATCTTGCAAGTTATGAGTTGTTTCCACAACCAGAAGGCCTTGGTTAAATCTAGCACGCCATTCATGTCTGACTCATTGCATTTTCTGTTCCAAGTTAGGTGCATGACTATTTATAAAACCACCAAAGTGATGGATCAGATGTTGAATCAAAATTATAGCAAGGCATAGAAAATACCACAAAAATGGCCTGATAGCATCTGTTTTTCAAACCTACTGACATCTTTTTTTCAATCATTGTGTCATTTGTTTATGCACAGGTGTCCCACTCTTCAGGCTACAGTGTACGGAAATTTGTAAACCCAGCACTGTTTCCTCCTGCTGATGAAGTTTTCACTGCCTGCCATGGTTCTTCTCTGCTAAATTAAGATGAATACTGTGTTGATCGTATAACATCAGCCCTCCGATGATGACTTTCTAGGCCATAATGTAATACTGAGGGTGCTGAAACTCAGTGGCACAACAATGTATACAGATATATTCCACTTTTGGGCCTTTAAAACCCCCAGGCTGTATTAGCATATGTCAACATATCACCGTGATGCAAAGAAGTTGCAGCAGCATTTTATGATGCCCTGCTGCTGATGAGTTAATGATCGCAGTTTGTGCTCTGTATGATAAATGGACATTTATACAGTCATTGCTCAGAATCATTTCAAGGGCAAGTGCTCCTATAACGCGTGGAAGAAAAAAAGAGGCAACAACACTTGAGAGTCTGTAGATTTGGCTTCTGTTTAAATGCATGTAATGCTGATCTATTTCAGTTTACATGTGTGGGTCTATGGAAGCGACGTTTCGGAAATAAGCGTGGGATGACCTAAATGTCCTGCATGTTCTCTTGAGCTCTCTATCATTGAGACAGCCGTAAACAAAAAGGAATGTAAATTGTGCCCTGAAGTAATGCCAGTTTAAAAACAGTAGGAGCGCAGCTGTAATATGTGTGCTTTCCAGACAAAACACCTCCATCATTACCTTAGCATGGAGCATAATTGTAGCTATATCCTCTATTCTGGATGCAATTGCTAATGGTATTTGTATTTCTGCAATCTGGGTTATTTACATAGGTGCAGCTATATCAATACCATCTAGCTTTATAAGATTTGTCTTCTAAAGTTCAAACATTCTTCTATTTTTTAATTCCATAGAAATTTCTTTATTGTTTTACTCCACTTTACAAATAGCCTCTTGTATGCTCTCAGCCACTCTCTCTTTACCAATGAGGTTATTGGAGATTCAGCTGACTGCATTAAGTAACTGCAGGGAAGGGTAAAGTAAAACAAGCTAAGTCGTCAATGTCGTCAGTCAATCTGAACCAACCCTGCCACAAAGGCCATAGAGCAACGCTGCCGCGAACTGTTAATTTAAAATCCATTGAAAGAGACGCCTATTTACATTCTGCAAGAATATTAAAAGCCTGCGTTTGTAAATACAGTACCTTACAACCATGATCAGAGTCAAATCTGAGTTTAAAAACAACAACTAAACATTATTAATTAGAATTGTGGGAAAAATTACTTGGCCTTTCATCACTGATGTAGAAGGAAAAGAGGTCAACACAAGTGAACACAACAGATCAATGGTCTTTCACTTCTAGTTTGCATGTTTTTCTTAGTTGATGCATGCCAGTATCAAAAATGAGCAAAGCATGCAAACTATGAACATTGTTGCATAATGTTTTTGCGATTCTACAAGAAATGTTTATATATTTTATTTTTTCATTTTATTATTTTAACCGTGTCCTGCCAAGAAGAAGCCCAACAGATTTACTTTCACAAGTGGAGCATTACGGCTAACTCTTTGTTCTGCTTGATACCTATAAAAGAAACTTTTTTAGAAACTGCTTTGGGATTATTTCAATTTTTATGAAGACTGAAACAAAAAGGAAAAAATAAGAAGCAAGAAAGAGAGAGGTGGAGCAAAAAGGAATAAGGGATAGAAGGAGAAAAGAATGGAGGAGAGAAAGAAGGATGAAAAGATTACAAGATAACACCCTGCTTGCTTCTATACCTGCAGAAACATATATAGTAACAGCATTGTTACCAAAAAGTGCACAGTACTAATGAATGCAAGATGTATTTAGTGTTAACTGTGGCTCAATATAGAGCATGTGTGTATCTGTTAACACCTGAGTCTACACCTGTGGGTTTGAGTGTGAGCACGCTTGTGTATACAAGGTTTCTCCACACAAATATGCAATAGTGAGTGTGAGGACCCACAGACCTGCCCCTCTGGACCTGAGACAAGACACAGAGGAGATCCGAGCCACAGACATACAAAGGCCCTCCAGAGCACAGGGAACCCCAGGAGAACCACTGCCGGGGACTACCGCAACCCCCCCAGAGAATAGCAGGGGAGAGTCCCAGGGGAACCACCCAGCAGCCACAGTGCAGAAGCCCCAGGGAGCTGCAGCAACAAGCCCACAGGTCCCCGCTGGCAGCCATCTACGGGGCAGCAGATCCAGCCATGGATCCAGAGACCAGAGGCCCCGGGACACCTTCCTCCCCAAGCAGAGGTCTGACAGAGCCCAAGGGCCCAGGCTCCAGCAAGCAGTTACCGGGAGTGAGCCGGCACACACCAAAGCACCCAGCCCCGGGCACTGAGAACCACAAATACACCAGCTGGCAGAGACACCAGCCACTGGCAGGGAGTGTAGCGGGTAGGAAATAAGCCCCACATTTGATGGGGGGCCTAAACTGATCGCAGGGAGAGGAGAGGGAGTAGTCCAAGACCCAACGTGACACAAAAACAGATACACACAGTCACAATCACACATTCCCACCCTCATACGTACACATAGAAACACTCACCCTTCCCTCCAGGCAGGCAGCTCGCACCAGCCCAGACTAGTGCCGGCACTGCCCGAACCCGAGTGACCCCGGCCTGGACTCTGACCCCCCTGCCCCAACCCCAGTCCCTAACAACCCCATCCCCATCCGGAGAGGGGGCCATGTCCAAAAGAGGGGTCTACCTACTCCAAATTAGCCCGCCAATCAAAACCGCTACAGGATGAAACAGTCCCAGCCCCTCAATGTATTCCGGTCTCAACCCCATGAGCCCCCCACCCCCCATGAACCCCAACATGAATCTCCCCACAGGGCCACCCCCAACCAAGACACAGATATAGAACACAAGACCCCGAACCCAAACGCCTTGAATCCCCTCCCCACAGGGGCACACCCCCACAGATGAGCTCCATTCCCGAAGAGCTGACGAAGATACACCCACACAGCGCAAGCTCCACATACAGCCCCGCTCCAAGCACCCTGCCGCATCTTACCCCCACCACATAGCGCGCTGCGGCAGGGCAAGGGCCACCCCAGCCTCCGACTGACCCCCAGCTGACGCAACTACAGGACTCACATTAGGACCTCCTCTGTAAATCTTTTCACTGCTCATCTGGCCTGTGGATTTGCTGTCTGGACTCATCCACATTCCACCATCATACTCACCTGCTTGTCCACCCCTCAATGCTCCACCATCATCTTCATCTTTCCCTAGAAGAAAAGACAAATATCATTACCAACCTGCGCCGATCACCACAAACTGCCAACTCACCTCCTCCCTAAGACTCCACAACAGTAAGACATGTGCTCCGTCTCAACCTTCATTATAAATTGTCAAAGATTGCTTCTTTCAATAACCATTTACCTTTCCTCCTCAGTGCTGGATTCCTCCTCTGAACCCAGAAAAAATATTCATTCATTCACTTGTGTCTCCGTTTAAACTTTTCTATGTTGCACAACGGTCTTGCATACAAACATGACACAGTCTTAGTTATACAGGCATCCAAGAGAGGAAAGGACAAGCTTTCTTGAGTCTGCAATTTTTTTTATGATATGCTTTCCTTTTTTTGTCCATGATGGTGCTCCTGGACCTGCCCTAAAATGATGCCAGGATCACTTATTTAGCTAAAAAATGAGGGTATTTACAGTATTTTTAAATTATGGACACTAGATTTTGCAGGGGCTTGAAACCCTTAAGAGAATCAAGATTTTTCTTTTTAATTAGACCACCCCGACATCCTTACAAAACCTTTAAAGGCACCCCTGTTGCTGTGAACGATCGATTGTATTGTATACAATAGAGGTATGGTTAGCGGTCAGAGGCCAGTAGAGTGTAATGCTAAACCAAAACAAAAAACAACTGAATATTTGATTTTTGTTTTAAAAGACAACAACGAAATTAGTTGATATAGGC
>JAHHUM010001499.1:195082-355889 GCA_036173005.1 Crenichthys baileyi
TCAAGATTGACTTAGAAACAGTCCAAACTAGGCAAACTGCAGATAATGAAATGTTAATTTACAGCTCTGTATACTTTGCCTTGTAAATTTAGATGAAGTTATACACTGTATCATTTTTTTAAGAAGTAGTTTTCATTTATCTTTCATTTATCAGCTGTGGGAGGGAGTCGGAGGGAACTCCAGAACCGTCTTGTTGTGACAAGACAATTCTAACCACAACAAACCTGTGATGCTTTATCAAGAAATCACACACATATAATGAGCAAGATATGAATGCGATTGAATCACTGTAGCACTGAAATTTGGAAAACATCTCTTGTGACATAACTGCTTTAAGGATTTTTGTTACACAACTATGCTGCTTTATACACAAGTCTTGAGCCCTTTGATTGTTTTATACCCTGTTCCTGTCTTTTCAGGGGGCTCTTAATCAAACAAATGGCAAATGAATCAAACAAATGATTTTGCTGACATTTACATCTGGATATTTTCTGAAAGTAATAACAGACAGAGTTTGAAGTAAGTGATAAACTAACACAAGCCTGATTTGGTCATTTTTTAAAATTTTGTTTGCAAATAGTTTTTAAAGAATTGATAAAATCCCAGACGACTAATTTATTAAGTTATTTTTTGTTTTATTTTCTCTTCAGATCATTGTGCTTAAACAATGTCTTGTGGGAAATATAATACACATACTTTTTTTTGCATCTTCTGCTACTATACAATGTAACATACACACGTTTGCCGAAAGCAAGCAGATGGACTAAAGTGTACGTTACTACACAGTGATTTAACATTGTTGGGGTATTATGATTATGCTTTCTGACTGGTAGTGGCCTTTTGATCCCTATAACCAGTGAAACAGATGTTGGTTAGCAATAAAATAAATTCAAAATGTTCTATAATCATCTATAATTGGCTTCATGACAGTAAGGGCCTGATCTTCAAAAGGTTTGTGTATACACAACCGCACGAAAATCTCTTTGGGTCAGCAAAGCTAATCTACAAATGAGGTGGTAATCTGATTGCGTATGCAAAATCAGCAGAAATGCGGGTTCACACATTTTAGCGTGTCTGCCTTCATGAATATGCAAAACTTATAATAATGATTCAAACGTGCTAATTCATGGGAGGAGGATATGCAAATGTCATCCTCCCACAATGCGATTTTCAAAGCCTGAAACGGTTTGCGGGCGCAATTTTTGCGTGTGGATTTAGCACGTTTAAAATGCAGGTGCTAACTGGGACAGAAAAATGTCTGCTGTCACTTTGGCCAGTAGGAGGCATAGATAGAATGACAGATGACAGGAAGAGAGAATGTTCTGTAAATGTGCCAACAGATCTGGGTTGTCAAAAATAAAATTATTAAAAAAAGATGAGAATAGAGGATTCTATGTAGGAATATCTAAGCTCTGATTTGGACCCAATCACAAACAGAAGCCATGATATTTCTCCTATGGTAAAAGTCCTTGTAACAATTCATTCAACATCATTCCAGCGTAACTTCGCTGTCAGTGATCATCCGCTGAATGTGCACAAACCTGTTCACGGCAAAATGCGCCTATAACTGATCAAGTGCGCACAGCCTGTAGTCGCACATCATGCAAAAGACCCACTGTGCTTCGATGCTGATAATATAGTTAATAGGAACGAGCTAAAGACATATATAATGCAGATTAAATCCTTCATTTGCAAACTGGATGCTAAAATCACTTCTTAGCAGGTGAAAAAAAATCCCCATTTTAAGGCAGCATTATTGACAGTAACGTTATGTCATTGCAGGGCAATCGGAGCTGGATCAGTTTGATTTCCTTGTTTAAATATAGACATATGCCAGGGGAGGGTTTTGTTTATGCAGTAAAAAATTATTTTGTGTCACCAAAAAACAATTTAAACAATCAAACACGTTGTATATCGTTAAAATATTGCCAAAACAAACACAAAAAATTTAGTAAAATCACTGGAAAATAATTTATTTTTACGCACATAAATGTTCGATTTAACTTTTTTGCAGGACAGTTTTGTGATGCTATGTTTTAAAATTAGCAAAGCGATAACATACAGATTGCCAACTCCTAACAATCTATTTTTATGTTGCTAATATTACGTCCAGGCCTAAATATTGTGGCTGTTTACGATGAACTCTGAACTCTTCAAACATATACTCTCAAAAAAAGGTAGACAAATTAATTAACAGATATATTTGTCTTTTATATTGTTAATATTGATTGGCCTATTTGTTGCAAGTTACATTGAGCAAGATAAAAAAAAAATCTCATCTGCACAGATGACAAACCTGCTGTGAGAAGTCAAATATGGTGGTGGCAGCATCATGCTGTGGGGGTGCTTCTCTTCAGCAGGGACAGGGTAGGTGGTCAGAGTTGATGGGAAGATGGATGGAGGCAAATTAGGGAAATCTTGTAAGAAACCCTGTTGGAGTCTGCAAAAGACTTGGGGTGGAGGTTCACCTTCCAGCAGGACAAGGACCCTAAACATAAAGGCAGGACTACAATGGAATGGTCCAGACCCACACCCACTCGAGAATCTGTGGCAAAATCTGAAATCTGCTGTTCAAAAACAACTCTCCATCTAATCTGACTGAGCTTGAGCTGTTTTGCAAAGAAGAATGGGCAAAAATTTCAGTGGATGTGAAATGGACGTGAAAAGCTGGTAGAGACATATCCTAAAAGACTTGCAGCTGTAATTGCAGCAAAAGATGGTTCCACAAAGTATTGACTCAGGGATGCTGAATACTTTTGCACAATGCCAGTCAGTTTCGGTTTTTTATTTGTAAAAAAAAAAAAAAAAAGAAATCATGTTCATATATATATATCAGAATCAGAATCAGCTTTATTGCCAAGTTCGTACATACAAACAAGGAATTTGACTCCCGTACACTTTGCTCTCTGGGTTTTTTTTGTTTTTGTTTAATGCGTTATAAGATATATTTATGCATATATCTGTATGTCCTTAAATATACATATATACAAAGGTGTATAGTATATATGTTTGTGGTTGTAATGTGACAATATGTGGAAAAGGTCAAGGGATATGAATACTTTTACAAGCCACTGTATGATCATAAATTTCACAAAAATGCAATTTCCAGACTACTCTGTGAGTTTGTTGCGCCCTTTTTAATGACATCACAGGGGAACCCCGCATGTAAACTGACCGCTGCTACAATGGCAGAAACACAGACAGCAGTGAAGAATCTGATATTTCTTTAGATATGTTGTGATTATTAATCTGACAATATTATTTAATATTTAATTTTAATATTTTAAATTTTATCAAATAATATTTCGGTCTGTTAATGGTTGGCCCTGTGAATACCAGCCCAGTAAGGCGATGGATTTAGGACAAATTGAAAGGTGTGAGCCAAGCTCTGACATTATTGAACAGCATAAACTCCACACACATGGAATGAATTCACACAATTTTTAAAAAAACAAGAATTTATTAAAAAAAATAAGTTTAACTCAAAATCAAATATATTTCAATCAAAAAACTCTTTACTATGCTAAAAAACCCACTAAACTACCAAGGGAAATTTAAAAAATGACAAGACTAATGGGTATGTACAATATAAACAAGTTGATTAAAATGATTGAAAAAATGACCAAAGAGTGATGCAACATTACCATGCAATGTTAATTATGTCTGAGAACCAAGGATTATCTTGAAGAATCTGGAAATGAAGTTAAGTTAGTCTTGGAACTAACTTAGGCAATAATCAGCAAAACGTTAGACGACCATTCACAATGCAAGATCAGATAAATATTATTTTAATAAAATAATGTTTTACAGAATGATCTGCTGAATAAAACCAACCTTCTGGATGACTAATTCTCAATGGTGTCTCATTAGCTGCCTTTATTAAATGAAATAATATTTAAAGAAATATTATTAAAGGTAACGGTAAATTATTTAAAGAAATATCTTTGAAAGGAACCAAATCTTTCTGGCGAAATGGGGCTTAATGGTGTTTACTTAGTTATCAAATGTAGTAAAATGATGTTAGGGACATTATTTACTGGATTGAAAACTAAACCGTTCTGGGTAAATATTCTTTAGCAGCAAGCACGTGTCCTAAGCTGTTAGCAGTTAAGCGAACAAAGGAGGCTGATAGCTTAGCATCCAGAATCAAAACACACACACTTAAAATACCGTCGATAAAAGGGTTAAAATGCATAAGTGCGGACGGCGCATTATGAGCAACACTCTGTGTTTAAAATCACCCTTTAAATAAAGTTTGTCTTAACTTAAAAAAAAACACAGAACCCAAACTGACCACGTGTGCTGCAGATAGCCTGCTAGCACTAAGATAGCAGTTTCACACAAACAAAACCAAACTTCATAAATTGAAAAACGTTTAGATCATTTCATCCTAACTGTTATTCTGCCCAAACACTTAACCTCATGAACCGTGGTGAGGAAACGTTGTCCAAGGGCGAAGTTTGAAGAAACGTTCACAGTCAAGAAGCGTTAAGCCTTCGGCTAACCTAACGAAGCTGTGGGTGGGCGGCCCGTTCTGTCAGCCGGCCAAAACTGCACGTTACCGCTGATGCGGCTACTCGTCGTCCTTCTCTCAGGCAAGGAAAACCGCTTCACTCGGGTTGTAGAGACCGCGTCTCTGCTGGGGACTTTTTTGGGACACCGTTGCTTCAGCAGGCCTCGGAGAGAAAGTCAAGCCAGGCGTGTTCCTTAATTCCCGTTTTCTGAAAGAATACTGGGTGCACAAACAGTTATTCACTCATACTTATCTTTGCATATGATCGGTGATCATATGATGGTCTTGGATCCAGTTTGAAGAGATTATGTCTTTTTGCCAGCAAAAAGACTTCAGCATGCTGTGTCCCTCCGTCCAGTTCCTCTCGGGAGCTGCTTGGAAGAGATCGGGCCATTGGAAAGGGGGTGTTTTTATACAGCCAGTGGCATCATGGGAAGTCCGCTGTTATCCCCCTTTCCCCCTTCTGAAGTTGTGCTGAAAGTCTGTTAAATGCAATTTATTTTGACAACTCCAGAAAAGTGTATACCGGAGTTTTAATGTTTAAATCCATGGTCCCAACAGATATATTTCAGTCACTATCAGAGAGAGACCCAGCAGAGTCAGGAGAAGAAATTCAGCTATCATCAGATGGCAGAGAACAAGTTTTGCGGCATGCAGACGGCCATATAATTCTCTATTTTTGCTCAGATCAGTTACTGGGTAACTAAGGTATTATAAACCGAGCAATTAAACATTAGATGTACCAAATGACGCAACAAATATAGCTTCTCTATACACACGAGGGGGGCCAGCAGGACCACGTCATCTGCAAAAAGAAGAGACGAAATCCACTGGTCCCCAAACCAGACCCCCTCCGGCCCTTGGCTGCGTCTAGAAATCCTGTCCATAAAAGTTATGAACACCACCGGTGACAAAGGGCAGCCCTGCCGGAGTCCAACATGCACAGGGAACAGGTCCGACTTAGTGCCGGCAATGCGGACCAAACTCCTGCTCCGCTCGTACAGGGACCGGATGTCCCCTAATAAAGGGCCCCCGATTCCATACTCCTGGAGCACCCCCCACAAGGCATCACGAGGGTTCACAGTCGAATGCCTTCTCCAGGTCCACAAAACACATGTGAACCGGTTGGGCAAACTCCCATGAGCCCTCGAGTACCCTGTAGAGGGTATAGAGCTGGTCCAGTGTTCCACGGCCGGGACGAAAACCACACTGCTCCTCCTGAAGCCGAGGTTCGACTATCGGCCGGACTCTCCTCTCCAATACCCTGGCGTAGGCCTTACCAGGGAGGCTGAGGAGTGTGATCCCCCTGTAGTTGGAACACACCCTCCGGTCCCCCTTCTTATGAAGGGGGACCACCACCTCGGTCTGCCAGTCCAGAGGCACAGTCCCCGACCGCCATGCAATGTTGAAGAGGCGTGTCAACCATGACAGCCCCACAACATCCAGAGATTTGAGGTACTCAGGGCGGATCTCATCCACCCTCGAAGCCTTGCCACAGCGGAACTTTTTAACCACCTCGGTGACTTCAGCCTGGGTGATGAAAGAGTCCAACCCCGAGTCCCCAGTCTCTGTTTCCACCAGGGAAGGCGTGATGGCAGGATTGATGAGATCCTCGAAGTACTCCTTCCACCGCCCGATAATGTCCCCACTCGAAGTCAGCAGCCTCCCACCCCCACTATAAACAGTGTTGGCGAAGCACTGCTTCCCCCTCCTGAGGCGCCGGATGGTTTGCCAGAATCGCTTCGAGGCCGACCGGTAGTCCTTCTCCGTGGCCTCACCGAACTCCTCCCAGGCCCGAGTTTTTGCCTTTGCCACAGCCTGGGCCGCAGCACGCTTGGCCTCACGGCACCCGTCAGCCGCCTCAGGAGTCCCACAAGCCAACCACAGCAGATAGGACTCCTTCAGCTTGACAGCATCCCTTGCTGCCGGTGTCCACCACCGGGTTCTGGGATTGCCGCCGCGACAGGCACCGCAGACCTTACGGCCGCAGCTACGGGCAGCAGCATCGACAATAGATGCGGAGAACTCGGACTATATGTCTCCAACATCCCCCGGAATCTGGTCAAAGCTCTCCCGGAGGTGGGAGTTAAATACATCCCTGGCTGAGGGCTCCGCCAGGCGTTCCCAGCAGACCCTCACTATGCGCTTGGGCCTGCCAAGTCTGTCCGGCTTTCTCCTCCTCCAGCGGATCCAACTCACCACCAGGTGGTGATCAGTGGACAGCTCAGCCCCTCTCTTCACCCGAGTGTCCAAAACATGCGGCCGAAGGTCTGATGATACGACAACAAAGTCGATCATTGACCTCCTGCCTAGGGTGTCCTGGTGCCAAATGCACTGATGGACACCCTTATGCTTGAACATGGTGTTCATTATGGACAATCCGTGACTAGCACAGAAGTCCAATAACAAAACACCACTCGGATTCAGATCGGGGAGGCCATTCTTCCCAATCACGCCTCTCCAGGTGTCACTGTCGTTTCCCACGTGGCCGTTGAAGTCCCGCAGCAGAATAATGGAGTCCCTGGGGTGGGGCACTATCCAGTACCCCCGACAGGGACACCAAGAAGGCCGGGTACTCCGCACTACCGCTCGGCCCGTAGACCAAAACGACAATCAGAGACCTATCCCCGACCCGAAGGCGCAGGGATGCGACCATCTCATCCACCGGGGTAAACCCCAACACGAGACCGCTGAGCTGGGGGGCAACAAGCAAACCCACCCCAGCCCTCCGCCTCTCCCCGTGGGCCACTCCAGGGTAGAAGAGAGTCCAGCCCCTCTCAAGGAGATGGGTTCCAGAGCCCACGCTGTGCGTGGAGGCGAGCCCGACTATTTCTAGTCGATATCTCTCGACCTCCCGCACAAGCTCAGGCTCCTTCCCCCCCAGCGAGGTAACATTCCACGTCCCTAGAGCCAGCCTAAGCATCCGGGGATCGGGTCGCTGAGGTCTCCACCTTCGTCCGCCACCCAATCCTCTTTGCACTGGTCCCTCACGGTTCCCCCTGCAGGTGGTGGGCCCACTGGGGGATGGCCTCGCGTCTCTCGTTCGAGCTTGGCCCGGCCGGGTCCCGCGAGGAGTAACCCAGCCACCAGGCGCTCTCCGGCGAGTCCCAACCCCAGGCCTGGCTCCAGGGTGGGACCCCGGCTCCGCCGTACCGGGCGACGTCACGTGCCTCGATTTAATGGTCCTCATGAAGGATTCTTGAACCGCTCTTTGTCTGACCCATCATCTAGAGCCTGTTTGCCATGGGAGACCCTACCACGGGCATTTAAGCCCCAGACAACATAGCCTCTAGGATCATTTGAACACTCAAACCCCTCCACCACGTTAGGGTGGCGGTTCAAGGAGGGGCATAACTGAACCGGTTTAGGCTAAACCTGACTCCCCCTTACTCCATCCAACAGGGAGGGAGGAAGGCTCCCTCCCTGATAAACTTAGCCACTCTAACTATAAGCTTTAACAAAAAGGAAAGTTTTAAGCCTAGCCTAAAAAGTAGACAGGGTGTCTGCCTCACGGACTAAAAACTGGGAGCTGGTTCCACAGGAGAGGAGCCTGATAACTAAAGGATCTGCCTCCCATTCTACTTCTAGAGACTCTAGGAACCACCAGTAAACCTGCAGTCTGAGAACGAAGTGCTCTGTTAGGAACTTATGGAACAATCAGATCTCTGATGTATGATGGAGCTAGATCATAATTCAGGAAAGAGAAAATCTCTACAAAATTGCTAATATTGTGCATTTTTAGTTATATGCATTTGAGATGTGACTGGCTCAGATTGAACCAAATATGGACAAAACAGAATGTACTATTTTAAAAGACAATATATTACAAACACTATAAGTTCTGTTGAGTTGTTTTGAAGCACAATTAATATATTAATGCACTGTTAGTGTTTTAATGCATGTTCACTTTCAACTCTGAAAACCCCAAATCAAAAGAGTGCAAGTATAGTCTGTTTGGATCAAGAACAGTTTGACTATTTTGTTTAATTTACTTTTTCATGTGACAATAAGTTAATAAACATGTAACATGTAAATCATTGCATGCTTTTCTTTACTTGCCCTGTCCAGCAAATGTCCGGCCCAGCTCATGGTCTTAGTTTTAAAATTTTGTCCAACTGAATTGGTATTTGATTAGCCCTGCTCTACTCTGTGTTAGTGTATCACATACAATCCCAAGGAAATACACTGAAGTTGTTGATTATAATGTGACAATAGTGAAGATTTTTAAAGGGAAGAATATTTGTTGCGCATTGTAAATAGACTGGAAACTCAACTGTTTTAGAAGGTTATCAATCTTGAGAAACTGTGTTTCAAATGTCTGATGTTCTACTGAAATGCTTTTAATATGCTTTGTTTAGAATCCATGTGGTAAAAGTACACCAGCTCTCCCTCTCAGCCCTGTTGATACTGCTTTGCTCAGACTGGCTGGTTTTAGCTTTGACATAGGGCTGTGCTCACTGGTGGTGTGATTATCAAATCTGTGTCTAAAATAGTACCAGGGTTTATGACATCCTCACAGGTTATGTCAAATTTTCTGTCTGACTGCTTTGACAAACTATTCCAGAATCACACAAATAATCTTGAGCACAAAGATGACGACATTTTCCCATGAATAATTAAATGCACAAACCAAAACCCTGTCTAAGAAGAGCTATTTTAAAACAGACCTAGGTGAAATTTGGTGCAAAAGGTTCACCAGAGTCTCTGTGGAGCATCTCATTCTAAATATGCTTGTACAGTAATCTGTGCATGGCAGAAAGTGTTGCCCAAGTGGCTGATATTTATGTTGGTGGACGATAAATGGATTCATAAATGCCACTTTTACTGGCTGGCTTGACATGTGCTTTACAACAACATGATGAACAGTCGGCATTAGCCAGCTTTCTTAAAAGGCCTCACTGGAAGAATCCATCGACTCTGGGAGAGAAATCATTAGTCTGA
Source organism: Crenichthys baileyi (assembly GCA_036173005.1). Taxonomy (NCBI): domain Eukaryota; kingdom Metazoa; phylum Chordata; class Actinopteri; order Cyprinodontiformes; family Goodeidae; genus Crenichthys; species Crenichthys baileyi. Next base: position 204,537 of record JAHHUM010001499.1, read on the forward strand.
AACAAAAAGGCCTGTAGAGCATATGAGGGGGATAATGCTTTAAAATAGACACCCTTCATCTAGTTTCCACACAATACTAATACTAATACTTAAAATAATAAACAATATTTGTATTATTATTGTAGATATTGTAAATACACACACACATATATGTATATATATCTATATATATATATAAATATATATATAGATATGTTTATACACAGCTGTTTACACAGAAAAAGACAGTGGAAAACTAAAGACTAGAAAAATATAAAAGAATAATAAGATGATTTTTTTGGGTAAAATAATGCTTTTTATTCTTCAATTTAAATAGATGTATAGATAAAACTTATATTACAATGTTTTTTAAACCAAAGATTTTAAAATGTATTTAATCCATGTCATTCCAGATTGCTTGATGAAAATCTTAATTATACATATTTTGCCCATGTGACTAATATCTAAAGATTTATCCTCAACGTTTAGACAAGCCCAGTATTATTTACACCTGGTGGGTTAGATTTAAATCTATTTTTATTCAACCAAGAAGTTTGTTTCTAGAATGTATATATCTTGAAAAAAAAAATCGGCTTTTATTTAAATTTTTATTTGAATGGCACATCTACAGTTATTTATATTCTTCTTAATAATCAGTAGAAGAAAAACTTTATTGGCATTATAGCAATAAACAGTGGTATGAATAATTTTGTTCTTAACTGCACCTACAGGTAAATAAAAAACATGGTTATCTGAAGCAAACAAAAAGCCAGAACTAAATACAACAGGACTTGACAAGGAAACTAAATGTTCAGGATGTTATGTGAAACAGCAAGACTGAGTATAACTGAGTAAACAGCAATGATCATCTATAAACTAGGATGAGATGTGTGATCAGAAAAAAGACAACAGGCAAGGAAAACAGGCTAAGGAAGCAAAACCCCTCTTAATTTTAAATGAAGTTATTGAGTTATGTGTTAGCATTTCATTTACAGCAAATCATTTGTAACAAAGTGTGAGGCTGAGAAGCTTAGGTATAAACATAGACAAAACATCTACTGATCTTTAATAAATCAGTCTCATGCATGATGAAACAAAGTCACATTTTCTTTCCTCAAGCAGAAGCACTTTATTTGTCTAGACTCCTGTCTTTTTAAACAAAAAAATCCAGACCAAAATAAAAGGAAGAGTAAATATTTCTGCTGCTGAGTAAGAAGCTGGTGTTTATAGGGAACAGCAGAGGGTAATAAAAAAAAAATTAAACTCTCAAAAGCCAGATTTTCAAAATAAATGTGAATGTTAGTTGGTAATTATTTCAAAAGTGGAATTTTTCTGCTGCTGGGACACATTCAGTGAGTGTTTATGTAGTGACTGGATGTTATCATCTACGTCTATCAGTGGGATGTGAAAAAAAAAATCAAGCCGTAATTTTAGTCGTAACAACTTTTAAATTTCCTAAAATACATTAGTTTATTTCTGATTTAATTCTCAATAGTCATTTCCTACAGATAAATGTACACATAGCTTTCAGTGTCTTGTTTTCCTTTACACTGAATTCACACTGAATGTAAAATGTTCATATGTCTCCTGTTCTCTTTCTCTTAAATGTTGAGACTTTAACACTTCGGTTTCATAAGCAAGTGCCCTGAAGCAAAATGGGTCATCTAGCTAGGATAAATCAAATGTGTCTTTTGGTAAAAAAAGGGTTTCATCTAATAGTTTCCAAAACTGACCCACATTTTCTCAACAAAGTTGGATGTGACCTGATTGTTGCTCACACTGAGCTAGGTTCTGGTTCTGCTGAAGGTTTCTTCCTGTTAAAGGGGAGTTTTCCTTTCAGCTGTAGCTACATGCATGCTCAGTATGAGTGATTGCTGCAAGTCAGTGACTCAATGCAATTGGCTTAGATAGATAATATTTTTACCAATTCAAATAATAAACTAGGATGAAATTACAATGTATATAATTGACTTTGAATGTTTACATTGAATTAGCTATGCATTTCTGAAAATACATTGGATTTTTTATTTAAAGTACCGTGACACGACTTTTGTTTTTAATTCGCATTATATAAATACTGTAGATTAAATGTCGAAAACTGAACATTTTTGCCTCTTGCTTGTTCATCAATAAAATTGTAAGTAGATGTTTTATGTTTATGTTTTTAGCTCCTGTGCATTGGTGTTATCTTCTTGTCTTGAATCAGACAAAAACTTGAAATAAAAGCTATGCACCAGAAAACCAAGCAGATTTACTCAAACCCATTAAAGAACTACCCAATCCAAGATCATGAAATATGGTTTAAGACAAAAAAAACACAAATAAAAACCCAGAAGCCATATAAAAGATACTGTACCTACACTACCTCTCAGTCTACTATCTGCATGTTTGTATCAATCTCGACAAAAGTGACTGGTGAAGTGTACATCAACTCATTAAAAGTGCACAAAACTGTTAATTGTTGTGCATCTTCTCTTCAGTGTAACCCATTCGCAGGTCAATTAACATGAAAATAAATTTTATGCGCTGGTCAGAAGTGACTTTCGTTGGCGCCTCTCTGTCGTGCTCCACCAAACTATGCACTTACCAAAAGCCCACTGGTAAAGAGACTCATATCTCCCCAACTTCCCCCCTTAATTGGCTGATCAATTATTAACACACCAATAAACTTGCTGAATAAGTAATGGCATTAAGGCTTATGTGGCGTTTCAAGCCAACAGCCCAGACATTTGGGCAAATATTTGTTGTTGATCTCTTTGAGACAGTGTTTATCGTCTGAAATTTTGAGGTCATTTTAATTTTCAGCTTGTCACTTACCTTAGAGGAGGGAACAATATTATTGAATTAGATTGCAGTTTATTTTGTCACCAACACACAATAGAAACAACAGCAAGGGAACATCCTCCATAAAGGTGAAAATTTTGTTCATCATTTTAACCAAGTATTCCTGAACCACATCAATATTTAACAGTCTGTTGCTTTGTGTATGCGTTACCAGGTTTAAAACATGCAATATGTTCATGTTATGTACAATGTTATTGTATTTAAGATGTTATAGCTTATTGATAAAACCTAATGATTAATATAAAGTTTTTATACTGCTGTCAGATTAAGATTGAGACTTATTTTTATTCAACCAAAAAGTATTTTTCCAATTCAAAATGACAAAAAAGAGAGTAAGACAATATAAAATTGGGATTTTTTTGAAAAAAAAAACTGCTTATGTGTACATTTCAACAAAAATGGTTTTTAAAAATTGATTTATACTGTTGTCATTATTCAGTGGAGAAGTCTTCAGGTTCAGCTTCCCTTTTTTATTCTGCATGTACATTTTTTTCTGCAGCAAGACGCCACGTTCCTACAGGGATGTTGAATGTGGTTGAGGCAAGCCAATCAGCTGACTAGACTATTTAACTATCTAAGCATTTACTGACATTACAACAATTAAACCCTTCTAATAATTGCTGACAAGCCTCTTGCATGTTTCCACTGGTGTTTCTGTTCATTCGACTTTAGCAATAAGTCTTTGCGCTTTGAAGGTTTTAGTTTTCTCCAAGTCGGTACTCTGGCTCCAAAATGGCTAATATTATTTCCAGTCAGAAGAAATATGTAAAAAAAAAAACAATAAAACATTACTTTAAACATAATTCTGCCCGGGCTATGAATAATTTTCAGCTGGGGTATATAACTCTAAAATGTTTGTATTAATTCAAGTCGTTAGGAATAACCTTGCTTACTATTACTTATAGATGAGCTTTCATACACACACCATAAAGTATAAATGCTAATGTTTTCACGTTTGTTAGGATATGGATAAGAATCCTCACTGACGCACGTTATAAGGACAAATGACCTACAGTTTGACATGAAGTTTAGTACATTTCTGTAACCATCCCTCTGCCTTATTTAGATTAAAAGTGTTAAAAGTATAGTACAGGTTGAGAGTCATTCCTTTACGAGAAAGTGTTGTAGACAGTGGTGACGCTTCTGGGGAACAAGGGCCGTGGGAACTCCGAGGCATCTAAAACCGCCGACAGGGTGCAGTAGCTCGGACAAAGTCAAAGGAGACCTTAAAAAAATACTGTAGTATATAATATATTATATATATATATATATATATATATATATTATATTATATATATATATATATGAATTTGTTGAGCTGATAGATGTGCATCTGGCTTTTTTTCAGCCAATTTCTGCAGATAAATAGTCTGCACATAATCAGGCTGATTATCTTGGCTATTTTTTCAGTCTCCTTGGAAACCTCATTAAATCTTTTAAAATGAATAAATCACAACTGCTTTACAAAGCTGACACCTGTTAGGAAAATCACAGGTGATCAGGCTGTTCTGAGCTAGCTGAAACTGTGCCTGGAAAAAAGCCACTTTCCAGCATTCATGCTGCTTGAAAGTGTGTGTTAACTTGATGTCAGGGAGCTAACCTGTCTTCATGCAGCACTGTAGCCATCTCACTTCAGCAAATGCAGCCTAAAAATAGCAACAGAAATTGCTTAAAGGAAAAATAAATTAGTCTGAACACCCTGTTTGAAAAACACACTTTGCCAAATGAGACTTTGTTTTCAACTTTTTTCTCTCCTTCGTTAGACTTTTCTGACCCCCACTATGCTATTCTCTTTTCAGAGCTTAAATGGAAACCTCTCAAGCATGCAGGCAACGTTCTGAAATAAGTATCCTGTTGTTTTAAATAATAAATTATCGATAAAAATAGAATAAATAACCTACTTCTGGATTCTGGTTTTGGGTTAATTTTATGTTGTTAATATTGTACAAATTTAATGAAATAAACAAAAGACATGATCAGATCAATTCATGTGAATCTTTCAACCAATAAACAACCCTTATATTTAACACTCGGTGATCTCAACCCAGGCTGCACATGTCTGTGTGTGTGTGTTTGTGTGTGTGCGTGTGCATATGTGTGAGTGCGAATGTAGAGATTTAGCATGAAAGAAATAAGTCAACCCTTTTCTAAACAGCAGTCAAACAGGATTTTCATTTTTAGACTTAGCTCCTCATCAGCCTGACGTATTCTAGAGGGAGACGAGCTCCATCTGCCTCAACAACTGCAACTGTTTCATCTGCTTCTGCTTCATGCTGAATAATACGATTCACCTCTTTTGTTCATCTCATCTCGTTCCTTTCTCTCCCATTCTCGTACCTTTGCTGTTCTCAGAATCAATCAATTTCTTCTTTCTTTAATACTTAAGTCCTCTTTTGTTTTTTTCAGTGTTGACAGATGATGACAGTTTGGGAGGTTTTATTTTCTTTTTCTTGCCTTTTGTTCTTCCAAAAAATGCTAAAATAATGCTTTATTTTTTCTACTGTAATTTTTCTTTTAAATTTTGTAGGTTTGTATTAATTTTTATTGCCCACTGTTCTACCTTCCATTTGGTGTTTTATTTTTTCCTTTCTGCTCAGTCCCTCTGCAGCAGAATTAATGGCTTCATCTCGCCGTGGAAGTAATCCCCTTTGACATTAACAAATCAGGATCATTTGACATTTCCCTGTCAGCCACATAAATATATAAGATATATTTATATATATATATATAAGATCACTGCATGTACTAGAATAGACATGAGGCCCTTCTTTGTCCTCCCCTTGTTTCTTCTCTTTAGGCAGTTGCAGTAATCAATTTAAATAATATTTAACCAAATGTATGCAGGGGAAAATTAATTTACCTTCATGGCTCAACTGACAGCTATCCAGAATGGTTGGGTAAGGTTGGATAACTTCTGCTAATTCTCCCAGTTTTCTCTATTTGCAGTGAGAATCTAAAATAATCTTAAAAAATTAATTTTGTTTGATTCTAAAAAAACTAAAGTAATATAAAGTCATTTGTTGTATTTAAAGAAAACATGGGTCTGTGTGTATATTTGTTGTTCACATTTTATGGACATTTATTTTTTACAACTTTTATTATTTCTTATTACTTGTGGTCAGTGTTATTGTTCAGTCTGTCATGAGGTGGTTCATCAACAGTAAATGTGGGAATGTCACAGTCTGCTTTGCTTTATTTAATTATGTAACATTTAGGTCAACATCTAAAGAAGAGGAACTGTTAATCGAGAAGGGCAGGTATACATAAACACATTTACTGGATATCTTTATGTGTGTCATGTATGCAGTGGTGTCTCTTATTAGCTGGTTTTATCACTGTAAAAAATATGTTAAATTTACTTTTTCAGTTTCTTTACTTTCAAATATTTATAACAGTTTTTGTGACATTGTTGTCAGGAAGCTAAGGACATTTCTGAGCAGATATTCAGATTGTCTGGTTTGTTGTTACTTCGTCCTCTTGGTCCTAAATTTTAGTTTTGAAACTATGAAAACGTTTAAAGCGCATCAGGCACCTGCTTATCTGAAGAAATACTACCACAGCCAGAAATTAAAATAGAACACCCAGAAACCAATGTGATTGGGTCTCTTGGCTTTTGTAGGAAAAGCCAACACCATATAGAATCCAGTCACAACGCAAAGGCCCCAAAGTAGATATGTATATCATGGTACTCAGAACTATGTTTGTCCTTAACATACATTGCAAAGGGGGATGGAGTGGTTCCTTAAAATTGGTGATAACTTTCTATCTGCTCAAGAGATTTTTGTGAAGAGTACCATCTAGCTGATTTTCAATTGGTGGGTTCTGAATAGTTTGCTTTGAATCTACTATTTCTGCCATTTATGCTGCTTGAGAAAGGAACATGAGGTAGAAATGGGCTTGCTGCAGAGAGCCTTCAATTAATGGACTGCCATCTGATTTTGTAGTTTTTAACTTTATAAATGTTGTCACATCATTAGTGATTTCACTATGCCCTTGCTCTAGAATACTGAGAGCCGTTTCATTCAAAATTAAATAAATAAATAAATACTGCTATTGATAAATTATAAATAAATATTCCATGAAATAAAACAAAATAATTATGCTAAAAGAAATTTTCATCTTATTTTATTTAATTCATTTCAAGATTTATTTAATTTACTTAAAGATTTATTTATTTATTTATTTCATAACGCAGTTTTATTTTGTGACACTTTTATTTTGTAAAGCTTTACGTATTTCAGTGACTGCTCCTTTTTAACCCCATTTTTCATTTTAAGCTCTTTCTATTTCATGTTCTTATATTCAAATGAGGGGGCGTTTTATCTGCTGGGCGGCGCTGGGACAGCAGGGCCGAGCTCAATTCGTGACAGTGGCAGGCAGAAGACAGCATGCCGGAGGGAGCCAGAGGATTCCGCGAGGAATCCCCTGGCTCCCCTGGTGCCAGACAGGCCGTAGAAGCCTGCCACAGCGGTTGCCTCTGTTTTTGTGGAAACCAGTGCTGATTATCGGCAAACGGGATGTCATTATTGTTATAGCCTGTTACTTTCAAATGATGATGTCTTTATTGGTTTTTATTTAATAAACAGCGTTAGACCCATAACATAAGGTGGCTGTATTTACTTGAGATGGAAAATAAATAGCACTATGTGTGTGTGTATGACGTGCTGAAAGGATGACGACGACGTATTGCACAAACAACTTCCACAAAAACAGCAGCAACCACTGTGGCAAGCTTTTACGGCCGGTCTGGCACCTTCCTCGTAGAATCCCCCGGCTCTCTCCAGCATGCTGTCTTCAGGCGGGCAGCGGCATGCTACTGCCGGCCACAGCCACGAATGGAGCTGCTCTCCCAGCGCTCTCCACCAGATAAAACTCCACCCCTTCATTTGAATATAAGAACATGAAATAAAAAGAGCTTAAAATGAAAAACGGTGTTAAAAAAATTAAAAGTCACTGAAATACGTAAAGTAGCTTTACATAATAAAAGTGTCACAAAATAAAACTGCATTATGAAATAAATAAATAACTGAATAAATCTTTAAGTAAATTAAATAAAACAAGAAAAAAATGTCTTTTAACACAATTATTTTGTTTTTTTTCATGGGGATATTTATTTATTTCATGGAATATTTATTAATTTATCAATAGCAGTATTTATTTATTTAATTTCGAATGAAACGGCTCTCCATACTAGAACACGTTTCATGGTGCTGTAGAATTTGCATGTCAGATAGCATTATTCCTTTAAAATCTTTAAAATTAATAAACTGGAGAAAGACCAGATTATATTCAATGATAAAGCCTTTGAAACATCGAAGAACTCCTAAAGAAATGCATAAAACCAGAGGTTTGCTGTGAATTTTAGGAACAATTATTGATTACAATAGCTACCATGATAATATTTCCCATGGCTGTCATTTAAAAATGAAAACCATTTATCATTAAATCATATTTGGTGAAAGCAGCAAATACCTTTGATTGTCCATGAAACCAAGCATATCAAGTGTTTTGCTGTAAACACAAGCAGAAGGCAGTGAGGGTAAAGACAGAATATTTTTTATATCTTAACTGAATACAGAAGGAAGCAAGATGAGAAGTAAATAATTAACTTTATTAATTATGAACTGTAAGAACATCTTAATGCGATCTTAATGCTGGGAAAACTATAGTAATATGCAGCAGCTGTTGGACTACTGGTAAACATTTCACTCAATGAACATGTCTTTTTTTGCACATTTCTCTCATAGTGGTTCCATGTTTCTAACAATAGAATTAATATCAGACTTAAAAAATCTATATTGTAAATTGGCAAATTTAAAGGATTTTCCATTGTTTTTATTTACATATATTCATTTACTCATTCATTCGTTCATCTTCTATACTATACACTTATTGCAGATTGGGTCACAGGGGAGCTGGTGCCTATCTCCAGCAGTCTAAGGAGCGAGAGGCAGGGTGCTTTTTTTTTTTCCCACATTTTAACAAAACTGTGGTAATAATAATTATGATGATAAATTTACACACAATAATCATGCTAATAAAAGGATACCAGGAGATATCTAGTGCATTTATTTAGTGAGCAAACTTGCCACTGTAGGCATTAGAGGCCTGGTGATTCTCCTAACCTGGGGTTCCAGTGAGTCTGCATACTTAGAAAAAGCTTTTTTAAATTTGAAAATCACATTCAAGTGAGTGGATAAAAAGGCAATGTAAGAGTAAAGTCATATGATTATGTTTACAACAAAGCAGCTGATGATATCTTGTAATGCAGAATCTAATAAAACCTCTTGCTCTTACAAACATACAAGCTAAAGTCCCCATTTTAAGGACTGCACACACACTCATAAAACCAGTCATCAGGGTCATTCTCAGCGAAGTGATTCTGTAATGAGCGGTAATGAGGGAGCCTTAGATCACCAACAACCTCTGCTTGCTATCGTGGGCATTCTCCCTTTTCTCTTGCATGCCTGTAGTCATATTATCCTGTGTGAGTTCATAAAGTCTGTTTTTAGTCTACTAAAGGGACTTGGTACTTTAAATCTAAGCTCAATTCCATTGGGGGGTCAAATTGAAATGCTCAGTTTAAGTCATGGGGTAAACTTGCCGAAATCTCTTTGAAAAAGCTTTTGAAACTATACATTTAGAAACAGAAATTCATTTAAGAAATTTAAGACATTTAAGAAATCAAAACTAAAATATTCTATCGGTTAAATAAAAGCAATAGAAATGTATTTTCTTAACTTCTGAATCCTTCCTCTCCATCAGCAATTTTCAATAGTGTTCGACCAATATATAAATTAGCCGGCCTACAGTAAATATCAGCAATCATTCCTGATGGCGAACACTTCACTGATATTTAAACAGATGATTGGCAGCGCAGCATTGTTGCTGCTATGTTGTTGCTGTGACGCGCAATGCACCCTTCTGTCCATTTGTCACAGAATCACAGTTTGGCCCCAGGAAACACTAGACACTGTGCTGACTACTGAATAAAAGGCTCGTTCTAATTTTTCATTGCCCATTTTAGATTTATTTTGTCTGCTATAGGCAGGCAAAACCTTCCAACCAGCACCAGGTTTCAGAGCTCAACTTTCAGCCTAACTAGTTTTGACTTTAATAACCATGTTTTTATACCAGTGACAAAGCGAGCATTGTCATGTTTAAATTTTGCTTTTTTGCATTATGCACAGCACATAAATAATCCTGCTTGGTTGCATGCCAGCTGCTGCTTAGCTGTTTCTCCACGAAGGAGCTAAGGAGCTGACATGGAGCCAGAGAGAAAAGCTACAGGCTCTATGTGTTTACCCTAACCCTGCGTGGAGTTATTATATGAAGCAGAACATGTCTGTCCTGTTTGGAGACTCCATTGTGTAACCTTTACCAGACACACACTGCTGTTTATAGATGTTTATAGACTGTTGATACACACTATTGTGTATTTGCCTTCAGCTGCATGCTTACATGTAGGCAAAATAAAATGAACAGAATCGACCTAAAATATCATCAGTCGTCGGCCTGGACTTTTAAATATCATATCACAATAGAAACATCTGTATTGGTCGACCTGTATTTTTTAATGAATATGTCTAGTAGGAATATTCTACAACAGCTCAGCAATTAGCAAAGATATGCAGCTACTAATATTCCAAGTTAAATTTAGAAAATCCAAGAAGTCTTTATTGGAATGGAACTTCATTATTATTAAGAATCAGGCTCTGATTTATGTAAATTCTCCAGATTGAAGGAGAGCATCAATGAGATGACTCCTATATGATGTGTTGATCGTTGTCATCAAGAGAAAAATGTCTCATGAATGTAAATGTGCTAAAGTCCTGTGTCAATGCTGAAGCTTTAAAACCGGCAGCTGCAAACTCAAACATTTTCGAATGAGATCCCTGATACAAGCGGCTGTAATGGGCTTCCTCCGTAGGGTGGCCAGGCACGTCCTTAGAGATAGGGTTGGAAGCTCGGCCATCCAGGAGGAGCTCGGAGCAGAGCCGCTGCTGCTCCACATCCTGAGTAGTCAGTTGAGGTGGCTCGGGAATCTGTATCGGATGCCTCCAGGACGCCTCACTCGGGAGGTGTTCCATGCAAACCCCATTAAAAAGGACGCCAAAACAGGAAAATTGTGTGTCTGAAGAGAAGATCTTGCTGCTAAAAAAAACAAAAGCCTTTCTAAAACAAGTGTTGTTTGGAATGATTTATATAAACATGTTTCTTTCAGTGGGATACAGTTCATTCTGTGTGGTTGGGTTACGGTAAGGGTATGTCAGTGACTTGCATAAAATTCGGATTAAATGACCAAAACAAAGTAAAACTCAATTACAGGCCTTTATTACTGCATTATGGACATTTATCTATATGGGCTTGTTTGAGCACGTGTGTGCTCATGTTCTCATAACTGGGGTATAATTTCGCAGCCCTCTCCACAGAGTTTTACTACCACTAATGAGTTTAATTTCACAAACACCCCAAACAACAAAGTGGTTTTGAATCTCACCTTATTACCTGACTTCAGATAAATCGCTCCATACAAACTATCTCATTTGTTTGCTATGACAAACTCAAATGAGAGCAAGCCTCTTTTAATATGTCTCAGTCAAGCAGGATTGGTTAAAGGGTGCTATTCAATTATGAAAGTTTTCACATTGGTAATTAGTCAGGGCGGTAACGTATTGTTTTATGGCTTCGACTGTGCATCTAGGTAGGAATGAGATGTTTTTAATGTGCGCACTGAGAGGATTTTGTTTGTTAATGCACTGTCTGTAATGAAGCAATGCAATCTCGTCAATGTGAATGACAAAAACAAAAAAAACTTTGCTCACACAGAATCGCTCCAGCGACTGACTGAAAACTGTAAGGGCTTGGCTCTTATTAGTGTGGAGCTGTTTAACAGTTTATTTATTTGTTTTACTTACGATCACATATTGCTAATATTATAATAATAATAATTATTATTATTATCAACATTATTATTATTACTATTATATTATCAATATTATTAATGCATTTTTTCAGTAAACAAAATTACTTCGAATCATTCAGGGACTGTAGATGTTATAATACATAACAAAATTAAAAAGTAAGGAGAAAATAAAAACAAGTAATTAAATAAAAGTTGCTTAATAAGCAGAATGCATGTTCACGTTTTGATAATAAATACTTGAATAAATCCTGGAGCCTAAACTAATGAAGATCTCTGGAGCGATGCCATCTCGTTAGCGATTTAAAAAAAATGGTGCAGAAAAACAGGCATTTTAGGAATAATTTGTGTTAACATTATGTTTGCTGTGCTGGATTTTTACTGAAACATGGTACCATGTTAATTTCTTTCCCAATGAGAAAGCAGTCACAGTGTAATAAATAGCAATTTAAATTTTTCCCTCAATTCATATGTAACAGAAACAGAATAAATAAACTTTCTAGGCATGTGGAATGACTGCTTTTGTGTTTGGTATTTATGGTCTTTATTTACTCTGATTTAATAACAACTGTTGATGACAGTAAAATAGGGCATTTTGGGGTTCCATTAAATTGAACAGTAACAGAACATTATCATACACACCCCTTTCTACAATACTTAAATGAATAAATGTCCGCAACGTGTAAAACATTTTCAGGGAATTTATGGCAGTTTGAGACCAGGTGTACTCTCGTAGAAATTGCAGAATTAGCCATTTTTAATCTCATAGTTTAGGCACAAAAATCAAAGGAATAGTAATCAATGATAAATTTAATTCAATTGAAGGAAAAACTAGGAATTTCAAGATATTTGAGTCATACACTTAGAAATTCCTGCAGCATCCTTTGCTCATATTTGACATACTGTTCTTATAAATGCCAAAGCGCTAAATTCCCTACTGTCTCTCTCAATCTGACAATACCAATTAGTTGTAATGGCTCATTAACAGCAATCCCTACTAGGTCAGCATCCCCAAAACTGCTGATAGTGGATGGATGGGGAAAATTAAAGGGAGAAAAAAAGAGAGTAAAATAATACAATGAGAAGAAAGACAAAACAAAGCATAGCAGATGAATGCTAAATGAGGTCCATTTGAAAACTGTTACCCTTACAGCCATTTAAACACGAAGCCTTTGGCTTTTTCCGCAACTGTAATTACTATTAGCGCACAGTGCTTTTTCAAGTGCTCTTGACCTTTGTGTGTTATTGAATGTTGCAGTAACTGAGCATTGTGCAGCCTAATCAGGTTGTTATTAACACAAGAGGAGTGAAGGGTGATGAAAGAACTGAGAAGGGAGGTGAGGACACAGACATCATTTCTGTATCTCATCATTTACTCCTATTTAGATCTAAGCTTGCTTATCATTCGCTGAAAGCATTACCCCATCACAGACAGGTAGAGGGAAAGTGAAATATTTGTTCATATAGCAACTATATTTCAATCCTTATTCAGCTGCCAACCCTAACCCTAACTCTAACTCTAAGGCCCTGCTGGCTTTTAATGGTCCATGTTTATTACTAAGCCCAAATCAAATACCTAAATGTGTAGAATGTTTAGAAATATGTAATTATCACAGGGCCAAGTGCTCATCTAAGTTAAAACAAAAATATATTTATCATTTTGAAAAAAAAAAAACAGTGGGCTCTGCAGTTTAATAACAATGTCAGCATTTTGACTTTGGGGATGTTTGAGGAAAGTCAGTGATAGATTAACACAGATTGTGTCAGCATGTGTGTCCTCATTTCTCATAACTGCACATGAGAAGGTGCTCATAAGAGAACAGAAGAAGGATCAAATTCCATCACCTGTTATAACACCTGTGATGAACGGGTAGTGAAATAGGGTTAATGTATGGAAAAGGAAATATATTATGCAATGTAGGTTAATAAAAACATGTTTTTTATCTAGTCAACTAGAAACAGATAATAGAAATTATTTAGCTAGTTCTTTTTTTCAGACCTAAAAGACCTATTGTTATTACAGCAAAGGTCATGCAGATGGGTCATTTGTCTTGGTTCTTTGGTCTTGGTCTCAGGTTCTCATGGTTGGATTGGGCTATGTATTGAATACTGACCAAAACCAGTAGAAATCTTGGCAGCTTGCTTTTTTTCCACTTTGCTAAAACCATTCTGAAGTAATAAGATTTCCCTTCATATCAATTTTAATTAAAGCCTATTGGCAAGCAAAGTTGTAAATGAATAGTTCAATTCACAAGAAAGATGTCAATAAAATTGACTCGCTATTATTATTTTTTTTTCTTTTTGGTTCTACATGTATTGTTAAAAAGCATGAGGGGCGTGGGCACCATACACCCATCATGCTTTGTCTAGTGCGGTGTAAAGATATAATCATGCTCTCTGTAACTAGAGGGGAAATATGCTATGACTGCCTAAAATACGCCCAGGGAGCGTCATGCTTATAAAAGCATCACTGATGACTTCATAAACTATATTTGCTGGCGTTATTACCTGTTAGTAAAAGTTAATTCTATAATAGCATATTTCGACAGTAATTTGTGGTTCCAGAACAAGCCCAAATCACTATCTATCACCACCATGCCTTAAAAGAAGGTGCCACTTATCAGCTTTAGAACCCTTGTTGAAAATTATTTCTCTGTAGTAAAATGGAGGTCAAATTATATAAATAAATAAAAAATAAATGTAAAATTGTTGATCTCTTTCTGAAGTGGTATTGCATTAAATGTTTCAGAAGAGCTTGCTGCCATACATCTCTTATCATTGAGATAGTTGCAGGTAATTGCTGCTGCGACACCTGGCAGCTACCTTTCCTCTTCAATCCTACAGAGGCAGCAAGAGTCTTCTTTTGTTGTTTTACTGGACTGTATGTATATTCATAGAAAGAAAAATTTTTCCTAATGCTGTATATGACATCTATATATATATATATTCATATATATTAGTATATATATATAGTAGTAGATAGCTATTATAGTATATATATATGTATATATATAGAGTAATTATTTATGTATATATTATATATATTATATATATATATAGATAATATATATATATATATATATAACTGTACCTAATTACGACATCACAAAAATAATTCCCTTACCGGTTATTAGTCCTTTTTCAGGCAGAAAATTTCCCTTAGTGGCAGAAGATGTCTCAGGCTAGGTTTTAAGTGTTTTGAGGGGCTGGTAAAACTGCTTATCTTTTTATAAAACACCAAAAAAATAAAAAAAAAATAAATCTGATACAGTAAATGTTTTCATTTTAGGCCAAGATTGGCTTGAAGATTTCGTTGATTTCTGATCTAGTAAAAAACAAAGTATTAGTAAACACATATGAATAATGGGACAAGTAGAATACAGGCAATGGATATAATAAAATAATTGAAAGAGGTTGCAAAGCAATTTTAAACAGATCTGGGCAGCAAAAATCTGAAAATTATTCCGTATTTAATGCAGTCAGTGTTACTAATTCATATATATTTTGTTAATAAATGAATACTAATTTCAGTACTTGACCGTGAACTACCTTCAGACAGACATATTCCTGTCTAGATCCAGCCTTTGTGGGGTTGGACAAGGTTGATCTTGTTCACTGATTACTGATTTTTCACAAAACTCAGCTGTATCACAATGACCCAGTCTCTGATGGCCAAAGTAGGCTATGCTGCAATGTTACAGATAAATCAACCACTTTATTTCTAATCCTCTTTCTTTCAAAACAAGAAGTACATTTGTTTTGTTTCTTCTTACCATGAATCAAATAGGAATATTAATTTATGAATCAATTCACATATCATTAATTTCAATTCAAAATTAATTGCATGACTTTAGCCTGTGTGTTTGGACGCAGTGTCAACTAAAAAACTATTGCAGTGACGAGAACGCTCATGGGTCAATGAAAAGGCATTTATCATATTTTTCTAACCTTTTCCTTGTCAAATGTGTTCAGACTTGTAATTCACAATTGTTATATTTCCTTTTATGTCCGGAATTGACCAATATGTTAAAAAAGCATTTAAAAAAGTCAGGCTCTAAACTGAAAAACAGGCTTGTTGATGTGTTTAGGTCATGTTAGGAACTTGGGCACCAATACATAACAATGTGGTCACCTAAGAGAAAAATGATCATCAATGTCTCAAACTTTAAGCTAAAGTTAAGATTTTCAACATGTGGTGATATGTCTAGTGAGGTGGTGGAAATTGGGACAAGACTGTTAACTGACAACAGAACATCAGTTTTGCTGTGACGTATCACAGTCACGCCTCAGTGCTTGTGCTGTTGTGACTTACTACTCAAGATATTGACTAAGTGTATTTTGCCCTCCTCCCTCAGCTTGGGGCTGTTCCTTACCTTAAATCCAATGTAACACTGACTTTTCACCTCTTTATTTACCTGGCCCCTCAGCTACATTTCCTACATAGATGATCTTTGAAGCATAATGCTTTTTGTTCTGCCACTGAAAGTATGATCTCATCCATTCAACATATTTCATTCAGATAGGTTTTTTTTAAGAAAGTCAATTTTCTGAGAATTTTGAGGACATGATTCAAAGGCTCTTATTGTCTAAGAAACATTAATTAAAAGAATTTGTATCCAGATTGTATCTACTCTATTCCATTCTATAGTCAATGGGCCAATTTCCTTGCGTGTGTTTCATATATTTAAGAGTTTTCGATATAATGATTGTTGGTCTTTAACAAAATAATCTTCAGAATGGATATTTTCATATTATGGGTTTTAGTGAAAAACAACTGTACAACCATGTTTACAGACAATTCAGTGTTAATCAATCATTTCTTGGGAAGATACTTCCACAATTCAAATTTATAATGTAGTACGAAAATAAGGGTAAGGATGAAAAGAACAGGAACAGCAGGGTGACTCAGAAGCTGCGATATTTCTCAAAACAAAATTTCAGAGGAAGACAATGATGAATTGAAATGAAAACTGTAAGAGGTAAACAAAATAAGAGAAATGCTGAACAAGTTTAGTAAAACCTCTATAAAACATACACTCACCCCTCCAGACAATCACACAGGCTGTATCACAGGATTAGAGTGCTTCTAAAAGGAAAACGGAAAACATTGAGAGACAAGCACACATTCAACCACACACAAAGCAGAAACATCCATTAGCAATGGACTCGCACTCTTTCTCTCACTCAGCCTCTTCTCACTCTAAGTAATAACAATCACTCACTCATCCCTCTTCTCTCTGCATGCTTATTAGTGCATGTTTTCCCTCTTTTGTGATTTTTTTTTAGGCATCAGTCTCTCGGTGCTCTTCAGATTCTCTGAATATTTCTGATTTTCTGTCTCATTGTGCCAAGACACAAAGTCACTTTAAAACCTGCATGTGTGGAGTTTTTCATGCAGTTAACTCACATTTACCCAGATAATCATTGAGAAAAACGAAAAAATTTAAGTGATTACATCAAATAATTATGCTAATCTTATTGTAAAATGTTTTGTTTAAGTTTTTTCAGTATTATAAGCCAAATATGTCAAAAGCAAGAATTTGAGGAAAATTGCTTGTTTCTAAAATACAGAAGGTTTGATCAATCAGTCTAAAGCTGAAATGTTGTATCTCATAAGAGAAACATGATGTTAGTTTTCATGGCTACACTGATGACACACATCTCTACATTGCACCGTCTGCTAAAGACTTTTGAACACAACCTTTCATTAGTCATAGATGACAAAGAACATTCTTTGGCTAAATCAGGACAAACTGAAGTTTTGGTTTAGGCAAAGACCTTCAGAGAGAGAAACTCACAACACAACTTCCAACACCAGCAATGAGTCCTTCAGATTAAATAAAATGTTGCAAAGTATGTATTTTCTTTTTTAAAGAATGTTGCCAGAGTGAGTACATTTTTCTCTGATATGGAGACACTAATACACACTTTTAGAACATGCCGCATTAATTACTGTAAGACTTTGCCTTTTGCTCTTCCTAGGAAGAGCACAGCCCAACTACAGTTGTTACAAAATTAACCTG
This sequence comes from Crenichthys baileyi, assembly GCA_036173005.1. Classification (NCBI taxonomy): domain Eukaryota; kingdom Metazoa; phylum Chordata; class Actinopteri; order Cyprinodontiformes; family Goodeidae; genus Crenichthys; species Crenichthys baileyi. The sequence goes on from JAHHUM010001499.1 coordinate 222,306, forward strand.
CAACAATGCTGACAAGGACCAGAATGATTTAAAATGTCTGTATGTGTGATCAATGCATTGTTGAATTGATTAAAATGTTCTCTTTTTGGTTTATTAAAAATGGTGGGGTAGGGTTTGCAGTTGGAAGGAACATCTTTGGGTTGGGTTCTGTTGCATTTTTAAACTGACAGTATTGTCTTTGATGTTATTTATCTTTTAATATCATTTTAGATGTCATAATAAATTAAATGTAAGTTTGTGTGGTATTTCTATTTATTTGTCTTTTGATGACAGTACATTTTGAAATGATTTTTATGTTTTTTTTATATTATTTTTATCTGTCTACACATTTACAATTGCTTTATATTCCTTAACAGTTTACATTTCACCAAATAAACTATTCTAATGTCTAAGTATGTCATTTACTTGATGGATTAATTGATTGGTTGGTTGATTGATTGATTGACGGATTGATTGATTGGCTGACTGATTGACTCATTATTATACTAAAGTTTCTGCTGCAAAGTCATAGGACAGCTCCATAGTTTGAACTTTCTTGCAAACATTAAACATTGAGAGTGTTGAGAGACAATTTTAAATTACATTTTCTTGTATTTTATGTTGCACAACATAACTGTTCACCAGTGCAATGTCTTCTCAATTAGTAACAATCTGTATGTGCAGGACTTGTTAATAAAGTAAATGTAATAAGTAAGTAGTAATAAGTAACAGATGACTTGAAGCACCTTCTCTCCTGTAAGGACGTAATATTCTCAGCAGGACGTCATTTACTGCTTCATTAGAAAATAAAGGCACATCTTCTGAACCTAATCAAAATTTTGTTAGGCTTAAACACAAAACATTTGGCAGATTGTTCCGGTATTTCCTCTTTTAATTAAGAACATAACTTCTTATCAAGCTCCAGGGCTGACGAATCACTGATAATTTATTTGTTACAGTCTGTCAGAAGTTTTAAAACTTCTTACAGAGGAGACACATTTACATACCACTTCCAGATAAATATGGGGGTTAGTGTCTGCTGTCTAATCCCAAATTAAAATCCAAATTTTCTGTGCATCCTAAAGTTCTCTAATAGTCTTCAGGGAGGCGGAACCATCACAATAGAGGAAAAGAAGGGAGATAGAAATTCTCTTTTATTACGGCTGGTAAGAGGATAAAAAACGCCTTTACTTTACATCTAATTCTTTTATAACTTTACCCTTTACTATATTCATTGAAACCTTTCATTTGAATGTTTCCTAGTTACTTTCATTGAGCTTTTACCACAACCAGCTGACTTTCAGGATTTTTTGGAAATCCGTCTCCCTCATTGTCCCGGTCTCACAGCTTTCACACCTGAAAGAAGGGGTCCTTCAGTCTCCACCAAAGCCAACACTTTAAAGCATGTTTTGGATCACTCCTAATGTTGCTGACAGACTGAATTTCACCATATGACTCTTTCTTAAATGGAATGTCACACAAATGCACATTTATGGACAGGCTGAGGTTTCTAGCAGTGCAGAAATGATTGTTTGGACAGAACCATGCAGGGCCACAAAAATCAGGAGTTTTTTTTCTAAATTCACCCAAGGAAACCAACAGTAAGGCTGCATAAAGCACTCAACAAGCAAGGTTTCTGTTTTTATCTAGTTAAATCAACAGCCTTAGAATTGTATTTTATGAGCTCATGTAGGTAAATGTTCCTTTTTGTCTGGGTTTTCTAAATGATGTTGGATGTTAATGTGAGTCTGTAAGTGAAACCTATGCATTTCTTTGATATTTCTCAAAATTGCCTTAAAACTGTATGACTTGAAGCTAGTAAAATAATGTAATCACCTACAGTGATTGTTACGACTTGCGAGATATTGGACCCCAGGATGCAGATGTGGAGGCAGCATGACGGTAAGTAAAACGGTTTAATAACAAAAAACTCACTCACTGCAGGACGCAGGAAGAAAACAGAAAGCCGCTTAAACAGCATGGCATGGCCCACAAAAAGGACTGAGTTTGACAAAAAATGATTCCGCAATGACTAACTGAACGGGTTTGTATATAGGGAAATGAAAACCAGGTGGAGAAAGGGACAGATTTGAACAAGGTGCAGGTGAACCGGATAAATTTGATTAACAGAACACAACGTGACAGGAGCAAACATGGCTTTGACTTAGAACGCAAATTAAAGGGAAAAAAAAATAGAAGTATAACTAGAAAACATGAAACAAAAACAAAACCCCAATCCAAAAACCCAAAACCTGACAAAACTAAAGCTTTACCAGAAAAAAAAACAGAAACTGATTCAAAACCTTACTGTGAAAACTTTAAAGAAAAACCAAAACCAAAACCAACAACCCCTAATCCTAACAGAACCCCCCCCCCCTTAGGGGCGGAATCCCAAAGGGGACGCCACAAGAGCCCAAACAACACAAAAAAACCGAACGGCGGGACGGGGGTGGGCCATGGAAGGGTCCGAAACAGGGGACAAGGTTTCGGCGGGCGACCAGGAGGTCGTCCCGAGCAAGTAGCCCCGAGTTTCCGGCTGGGAAAAGAAAGAGGCGTCCCGAGCAGGCACAGGAGTTCCGGCGGGCCGACCGGGGCGTCCCGGGGCAGGCAAGAGTTTTCCGGCGGACAAACCGAGGCGCCGGCGAACCTCAGAGTGGCGGCGGGGCGGAGCCTGGCAAAACCCTCAAGGCCGAACGACCCCGGCAAAACCCAAAACCGGGTTCAAAGCCAGAACGAGAAAAAACTGTTCCTTGAACTCCCCAGAGACAGGATCCGGCGATGCTTCCTCCTCGAAACCCTCGTCTAGGGGCTCCGAGGCCAGAACGAGGACAAACTGTCCTTTGAACCCCTCCAAGACAGGATTCAGGGGTTCTTCCTCCTCGAACCCCTCGTCGCAGGGTTCAGACTGTGGCTGTGGAGTGTCTGGCTGTGGAGTGTCAGGCTGTGGAGTGACAGGCTGTGGAGTGTCAGGCTTGAGTTCCGTGAGCACACCCCAGAGAAGACTGAGAAGGTGCTCAGCACCTGGAAGTGGAGGCAGCCCGCCCTCGGGGCCCTCCGAAAGCTCTACATCAGGCTGTAGACCTGGCGTGGGCTGCTCTGCAGCAGCAGCAGCTCCCTGGAGTCTTGGCGTGGGCTGCTCTGCAGCAGCAGCAGCTCCCTGGAGTCCTGGTGTGGAAGGAGGTGGGCGGCAGTAAAATTGCCTTACTGCCGTTTCATAATCCCCCTCCATCTGCCTGATCCTCTCCATCAGCTCCGGAGAGGAATACATAAGACTGGTCTTTCTGAAGGTCTTGATCTGTCGGGCAAAAAACCTTAATCGCTCCTCCAGCTCGTCAGGTGTTGCCTCAGAACACCTGGCTGGAGCGAGCGGAGGTGCAGCGAGCCTGGGAGATGGTGCTGTGGCAGGCAAAGATGCGGGCTTACTTGCTGCAGCCCTCCCGCCAGCAAGCATGGGAGTTCCCGCTCCAGGCATGACAGCAGCAGCCGTGAGAGACTCCTCGCCGGACATGGAATCGCCAACCTGGATCCATCATAAGCCGACTGCGGTACTGACAGCCCTGCAGAACGGCGCAGAGTCTTCTCCGCCTCCTGAGACAGGAAGGTAAAAAGGTCCATAGAGCTAGCCTGATGCTCATCCGTGAGATCCATTCTTGGCGGAATCATTCTGTTACGACTTGCGAGATATTGGACCCCTGGCACAGGGGACCCCTGAACAGGTGTGTATATATGGAGTGAAAACCAGGTGGAGCAAGAAGACAGATTGACAAGGTGCAGGTGAACCGGATAAATTTGATTAACAGAACACAACGTGACAGGAGCAAAACATGGCTTGACTAGAGCGTAAATCCAAGGTGTAGAATATAAACTATCTATGTGTGTAACTGGAATGTGCAGATGGAGGAGAGGGGAGTCAAGCTTAGGGAGTGAAGCATAGAAAGTGCAAAGTCATAAATTGGTGAAGGACAAGGGATTACCGGAGGGGAGTGAAGAAGGTCAGATAAGATGAGTTTGTTAGAAGAAAATAACCAGAAGCACTCCTTATTTGGACCTAAGGAACTGTTACGTTATACATGAGTGACATGATATATGTATATGTTGAACACACCCTTGAGACTGAATAAAACTAGCTGGAAGCAGGAGAAAGAGGAGAGTTGGGCTTGCAGGTGTTTGGCTGGGGTCCATCTCTCCCTCTGCAGAGGCGAAAATAAGATGATTGTACTTTGAGTTTATTTCATTCTTTTGAAACCTGTACCCAAATCAACGGACCCGGGGAAGCAGAGACGGCTTCGACAAATGAAACAAAATAGAAGTATAACTAGAAAAACATGAAACAAAAACATAACCAGATCCTAAAACCAAACTTGACAAAACTAAAGCATGACCAGAAAAACAAACAGAAACATGATTCAAAACCTTAACTGTGAAAAACATAAAGAAAAAACCAGAAACCAAAAACCAAACAACCCCTAATCATAACAGTGATACGAGATGTTGGCTGAATAGCCATTCAGTGAGAAAGAAGCCATTACTTCAGAAGCAACATACAGATCATAAATGCATTCAGGGACAGATACCTTAACTTTGAGAGACTGTCCTGTTCCTGTGGAAACTAAAACTGAAGTGTTTGTCCTTAATGACCATTTTACATTTGGAGAAAGAAGCTGGGAATCTTGAGAGTGCCATCCCAACGTCACAGATAGGATGGTGCTCTCAGGCAGCATCGTGTTGTGTACGTATTGTCCTACAGGAAGGACTGGTGCACTTCACAAAGTAGATGGCATTATGTCGAAAGAATCTCATGCGGAAATAATAAACCTTTCAAGAGGTCACCCAGGAAGTTTAAGCTTGTCTACAAGTATGTCTTCTAAATGGACTATGGCTCTAAGCATAGAGTAATACAAATATCATCAAACAGAAATAATGCTGCTTTTCCTTACTGACCTAAAATGGGCAAAGTTTTTGTCTGATCTGAAAGTTGAAAAAATTTTTACAAAATGTATGCAAATTTCTATTTGGATATAGACAGTCAAGACGGTATGGTACATGTGGATGGTTTCTTCTTAAACCCAGACATTAATATTCTGTAATTACATTTTATTTTTAGGATAATTTAAAAACAGAACTACACCACCATCAGATTAAATGGGTGTTATTATACTACTGCTGCTGGGTAAAAAACACAAATAAGTCATAGAATGTATATATAATATTCACATATAATGAGTTACTGCAACAGTATATATGTTACTATAAAATATTGCCTTCTTTATAATCTGAAATGTAATAAATTAAAAATGTACCCTTTTTTGATTATACTGATCATATTTGTGAGGAGATATTCAGTTAGACTTAGAAAATTAGTTTTTATTAAGAAAACTAAGAAAATAATTTTAGGCAACAGAAGAAGTGGAACATGTTAACACATGTATGGTACTGGAAATGACAGTATTATGAGAGGAAAAATTACCATTTTGATGTTTCCTCTGATTCGTGTCGAGCCTTCAAAATCACCTCATTGCCTGAAGTTACTTGGCTGCAGCATGTAGGAATGCTGGATTTCTGGGAATTAGTTTCTCTGTTTGCTTGAAATTAGTAAAACATAAAGACCTTAATCTGATGGTTTAGTATTTTACACAGAGATATCAGTGAAAAATATAAAAAATAAACATGAACATGCGTAAAAGAGAGTAAGGTTAAGAAGAAGAATCAGTAAAAATTTCTGTAGGTTCTGAAGCACATAGCTTCATTTTAAATTACCTTTCAAGTTTCACCAAGCCCTGCTGCCAACAAAGAAAAAAACTAATGCTCGCCTCATTTCTGACCGTTTAAAACAGGATTTTGGTCAAATACAAATCCCCGCAGCAAAGCAAAAAAATCAAAGGTCAAATGCTGAAAAACTAACCTTATCTTCCTAACAGCAGTGAAACAACCTCTATGACACAGATTGACATGGTTGTGATAGTGAAATGGAATGGTGACACTAAACATTAAGGAGATTTGTCACAGTGGACAGACAGATTATCTTAGGTCATGGTCCTTATGAGCACACAGCCCTGAAACTAACATAGACTGAGGGGGCAGGGCAGATAAGTGCTTAGTGCTGCTATCTTATTACAGAAGTCCCTAGTTTAAATTCCAGTAATGGCTTTTCTGAGGAGTTTGAAACATGGATAGATAGATAGATAGATAGATAGATAGATAGATAGATAGATAGATAGATAGATAGATAGATAGATAGATAGATAGATAGATAGATAGATAGATAGATAGATAGATAGATAGATAGATAGATAGATAGATAGATAGATAGATAGATAGATAGATGATAGTAGATAGATAGATAGATGAGTGCAGACTCAAAGAGTTCCTAAAACAGGAAAAACAACAATAATAAAAGTAGACTTCCCGTGTGCACAACTGCAAAGTCTTACACCTACTCTAAAGAAAAATAAAGAAACACGTCTTAACATGACTTAAAAATAGGAAAAGTAGGAAAAGGGGAGGCAGAACCGATATAACTTGCTGCAGCATATAGACCGACCCACACAGCATATGGTGGTGTGTGGGTCGGTCTATATGGATAGTAGGAAAAGATAGTAGGAAAACTACCTGAACATGCATAAATGTCTGAAGCTTTGAAATTAACATTTCCTTTAGTTGAAGATGTTACTGGTGGCATATTGTTTTGCAAATACAATTATGTAGATAATAAATAAATGTTAATATTAGTTGAATAGGAACATTCCACCATTGCTTAGATTGTGATAGTTTGAAGCTTATAATGTGACCTAAAATTTACATATGAGTCATTCATAGTTTCAAACATATCCACACATTTATAATAACTGGTGATGCTACACTTAATTGACCAGTGATTGAAAGTGGATAGTTTGCGCTAAATAAACTCTGGCTTATAATTGGTGGATCGAAATATGAAAAGATGTTTTTTTGTTCATTAAATGCATCCAAACTAAAAACTGTACAGTTTGGATTGCAGTCCTATGCTACTATGCTGTTTGAGGCACTTTTGTTTTAACTTAAGTAAAAATCAGACAAAGGCTAGAGACACATCCTCTGATGCAAAAATGGGTATATTGTTGTAACCTCTTCATTATTTATTGGATTCAAAATGCCTTCTTTTTCAAACAACCTGCAGCTTCTTTTTTGCTTTAATACTCAGAGTCTAGTATATATAATTGCTCATTTAAAACTGTTTACACAAGTCGTTTGTACGTGTTTTAGCCCTAAAAAAATCTAAATTGGCATAAATTGGAAGTGGTAAGTCCAACCTGAAAAAAACTAGAAATTGGTATCAGCCTATAAAGGCCTGATTGGTGCATTGCTCCAATCGATGATCTTATAAAAACATAACTCCAAAAACCGGGTTGTATAAGGAGTCATCTCTTTGATAGTTTTTTTTTAATTCCAGATTACTTTCATGGAAAGTGGTTTTGCCTCTACTGTTCGGTCGACTTTATCTGATTTGTTTCTACATTAAACTCCCCAGTTAGAGCTTGGAAATGTGATCCCTCTATATCTACTTTAATTCAGAAAATGGGGATATCTCCTATTTTAATTATTATTTCAAATAAAGAATGTCTTTGTTAATTATTTATTTAAAATGATGACATCCCTTGTTACAAAGATGTATCCTCCAACATGGTCATCCCACCCCCCTTTCACCATGGGACTACATAATGAATAGGATTAAGGATGTTTCTCCCTCTCCTTCTAACTCTTTGTCTCACACACTTTTTTAGATATCTCTCTTCTTCTCTGCCCCTCTCTTTCTCTTCTTTCCCCTGAACCCATTTTGCTCTCCGAAAGAAATCTTTCAAGCATGTCCAATTGGCTCTGGCCACTACATGCATGCCTCCCCAGAGACAATAAACCATAAAAATTCTCTCTCAAACACACAAATAAAGACACACATGCACACACAAACTCAAAAAAAGATCGGACTCAAGGAAAAGGCCACTAACAGGACATCAGACTTTTCATCAAAGGCTTGCTGTACTGTCCCTGCAACCCATTTTTGAGGACACTTTGTGTGTGTGTGTGGGTTTGTGTGCACCTTTGTCACACAGCACCAGATCCCTATAGTAATATTGAGGGGCTACGCCTGGTTATGTGCCACATAGGTGCTTTTTAGAGGACCCATGCTACTCACACTGAATTACACATTCCATACACACAGACAAAGTAAATTGGATAGATTTATATTACTGCTGTTGTAAAACTTTTTCTCAAGTTCCTGTCCACCTTTTTATCTGTACACTCAAATTCACACCATTTTTTATTTGTATTTCCAGGGACACTCACCTTCCTTCCTTTTTTCTGTTCTGCTTTCCTTCCCTTTTACTATATCTTCAGTATTTCACATAGCTTATTTACTTGTAACTCTTATAACTGTTGCACAGTTTTTTGTGGATCCTTGCAGATTGCATTGGTTAAGTTTTTATTAAGTCAAAAAAGCAGCTTTATGTACATTTTAATAAATGCATGTAATAACCTACAGCTTATTTTCTAAGCTTGAGCTCAACCTGTGGTGTTGTTAAAATGGTACTAGATCTGAAAGTTTTGTTTTATGTCTTCACTGTAGTCCTACTGATATTCTCTTGTTTCCTCCCGTAGTTCTAAGACATGCATGCTGTGTTTACTGCTGATTTTAATTGCCTATGTGGGTATGTGCATGTCTGGCTGTGCATTTCTTTGTTGGCCCAGTGCCTGGGATCTGTCCTGTCTATTTGGAGCAGAATAGGGGACTAGAGATTGGATGGATGTTCAGGCTCAGGCATGACAAATGTGTTCCTAAATGTGTTTGGAAATCATCACAGGTTGAATAAAAACAAATCATCAAGCAATGTTTATCACCTTTTAGAAATGTTGTTTTTAAATCTTTAAGGGATGTTTGAACAACTCTAGAGAGACAATGAAGCAGGTTTGTATAATACAGATTTAATTTTAATCTAATGCATTTTTAACCTCAGTTAATGTTCTTCAATTGCTTAGTCTATGAATCAGTTAAAGGGGTGAATTTTATCACTATCTTAAAACATCTGCAATTGTGCATTAAAAACAGGCCCAGAGCATCACAGATTCTTCACCATACATCATGTGACAGAGAACATAATGTGATTCCACATATTGACCATTTCTTTCATAATTTCTTTCACTTGTTCAAGCAATTAAAAAAGCTAAATCTTTGTCCCATCAGAACACAGAACTGCAGTTACGTAAAGTCCCAGTTCTTTAACCTGATTTTGGGAAATCAAACTTCAATTACATTAGCTATACTACTAGTTTTAATTAACAAAGAACCTCAAACACGATGTTGGTGGTATGAAAGTCTGGGGCTGCTTTGTTGCTTCAGGTCCAGCATCTGGCTGTAATTGATGGAGCCAACACTCTGCTCTCTACCAGAAATTCTGACGAAACTTGGGTTAAGCAGGAAGATAACACAATAAACTTATTCTATATTTGTCCCTAAACGGGAAAATGTAAGTGTTCCAGCAGCAAAGTGACAGGAGCTCTCTAGTTCTCCAACAGCTTCATTCATCGTGTCAGAGACATTGTCCATAGGTGAGTTTCTTCTGTCTCCCACCTCCTGCATTTCAGTATAGAGTTGGCCTTCCTGATTAGCTTATCCAACCGCTTTTTCTCAGCAGTTGATAAGCTTTAGCATCCAGCACTATACAAGATGGATGATGTAACCACCCAGTCCAAAAAGGTCTTTAGGAGCACCCCCGGCACTACAAAAGACCTCAGTCTCTTAAGAAGGTGGAGTCTGTTCTGACCCTTTCTGTAAAGAGCATTAGTGTTGTAGCTCAGGTCCAGTTTTATACTTAGCAGAGTATCTCAATGTCCCTTTCCTGGATGTTTATTGGTGTCAGTGTGGTTGGTGTGCGCCTGTGGAAATCCACCACTAGCTCCTTGGTTTTTTCGGCATTGATTAGGAGATGTTTCTGGGGGCACCAGAAAAAAAATCCTGTGTCTGCTCTCTGTACTCTGATTCATCTACATCTGTAATGAGACCGACTATAGCAGAGTCACCTGAAAACTTCTAAAGATGGAACTTTGCCAGGCACATTCAAGACCCATGTCCTCATGTACTGTGGGCATCCAACAAAGTTTTCCAGTATCCCCTGTGAAAGGTGGTGGTCCACATGTGACAGCTCCAGGCTGTCCTTCAGAAGTCAAGGCTAGATAGTGTTAAAAGTATTGGAGAAATAAAAAAAAAAACATGACCCTTACAGTACCATTAGGGGGATATTATGTTTTCACATAGGGTCAGGTTGGCATAGATAACTTTTGTCTCTTAAAACAGACCATCATTTAAAAACTGCATACATTTTTTTCATGATTTGTTTGTTTCATGATTTTAAACATTCAAGAGAGACAAAAAAGCAAAACTCAAGGATTCATTAAGAGGGCAAATACTTTTTTCTTGTAAACAAGGCTGCTGAGTCATAATCATTTGTGTATTCACCAAATAAAACTAGACATTTCCTGTAATTTTAACATGTATTTAACATGGTGGCACAAAAGCACTTCTATTTGTAGAGTGTCTGCGTAGAGCATTCAGGCATGGATTCTCCTTGTGTAAATAAAGCCAAGGCAAAATTGACATTTGCTCTAAACTGAAACTCTCTCTCAAATACACACACACACACACACACACACACCAGAGCAGGTAGTAATTGTGCCTAGAGTTGTCGTGGTTACTGTGGTTTCCATGTCTTAAAAGCACAAGAAAGGAGGGGGGAGTCCCATGAGGCTCACATCTATTGGACAACACTTAAACTGTCTGACCTTTCAGAGTGGATATGAGCTGCTGGATCTGGATGATTGTACAAGGTGTACATATAAAGGACGCAGGGAGAATGAGGCTCGGACTTAAGATGGAAAAGAATCTGTGGGGACATAGAGGAGAAAAGGAGGTGGGTTCAAAAGAGGGAAAGACAACAAGGTCTCATAGGGACTGTAGTTGGACGATTCCTCATGCAGGATTTCGTCACACAAGTTCATGCACTTGCACTGAGGGGCAATTGGTGCAGACACTTGTCTTTTTTGCTCTCATCCTTTTCCTCTCCACAGGGATGGAAAGAGACAGACAGCGTGAGAGAGGAATGATGAGGGGAAAAGAGGAAAGTCAAAAACACTTCAGTCACTTTTTCTATGTCTTCCTTTCTCATTGTCTTTCATTCATTCTCTTTCGATCTGTGTGACCTTAAGGTGTGAATACACTCATTCCAAGTAGGACACTGAAAACAAATAAATACATTACCACCTGATAAAAACATTTACCATGCTTAGGCTGGTTACCAGTGCTAAGGTACAGTGCTGTGAAAAAGTATTTCCTTCATAAAGATTTATTTTGCTTTTGCTTTTTTGTCTCATTCAAATGTTTTAGATCATCAAGCTAATTTTATATCAGACATAGTTAAAAAAGTGTTCGTTTTTAAGGGAAATAGTTAATTAAAATTAACCCGTCCCTGTGTGAAAATATAATTCCCTCATTTATTAATTCATGAAAAAAGCTGATTAACCATGTTTCTTTTCCTTTTTTAATGTCACTAGCTACACCCTGGAGTTATTCCCTCCTCCCCTGTAGAATAAGAAATCAATTAAGCAGAATCTGCCTGACATCATGAATTAGGCTAAAAGATCTGAAAAACCAAAAATCGTGCCCCAGACAAAGGAAATTAAATGACATCTATCAGTTTAGAAATGATGCCTACAAAGCCGTATCTAAGGCTGTTTGGACTCCAGTGAACCACAGTGAGTCATTATCCACAAATGAAAACATGCAGCATTGATGAACCTTCCCCATAGTGACCAAACTACCAGAATTACTCACAGAGAATAATAACAAATAATCCAGGATGTAACAGCGCAACCTGGAATTTCTAAAGTACTGCGACCTCACTTGCCTCAGTTAAGGTCATTGCTCATGATTCAAGTATAAAAAAGCGGGCAAAATCCGCCTCCATGGGTGAGTTTTAAGGCAAAAACAATGCCGACAAGAAACAACACAGAGACCTGTTTCCGTTGTGTCATGACCCTAAAAATGTCATTCATGCTTCAGAACCCCCCAGTTGTGCTGCACTAACATAATCATCTTTCATCTTTCATCTGAACCATGAATTGGATCTTTCCAAACAATTTTAAACTGCACTGAAAATGAAGAAGAGTAGATTTCTCTTTTGATTTTGTGGTTGATGTTTAATGAAAGAATAAACATGGAAAATGTTTTATTTTACAAAAGACAAATACATCACATCTAATAGTAGTTGATTGATAGAGTGAAATGGATCTTTTTCTATAAAAAAAAAACTGCTTAAAACCTTCAATCTTAACCAGTTCAGTTACAATTTTAGGAAATTCTAAGGAGATGTTTGGTTGGAGGGAAAGGAAGGGTTCTTCTGAGGATTTTTTTTTCACTGTCAGAAAACAAACTTTCAGAGAGGCACAGGTTGGGGCGGCAGCCAATCGTCTACTGAATAATAACACTTTCAGTGAAGGTGACTAACCTTCATGATTTCTTATTTTAACTTTACCCGCAGGTTGCTTTATATTAACAAAACAAAACAACAACCGTTTGGAATGTCGGGAAAACGTGAATTATTTTAGAAGACTAACTTAACTCTGTTCTATCTTTAAGAGTTTATTTGGTCTAAATACTAGAATTCAACTGGTGAGCTAAAACTAGCAGAGAAGCAAGGAGTCTTTGGAGATTAAAAGTCAATGTTTAAAGTTTTAACCTTTTATGTAAATTCCATCGTTCCCTGAAGTAGTGCTATTTTTATTTTATATATATGTAAGCTACTAAAACTGGTATTGTTTATTAGTTGGCCAGGCCAGTAGGAACTTAAACATTACCAGGTCTTTTTATGTAGAGTTCACATCCATATTGCCCTCCAGTCTAACACGCTCTCATGTGTTAATTTAAAGCCTATATTAATGAAAACATGTGCAGCAAATCACTCAACAAATGTCATGAAAATTGCTTAAGGAATATTAAAACTAATTATAAATAACTAATTTAAAAAGATTTAAACCTGATTAAAGTTATTAATATTTAACAGATGTCCTGAGCCTTTCTGTGTTGCAGTTCAGTTGCTTTATGCAGTTCATATTTTTTAAAGGCTGTCATTTAACCAAACTAGGACTGACTCAGGACTGACCCAAAATTTTGAATCTGTATGTACATGTATATTTATATGTCTCTCAAACTGATGTCTGAGTAACACTTTGTTTTAAATGCTTTTTTATTTGCAGACCCTACATATTTTTCTCAGCGTAGTCTCTAATGGGTATGTCTGATGTCTGGCGTCAGGGTTGACCGTATCTTTCGCTGGTGACATTGCATCATGATGTATATTTACACCCCAACTCACACACACACAAACATTGACTTCCATTCATTTTTCATTTCTATGGCCTAACCCTGATCCTAACCATAAACCTAACCATTACCGGTAAATACCTAACCTTAAACTCAATTCATACCTTAGTCCTAAGCCTAACCACTAACCCCAAAACAGCATGAGAAAAGAGGGCCAGGATAATGTCCTCACTTTCCAACTATGACCTCTCTTTAGTTAAAAATGTTTTACGGTAGCAAGTACACACACTCACACACACACACGACCTGTGCTTATTATTTTATATTTAGATTTTAGTGATAACACCAATCTAAAGCCTTGCTGTTACTTATTTAAAACAAAGGTGTTATAACAATTTAATGTTTTTTTTTTAAATGAGAGTAATAATTTGAGATCCTTTGGCTTATTCTAATCAAACAAGCATCTCAGGGATTTTAATAGCTAGAGGCTAATTTAACTGTAGTGGACTCAGAAGGTCTTCCGTACCTGATTCATGTGTTTTTCTCTCTTCCTCCCCCTTCTCACCATCCTCTTTATACTAATCTCCGTCTCCCTGTCTATCTATCTCTCTAGAGAGCATTTAGGGCCTGCTCTCTGGATTTGGAGCAGACATATTGTCTTTTGCAGCAACAAACTGAGCACTAATTGGCCAGAGAGAAGTTTCTAGACAGCATAGAGAACGAGGCAAAAAGAAGTGGTGAGAATCGTGGGTAAGGAAAGGAGAGAGAGGTGGGGGGGATAGAATGATTGAGTGAGGAAGAATGCATAGCAAAGTGAAAAAAATGAGTGAGTCAGGAATGTTTGGTAGACTAAAAGTACTTTAAAACCATGATGGACCAATATCCAGACAGGCGCCATTTTAAACCTGCACAAACACAACACACACACACATTTACAACACAGAGTTCTTGGAGTTATGGGGAGATGCTGTGCAGGCTATCCTCCAACAGTGTAAATCTACTTAAGGCTTTTGGAAAACATTTTCATTCATATATAATAGAAGCTTTCTTGTAACAAAACTACCAAAGTTGGAGTAGTGAATATGCTGTTCATTGTTGCAACAAAGTTTGAATGAAATATCCCAAATAATCTTTTTGTTTTCCAGACTAGATTCTGGTCCACTGAGCATGCTCACTAGATTCCTGTTTTCCCCTGACTCAGTGTTTCGTCTTATCTTCCAAACCAGCCCTTTAAAACATGCAAACCTTCTCAATGGATATGCTTTCTTTGCTGGTGAGAGGATCTACTTTTGAGTTGTGTGTTCATGTTTAATACCGCCCTGTTGTTCATTTTGGTGTTTATATTTAATTAAAATGAGAATGTATAAGAATATGAACCAACAATAATAAAACACAGTGAGTAAAGGCAGAAGATTACAGTATAATTTTGTTCAAAAAATTAAAATGTCTCAATTTATTTCTTTTGGCACAAGAAAGGGCAGAACGCCACAATATTTTATAATACTTTGTATGCAATTTTTGAAAAGATAAAAACATTTAACAAAATACTTTGTATGCTTTTTTATTTAAATTTATATAGTCTTTTCTTTTATTTTTTAGGTTTTATTTGTAGCTCCGAACAGGTTTGCCTGAAATGATAAATTTTTTATCAAAATCATATGATTTTGATTGAAAATAAAAAAAACAAAAATTATATATGATTTGTTATTCTTTCGACATAATTGTGTCCCCGATGTTTTTATATTTTCGTTTTTTGTTTTGCTTGTAGGTAGTAGTAAGAAAGGGACTTGCTGTGTTTCTATTTTTTTAGTGAAATGTTATCGCTTATGCTCTTTCTGGCTGCTTCATGATAGTTCCAAAGCTCACTGTCCATTTGACATTAGATGTCCTCATAAGCCTCTTGTTTGCCTTGTTTTGCCTGACCTGCTGGTTTATCTACTCACTTTTGGATAAACGTATGTATCTAATAAATGATTGTTGACAAGCTGAGAGAGGAGACAAAATACGGAGGTGAAGTGCTGTGCTCAGCTAGATGATAATAACTGTAACGTTACTGGGGCTGGGGTAGTGGCCTGTGATTATGTTTACCTTTAGAAATAGCTTTCTTACTGGAGAAAATGAATTACTGTCAACAAACAAGAAAACAAAAAGGCTGAAGGATGGGGATTTTTTTCATGAAGCTGAGCAGATGCCACACTAATGCAAATGTGATGAACGGGTTTGAATTGTGGAGAGGTGGAACAATGTGTCACATTTTAGAAATTTTTCTCCATTTTACTTTATTAAACATTATGTTTGTTAAAATGAGTACTGAACTTCCATGTATTAGGTCAGACTAAATAGGGGATGGTGTGCAAATACAATTTTTTATTGACTTCTATTTAATCAGCTTAAATCCTTGTGAAGTTTTTAACCAAGCATGCTCCTTTCCACAACGTTTTACCACATAGGCTGGTAGACATAATTCTCAAAGGCTGCTGGTAGAAAAGAGCACAGTTAGAGAGTGGTTTGTCTTTCTCTAGCATGGCAGAGTTGGCCCCTTTTTGTCTAAAAGGTCACTTGATTTGTCACTTGGCATGTTTTTATGACAGGAGCAATTATTGGCCTGAAAATGACAGCAGCTTGATATTCGGGTGCAGCCCCTCATGCTTTCACAGTTTGGCGGCCCTAAGGAAAACCTAGGAATTGAACAGATCAACGGTAACTAAGCAGCGCGCCATCTTAATTCCAAAAGCATTTTTTCTGTGAATTAATTGCTCAGAGGGACTATGTATTACCTCTATGTGTAGAAACCAATTCTGTTTATTTTATAACTATTAGTAAATATTGTTTCATTGCTATTTCATCACAATTATTAAAAACTACAGATTAATGTATAATGAAAACAGCTGACTAAGATTTTTTTTTAAATTGATTTTAAGGATCAATTTGGATTCAAGCCTTCAAACAATAGTACCAAAAGTTCCTGAAATTATAAAGACAGAACATAACTTTGTCCTCTAACAACACTAACAACTATTTATAAAGGGTAAACCCTAAATTATTCATATGCCTGGCAGGTTTAAAGTAACCTTTTAATTTAACCAACACATTTCTTTTGACTGGAAGTAATTTTAAAGTTTTGGTTTGCTTAAATTTTTATTATCTTTTAAGAGATGCTTGTCTTATTTTCTTTCAGAAAAAAACACTTCTTGGTTGGAAATAAATCATTTAAAACCTAAATGTACCAGGGGTGTGAAGAATTTTAGGCCTAACTGCACCCTTGGGCAAAGGTAAGCAATATCTTCCTTCATACTGATGGTTGCTTTGCCAATCACAAAATTGTGGGTTTAACTCCCAGCCTTTTAATGCTTGAGCCTCCTTTGGCACTCCTGTGAACAGCCCTATTGCTCCAAATACACTATATGTGGGTATCATAATGAACAAAAATAAAATTGATTGAATGTAAACTATCAGCTCAGGGTCCCAATCAAAGAATTTCTGACTTATTGGTGTCAGAACTGTTGATTTAGTTTCCAGTTTCTGACGATGGTTGATGTCAGGCTACAGTAAAAAGAACTGGAATTATATTTGTACAAAACTGTTTTAAATAGAAGATACCAGCATTTCAGTTGCCACTTAAATGTTTGCAGTTCATGTATTTCTTTAAGTGGTAATAATGAAGCCGCATTCCAACCATCAGTTTCATTTACAATTCAAATACTTTGGCTAATACAAGGTCACTATGTCAGAATTTAAAAATGAACAGTTGAGGAATAGCCTGAATACAGCTTTTAATTATGATAGTTGATTTGCTGAGGTGCAGGGTAAATGCAACGTAGATTTTAATGGCTATAATATATAGGATGCTGTATGTTGTGTACAAAACTGTGCTGTAAAAATGCCGGCGTCAGACTGAGACTCAGCATTAAAGACACATACAGTTAGACTCAAAATAACATATATATGGTATTTTCATTTAATCAAGAAGCTGATCTCTGATTGTAAATCACACAGACACCTCCCAAAACATAAGTAAATATATAACAGGTATCATTTTTGAAAAATAATAATTACTGTTCTTATTTACAATAGAAAATGGCGTATTGAAAATTATTTATCCCCTTCTTCATGACCAGTAAAAACATATTTATTGGTCTTACAGCAATAAAATCCTTCCTGTATTTGCTAAGCAACTTTTTGCATGTTGCCCCTGGTATTTTGGTGATTTATCTTTGGTGATGAGCTCCAGGTCTTTTAAGTTGGAAGACCTTCTTGCCATCACCCTAATCTTTAAATATTAATTCCAGGAATTGCATGGGTGAATGAAAAAACTTTTGTAAAATCTCAAGGTTGAATCTTGATTGGATTAAAGTACTTTATAAGTGTGACCTATTAACAAAGATTAACTGGAAATATTTCAATATATTAAACTGCTTGCACAGTTTCAAAACCTCAGACGTGTAATTGATGATTTGATTATTTACAATATTAAAAAATGTTTAACAGTTAGGGGATTATATGTGGCAGATTTTTCTGTTTTTTAATTATCTGTATCAAGTTCTATTTTTTTTATTCTTTAAACGTTTGGTTGTTTGTTGTGTTAGATTGTAGGAGACAAAATATTTATCCAGAGTGACAAGTAACCTAAAATCATGTGTGTGATATTTAATTACATATGATTAATGTCTGAACTATTGTTATGGGTTTAACTCTGCCTTGCACTATCAAATGGCTTGTTTGCTGGAGCATTGCATCACAGCAACAAGAAAAAATATTACAAAATTTACTCAACAAATTATGATTGGTAGGTTTCCAGCAGCCTTTTCTGCTACAACCGATCACATTAGCATTTTATCTTTCAGCAGACAATGTGATTGGCTACCTAGATAAAGTCATAAGGCATGTTGAATTTGTGGTATAAGCCACTTGGTTATGCTTAAGTATAACAAAATATTCCGGAAGGGTAGGAAACATATTTTTAGCCAATTAGCTGTCCAAAAGAGCTAGAGTAGAAGCTTCTCAGTAGAGATTTCTTGCTTCCTTCTCTTATTTCTTTGGCATCACATTGTGAGAAATCGAAGATTTGTAATAATTTTTTTTTAAAACAAATACCTGACCAAAATCTTGTGTAGTTAAAAAAATATTTTGTGTTAGTACCTGTATTTCACTATGATTAACATACTGCCTTGCTGTAATATGAACAATATTATGCAAATCTTATTGGATCCTCTCAAGTAAGAATGTTGTTCTTGAAAAGCACCAACGTGCTCATTCAAACATGAAGCTGACATGTTCAGTTGCCGTCAGATTAAAAGGAAGGATTGCATGTCTGAAAAGAGCTTTATTCACAGTTCTCCGTGTGCCCTTTGGCATTATGAATCTTCTAATTTCGCATGCAGTGATTATTACAGCAGGGAATGCTGGGAATAGTTTTGATTGGAGCCTGCAGAGTTAATGAATCGTCCTGCAACCACACAACAGTCTCTGGGCGAGAATGAATTAGACTGACACCTCAATAAGTGAAAGTCATTCTACACACACTCACATGCAGGCAAACACTTATTCTGACACTTATACACTTGTACTCATGAACAGTTCCATCACACACGCGAGCCGATCAATTTACACATCTGCTAATGTATTGATCAGACTCTTTGCTGCTCAGGTCCCCTGCCATGGCCTTTCAATTAGGAAGGAGAAGAGACACAGTGAATGGCGAACTGAAATATAGATGAGACCATAAATAAAACAATTAATGTCTTTACTTTGTTGTATTCTTTTTATATTTTGACTGGGCAAAAGTTTAGAATGTGACATTTTAATTGTAGGGGCTTTTATTTAATGTCATCTTAGAACTAGCATCTTTATTGTGGAAATAAAAAACCTTATAAGTAAAAGAAAATATATTTTGAGTTAGATATAAATCAAGAAAAGAAGCCCACAAAATTATTGATTCCCCTGACAGATTTATATTTATATATGTAAAATACATTTCTGTATTCATTCTCATTTTATTAAAAAAGCATGTCAAAAATGATTTATACCCTTCTTAATAAATAAATAAAAAAATCTTCAATATGATTACAGCGATCAAAGCCTCCCAATAATCCTTAAACTGCTCTTTGTAGTTTCCAGTTTCCACTGGTACTTTGACCTTTTTATTTTTTTTTTGTTGATCAGCTCCAGGTCTTTGAGGTTGGGAGGCCTCTTGCCATCACCCTAATCTTTTGCTCTCTCTACAGATTGTAGTTTGGATTTTGGCTTTGTCACTACAGACCATTAATAACGTTAACGTTAATGTTGGTAAAATGAAGTGATTTAAACCTACATCTGCCAGGGGTCTAAATAATTTTATCCTTAATTATTGGCTTAAATAACTTCAGTGACTGTTACTGTAACTATTTACCCACTGTTAATTTTGACAGCACATTTTAATTAATTTTCAGTCACAGTATTGGGACCAAATATATTTTAGTTTTAGTGGAATTTTAGTCACCTGTAGTTATTTTACTTTTATTCTTAGATTTATTGCAAATTTTTAATAATTGGAATGACTGAAATATAAGTCACATTGCAATGTTTTTTTTTTCTTGGGCCTGTACAGAGAATTAATTTTCCTTTTAATGTTTTAGTGAATTTTAATTTTCATGAACATATTTATTCCAGGATTCAACAGAGTAAAAGCTTTTTTTTTTTTACCAGTTGACATAACGTTTAGTTTTACTTTGATTTGCTTTGTCTATAAATAAAACATAACCCCTGATAAGATCCTAAAAAAACAACAAAAAAGTGAAATCATCTTAAGTGTTTTGGCAACATTGCTGTCTGGTCTGCTTTACCTGAACAAAAACCGTATAAGTTAAATGATCCTATTTGTTCTGCAAGTACCATGTTGCTGTGAAATATTCCAGATGAAATTTCCAAACACTTTTTATGACAATCACTATATTATGAGGGATTTAAACTGAACAAATATGTGATAAACTCTTTAAATAAAAGACATCTGTCAGGAAAGGAAGTCTAAACATTACAGTACAAAAATGTATAAACTTTACAGAAAAGACAAGAATAAAACAGTCAGACCTTTGGAATACTTATTTTAGTTGTATTTGTCACACCCAGCCTTCCTATTGTCCCCATAAGAAAACCATAATTCCCATCTTCACCCAATTGAGAGGTGATGGAAAACAGCCAGTCTGTTCTACAGTGTTTTGCAAATGATCATCTGGCTGACCTGGCTGATCCCAGGATGCCTTGCTCCATGATGTCTGTTCTAGTTTAATAATGGAATGCCAAATAATCATGGAACTTAAAGGCAACAACATACACAGCACTGTATATGTATATCATCATTGTCTTCATCATTGTCAACTTACTGTAATGGCTCAAAATTATTAACGCAGAGAAAATAAAACCCTAATGAAAAACTTGTATGAGTGACCACCATTCACCCACCATATTTGATTTCCACTGATGTCAATCTGTATAAACGCTAAATCTACATGCAGGCCAAGCAGTTTCTCTTTTAAAACATTAATGCACCAAAACTGACCTCTCTTTGAACTCAGCTGTAAAACATGTGTGTGTGTGTGTGTGTTTTTTCATGTGTCAGTGTGTGTCCTTATCTGTATATGTGTGTCAAAGATTGTATGAAGTGCCCTCCATCGCCAAGTCATGTCTCTTAAACCTCCCAAGCACGCCAAAGGAAGACGTCTTACATCAATTATTGAACCATGGAAAAAAAAATAAAAGAAGAGGAAGGAATAGAGATGGGGGGCAAGCTAAAAAAGTAGAAAAAGATAGCAAGAGAGAGGAAGAGAGAAAAAAGGATGGATGGATGGATGGATGGATGGTTGGATAAAAACATATTCCAATGGAGATGAACAGCAAACAATGTGTGGCAATGAGTGTTTATTTTTATGTTGGGTGAAAGTATGAATATTAAAATCAGAATAGAATATTTTTGACTTCATCTAATCACTTATGCACTCTCATGTACTAAGAAAGAAGTCTGTTAAAGCCTGGAGGCAAACAGACATGACATTTTTCAACCCTGATAAATTTTTTATTTATTTATTTATTTTTTCACACTTCACAGGAAAAGCTGACCTTCCCAAACCCTCTCTGAACCCTCCCTCACTATTTTATATACAAATTACAAAAACAGTTGTTTGTAAACAACAGCTCCTCACAGATCAGTTGTTTGTTTATTGAACAGGTAGTCATCTCTAAGTTTAAATGGACTAACAGTATTATAAATAAAAGTGAGCTATATATTTGAGATGGCATCTCAACAACCCAATTTTCTCAATATGATAATTATTGGAATTACTCCTAATAATTAAATACTTTGTAAATGTAAGAACTATAGTAAATAAATCTTCTAAAACATGAATCTGAAAAATTGTGGTAAAACAGCATTTGTTTTTCCATATGTTTTGAGATTCCAAAAATGTATTTAAAAAATAAATAAAGTAGAACCTCATTGACTAAAACACAATAAATTAAACAAATAAATTTACGTTGTCTCTTCAACAATAACACTGATGCATACATGACATCATAAAATATGAAATTTTACTTAGATATTGGAAGTAGTACGCTTATGTATGGAAGTACGCTGTGACCTTCATAAAACAGGTTATACATACACATATAGTATATGTTCATATTGTTCTTTTTATCTTTTATTTTATTTCCTCTGATGTTTATATGTGTATATGCTATGAGCGTGTGAAACCATATTCCTTGCTACTGCACACACTTTGCCAATAAAGCTGATTCTGATTCTAACATGCCAGATTACAATCCACCCCACAACACAAATGAAAAAACATTTTGAAAAACTAAGTATATGTATAGTATGTATATTCCATCAAAACAGTCTGTACGACCGAAAAGAGCCCTATAAGATGAGGAAAGTACTCATTCACAAATCAATTTATAACACAGCTTATTCTCCACACGTAAATTCTAAAATGTATCATATAATTTCTAGGAAAGTACCGTAGTTCCAGTAATCTGCAAGTTTTGGTGAGTAGGCCTACAGGTACGCCTAAAAAAATCTGAATATTGTGAAAATGTTCATTACACATTGAGTGAAGTATTTCAAGTCTATATTTTTTGTAGTTTTGATGATTTTGGCTTACAGATAAAGAAAACCCAAAGTTCAGTGTCCCAGAAAAGTAGAATATTACATAAGATCAATTAAAAAAGGATATTTCAAACAGAAATGTCAGGCTTCTGAAAAATATATTCGGTTCTATGAACTTAGTACTTGGCTTCTTCTGCATGAATTACTGCTACAATGCAGTCTGGCATGGAGGCAGTCAGCCTGGTGTAATGGAAGCTCAGGTTGTTGGTCAACCCAGTGGAAGGTGTAAGCTGGATGGCCGTCAACGATCCGGGCAGGTGGAGGGGCTTTGGCAGGAGGGTACAAAGTGCTGAATCGGACTGGTTTAAGTTGGGAGATGGAAACACAGGATTGACGTGGAGAAGATGAGGGAGCTGGAGGTGGACCTTGGAGGGGCTGATGATTTATGAGGAGCTCGAAGGGACCAAGAAATCTTGGGGACAGCTTGTTATTTGGCAGAGAGCCAGACCTTTTCTCCATGTAGGTAAGCAGGGACAGGAATGCCTTTATGATCAGCGAGTCTCTTGTTTTGTGCAGAAGTGCACTGGAGTGCCGTCTTCGCCCTATTCCACACCTTCTGACAGCGAAGCAGGTGGCGGCGGACTGACTGAAGAATGGGTTCTGGGAAAACCTCGGCTTCAGAAGGAACAGTGTGGTTTTTGTCCCGGCTGTGGAACACTGGACCAGCTTTACATCCTCTAAAGGATGCTCAAGGGTTCATGGGAGTTTTCCCAACAAGTCTACGTTTGTTTTGGGGACCTGGAAAAAGCATTCGACCGTGTTCCTCATGGTGCCCTGTGGGGCACACTCCAGGAATACGGAGTTGGGGGCCCTTTATTAGGGACCATTCTGTGTCTGCACAAGTGGAGCAGGAGTTTGCCAGTACTAAGTCAGACATGTTCCTGGTTCATGTTGGACTCTGGCAGGGCTGCCCTTTGTCACTGGTCCTGTTCATGGACAGAATTACTGGGCATAACCAAGGGCAGGAGGGGGTCTGGTTTGGGGATCAGTGGAGTTGGTCTCTTCTTTTTGCAGACGAAGTGGTTCTGCTGTTCCCCTCTAGCCAAGACCAACAGCATGCACTGGGGTGGTCCGCAGCCAAGTGTGAAGCAGCTGGGATCAAGATCAACTCCTCCAAGTTCGAGGCCATGGTTCTCGACTGGAAAAGGGTGGCTTGCCCTCTTCAGGTTGGTTTGGAGCTCCTGCCTCAAGTGGAGGAGTTCAAGTATCTCAATTCAATTAAATTAATTTCAAAAATACTTTATTAATCCCAAAGGGAAATTAAATGTTGTTGTAAGCTCATTATGTAGGTTTCTTTAAAGAGCCATTGTAGATGCTGATGGCTGTGGGCAGGTAGGATCTCCTGTAGTGCTCTGTCTTACAGCACATCTGAAGAAGCCTCTGACTGAAGACACTCTGTTGTTGTAGGAAAGTCTCATGAAGAGGATGCTCAGGGTTCCCCATAATGTTCTTCATTTTATGAAGAATCGTTCTTTGCACAATGATCTCCAGAGGTTCCAGAGGAGTCCCCAGAACAGAGCCAGCCTTCTTAATCAGCTTGTTGAGCTTTCTTAAGTCCCTGGCTCTTATGCTGCTTCCCCAGCAGATGATGGCAGAAGAGATCACACTCTCCACAACAGACTTATAGAAGAAATGCAGCATCTTGCTGCGATATCTCGGGGTCTTGGTCACGAGTGAGGGGAGAATAGAGTGGAATATCGCCAGACGAATCAGTGCACTGCAGTGATGAGGACGCTGTGCCAGTACGTTGTGGTAAAGAGAAAGCTGAGCCGAAAAGCAATGCTCTCGATTCACCGGTTGATCTATGTTCCTACCCTCACCTATGGGCATGATCTTTGGGTCATGACCGAAAAAACAAAATCCAGGATACAAGTGGCTGAAATGAGCATTGCCCGCAGTGTGGCCGGGCACTTCCTTAGAGATAGAGTGAGAAGCTTGGCCATCTGGGAGGAGCTCGGAATAGAGCTGCTGCTCCTCCATATCGAGAGAAGTCAGTTAAGGTGGTTCGAGCATCTGTTTCGGATGCCTCCTGGATGCCCCTCTCGGGAGGTGTTCCAGGAACATTCCACCGGGAAGAGGCCCAGGGGACGGCCCAGGAAACACTGGAGGGACTATGTCTCTCGGTTGGGCAGCTCCAGAGGAGCTGGAGGAGGTGTCTGGGAAGAGAGAGTCTCTACTAAGCCTGCTGACCCCGTGACCCGGTCCCGGATAAAGCGGAAGATGACAAGTACGAGTATTTAAATAGACCCTACATTACAACCACACTGAGAGCCATAATCCAAAATTAGTCCAACAACACATCAATGACTTATCCAGGAATAAGAACCCAGTCCTCACTAAGTTGAGGTCAGTGTTCCAAATTTAGAAAATAGAAAATAGAGTAAAAATGACAACCATGGAGTTCCAAGGCAAAAAACACCGCTGAACAAAAGCATCTTGATGATCCCAAATATGTTCTACCAGTATTTTACAGATTAGAAGCAAAATCAGTTAAATAATGTACCAGATGAGCTTTAATGGCACTTAACATTCAGTTAATGATATCCTGAACTTTCAGGCTATCATTGACTTAATTTCAAAAAGGAAAGTTGTAACATTTGAAAGCCTTTTGGTTTTGGTGATCTAAGTAGGCATTAACAAAAAGTGTACTATTTTTATAAAAATTACGGTGTGCATTACAACCCTTAATACACAGGCTAAATTTTGTAAATATGTAAAACAAAAACAGACAAGGGCCTCTGACTTCTTTTGTTCTTGTACTCAACCACAGCTTATTTAAGTAATCTGGAGGTTGAAACCTTTAAAGTGATGGAAAAGGTTTTGTTGAAGCAGTATAAGCATGTATTAACTGGATACCATGCTTAAATATTTAAACTAGGGCTGAGAAAGATTGACCAAGGCTTTAAAATATGCAGGAGGTCATAGTAACTGCCAGGGTCCAAGTAGGGAAGTAGATCTAAAATCAAATAGAACTAAAATCAGAATAGGGTCCTTTACTGTACAGATATACTGTATATACATAGCAGTAAGTCATTCGTAACTTATATCATACTCTTTACAAATATGCAAGAATAACCTTAGCGTAATAAGACTAAATATATTCCAAACAGGTTGTACCATTTAGTCGATGCCCAAATAAGAGAGAGATAGATTTTATTCTTTACAGATAAAGATTAACAGGAGATTCCCAATACAGCTTTGAAGTCGTTTTGTAACAAAGGTATGGATCAGTGCCTCTGCTACAGAGTAAGTAAGATTTAGTAAGATTTCAACTTTTTGGAGTAGAGCTTTGGAGGCCATGGGTGGGAGTTTGGTTATGGCACTGTTGGGCATGAGTAACTTATATAATATCCAGGTTTTGATTTTATCAGAACGATAGGTAGGTAAGAGATTCTTGGGATAGATGTGTAGGAGTTTTGTTGGTGGCAGAGACCATGGCGGTGGACAATTTGACCAAGATGAAACAAGAAGACAGGAAACAGAAGTAAAAGTAAAATGACTGACTGAACTCCCTTACTTAAATAAAAGTTTAAAAAAAAGTACAGGTTCTGCAATGTACTTAAGTACAAATACTTTTTGCCGTCAATCATACAAAATAACTTTTGAAAACTCAAAAAAAAAAAAAAAAAAAAACAGTTCTAGGCACACAAAACATGTTAGTTTTCTTATTTTGCTCTCAACCTGCACTGTGTTGGTAGAGAGAAGATAGAAAATACTGACTCAGTCTAGTTTTGTTGCAAATCAAATTTCAGACTGGATAATTTAGATTGATCTGAAGAGAGGTATTGCATGAGCAGCTTGATATTTTTTAGAGCTTTGGTATTCCCAGCACTAAAGTTGCATTAAACATAAATGATATTTTTGAATAATACAACTTGAAATAGAATTTGAAACATAATCAACAAGTAAAATTCAAATCTAATAAAGTATTTTTTTGTTCACTCAAATTCACTCATCTCTTTAAGGCTACCAAAATTTGTTATTAAGCCTCAGCAGGAGCAAGTTCTCAACGAATGGGGGAGCAAAGGCCTCTAATAGGGACAAACTGGTTGTACCAATGTAGCCATGATAGCCAGAGGGATAAGAAAGAAGGATGGTGTAGCATATTGTGTCAAAGGCTACTCAAACTTTAATAGTCCCATTCCAACACGAATTGTGAATAATTGCTAAATTTTAAGATTCTCAGTTAAATTGTAATAAGTTCCTGAATATGTAACTAATTTAGATTTTTTTCATAATTAGTGCTTGCAATCGTTGACCCATCTGGAATTTGAGGCAAACGTTTTGAGCTGTTCAAAATTTTGATGTCAAACTCCCAAACCCATAATTCAATTCAATTCAGTTTATTTATATAGCGCCAATTGACAACACATGTCGTCTCAAGGCACTTCACAAAAGTCAGGTACATGCATTCCAATTAATCCGAATCATTGAACAGTGCAGTCAGATTCTGTTATTTATTCAAAATGGATAAAAAGTTTGTCTATCTAAGGAAACCCAGCAGATTGCATCCAGTCAGTGACTTGCAGCATTCACTCCTCCCGGATGAGCATGTAGAGACAGTGGACAGTCACTGGCGTTGACTTTGCAGCAATCCCTCATACTGAGCATGCATGTAGCGGCAGTGGAGAGGAAAAACTCCCTTTTAACAGGAAGAAACCTCCAGCAGAACCAGGCTCAGTGTGAGCGGCCATCTGCCACGACCGACTGGGGGTTAGAGAGAACAGAGCAGAGACACAAAGAGAACAAAGAAGCACTGATCTAGGAGTACTTTCTATGGGAAGGAAAAGCAAATGTTAATGGATGTAGCTCCTTTAGTCGTTTCATCTAGAAAGAAAGAACAGATAAACTCTGAGCCAGTTTTCAAGGTTAGAGTCTGAAGAGAGCACATAGAGTTAGATACAGTAAAAGCTCAGTCAGTAGCTATGTCTAGGAGCGAGAAAGGGTTAAACACTGAAAGACAGGGCAATGTGGATCATCGGTAGAGGGTGAGCATTAAGTTGTTGCCAGCAGAAGCTCGGACGATGCCCCTCTCCAGAAAGGTGTTACAGGTAGACACAGAGTCAGGCCAGGTGTAGCTTCTAGGAAGAGAAAAGAGAGAGAACAAAGTTAAAAGCTGAAATAACAGCAAATAATGCAAAATTGGAGAGTAGTGTGAGAATGTAGCGAAGAGGGTGAAAGTGGTCATTATGTCCTCCAGCAGCCTAAGCCTATAGCAGAATAACTACAGAGATAGCTCAGGATAACCTAAGCCACTCTAACTATAAGTTTTATCAAAAGGAAAGTTTTAAGCCTAGCCTTAAAGTAGACAGTTTGTCCATCTAGAGCCCACTGATGGCCATTGTTATACTAAAAACCACAACAATTGGGATACCTCTCCTCTGTCAGATTGACCATAACCATTGGAAAAGAGAGGGGTCATACAGGTAGCAGAAATGGAGGTGTTTTTTGCACCTCAACCATAACTGAGCCGGTTTTAGGCTAAACCTGACTCCCCCTTACTCCATCCAACAAGGAGAGAAGAAGACGGAGGTAAAATAAGGAAGATAGCTCAGGATAACCTAAGCCACTCTAACTATAAACTTTATCAAAAAGGAAAGTTTTAAGCCTAGTCTTAAAAGTAGACAGGGTGGCCGCCTCACGGACTAAAACTGGGAGCTGGTTCCACAGGAGAGGAGCCTGATAACTGAAGGATCTGCCCCCCTTTCTACTTCTAGAGACTCTAGGAACCACCAGTAAACCTGCAGTCTGAGAACGAAGTGCTCTGTTAGGAACATATGGAACAATCAGATCTCTGATATATGATGGAGCTAAATCATTAAGGGCTTTATATGTGAGGAGGAGAATTTTAAATTCTATTCTGGATTTAACAGGGAGCCAATGAAGGGAAGCTAAAGTAGGGGAACTATGATCTCTCTTTTTAATTTTCATCAGAACTCTTGCTGCAGCATTTTGAATCAGCTGAAGGCTTTTAACTGCATTTTGTGGACATCCTGATAGTAAAGAATTACAATAGTCCAGCCTTGACGTAACAAATGCATGGACTAGTTTTTTCAGCGTCCACTCCTGGACAGGATATTTCTAATTTTTGGCAATGTTTCCGGAGATGATAAAGGAAATCCTAGAAACCTGTTTAATATGGGATTTAAATGACATGTCATGGTCAAAAATAACACCAAGGTTTTTTACTTTATTACCGGAGGTCAATTTAATGCCATCCAGGTTAAGTGATTGACTAAGCAGTTTCTTTTTTAAAGACTCCGGTCCAAAGATGAAAACTTCTGTCTTGTCTGAATTTAGAAGCAGAAAATTTAAAGTCATCCAAGTTTTTATGTCTTCAAGACATGCTTGTAGTCTATCTAACTGGTTGGGCTCATCAGGATTTATGGATAAATAAAGCTGAGTGTCATCAGCGTAACAGTGAAAATTTATTCTATGCTGCCTGATAATTTTACCTATTGGAAGCATATATATAGTATAGAGAATTGGCCCAAGTACTGAACCCTGTGGTACTCCACAATTAACCCTGGAGTTTAAAGATGATTTATCATTTACATGAACAAACTGGAATCTGTCAGACAAATAAGATTTAAACCAGCCTAGTGCTGGTTTAAATCATCTCAATTAATCCTTAATGAATTCCTAGTTCATACTTAAGTATCATAACTGATTCCTAATTGATTCGTAAGCATTTCTACGTGTTCTTAACTCAATGAGGAATTTATAAAGCATTGCCTTGACCACTCGGGACCATTGTAACCCCTAAAACTACCCATAAACAAATTAAAAAGTAACAAATTAAAATTTAATAGTACTCGATTCTTAAGAGAATTTGGCATATTGTTAGTTGATTCCTAATGTTTGTGAAGTATTCTTAATAGATTCTTGAAAATCATATTGAATTCTTGACAATATGCGTATGAATCAGGCTGAACTATTTATCTTTATTTATCGTATCTGTGCTGTAAATGAATATTATGGCATTACAGATGGGAGCAGAAAATTTGCAAAGATCCAAGTATCCCCACATATCCTAAAATGTTGCAGTTCTTGGCGATCTGTATTATCCGTGTGGAATAGTGGCTTAAAAGTTGTGAGGATGCTAAAATTTTGCAGTTCTTGGCGATCTGTATTATCCGTGTGGAATAGTGGCTTAAAAGTTGTGAGGATGCTGATGTATGCTTGATAATGGTTTTTTAATCAAAAACAGAAAACCAATATGTGAGAATGCATTCTCACTTATTGTTTTTTTTAAGGAAATTTGATAACTCTGCGCATCTCAGTGGTTCTATTCTGAATAAAGCCATTTGCATTTAAATTCACATCATGATCGGATTGATTGAATGTGTGCCCATATAAATGGTGCCATCTGATTATTTTTGTTGTTTTTAGTCTAAATACATTTCAATCCGATCGTGAAATTTTGTGCATGTAAACAAAGCTAATGTCCCACTCTTTATCTCTATCTGTGATTCTCACCTTTTGTCTGACTGTCTTCTCTCTCCTTCTCCTTTACAAGGAGACACACACACCCCAAACACACACACACATCCATGAATTACTATCTTTTTGAGGACTTTGCACTGACTTCCATTCATTTTCGTTCATTTCTATGGCCTAAACCTGACCCTAACCCTAACCCTTTGACCATCTTCATAGGAGGCAACGACATGGCAGCCATTTTGTGTTACGTACTTAAAAAGCAGGTACACCTAGACAACAGTGATTAATCTTAAAGTTGAACTAAACCCCATGTAAAAGAATAACTCTGCCCCTAGACAAATTTTGAGAAATCCCACCAAAGTGGGCAGTGCCAAGTGTGGGGATGACCGAAGGGGGTTAACACTAGGACTCCCAGAATTCTAACACTACTAGAACTCCCAAGCCCGTCAATTTTGTTTTTGACAAGAATTAATAATGGTATGTGATCAAAACCTATTATGTTTTATTGTTATTTATATATAGTACTAAAAAATAATACAGAGTAGCGGGTACATTTAAAAAAAAAAAGCTTTACTAATCTGACCAAAAGTTGGACAGCTCCATGTTACGCCCCCCTTTCACTTCGCGGACATAAACTAGCGCTAAAAATGCATTCAGCTCATCCACACTCATGTCCGAGGAGGAATCATCTCCTAAAACTCTGCGGGCCTCAGCCACCCTGCAGCCCTGAACGTGGATGAGTATTTCGGCATCCACCAAGCAGAGGGAGGCGGTCTGGGCATCTTGGATCTGGCGCTCTGTCAACGCGTTCTGGCTCTGACGCCTCCCTCTACTTTCTTCCTCCCCTACCGCTGTCCACACCATACCATCCTTTCCCTATCTCCTCCTCCTTCCCAGGTGTGCGCTCGTCTTGCGATGAAAACGCTGTGAAGCGCAGAATGGATTGTTGTTACTGGGCTACTATATCTATGACCTAATTTATTGTTTATTTCTTTGTTCATTATCAGTACCTTGTTTTATAGTTTCTCTCCTGCCAGGGAGCTGGATTGCTAGGTTTATAGCTGGGCACTAGGCACCTGGCTCGTCTCCCTATCTCTGAACCTGCGCTGATTGTGGCACTGTTTCTATAGTTTAGAAATTATTAGTTTACCAATCTGTAAACTATAGCCTAAAATGACAAAATCGTTACATAGGCCAGTATGTACTTTACCACCTTGAAATAATGCGCCACAACCTCCTGCTAATGGGACGACTCGTGTTTTTTAGCCGGGGGAGGCTCACTCACCACTGTCACTGGAACTGAATACTGACCAAGAGCCATCAGAATCCCTCTCAACCCAGAATCACGATCATCTAATTTTTTAAGCATTTCCAATGCCTCTCGAGCAGAAAATATCCTTCTAGAAGCCATTTGTAGGATGCCAACAATCTGACTGTGTTCTAGAGTGGCGGTTGCTAAGCAATGCTCGTGTGTATACTCAGCCGGGGAAAAAAATATCAATGTAAATAATAGGGCCGTCAAAATAGCGGCTGTGGTAGTTAGAGGTAGAAATAATTAGATCTTTTATTTGCTTTGTTATTTTTAAAAAAAAGAGACATAGGAATACAAAAGAGTTTTAATAAACCAGAGTTATGGCATGTCAAACTTTCAAAACTGTCAAATTGATGGCTCTGGGAAATCTAGTGTTAAGCCGGGGTGTGGTCAGGAGGACGAGGGAAAGTGGCAGCACCCACCTCGTCATCGGAGGTTAAGAGAGGCTTTACGGAACCCAGCGGGCCTGAGTCTTATCAGTTTGAGCCGCTGCCTCAAGGCATTGACTCAGCGATGTCCGAAGCCGGCGCTGATGCTGCAGAGGTGGAACAATTCCAAAACCTGACTCGCAATGGGGGCGTCGGTGTGAAATGGTTTCACCTGGACGTGGGGGTTGTGATGTAAGCATGTACCAAGCTGTACCGATTGAACCAATAGGAAAATTCAACTGCAGTAACCACCGTTCAACCCAAAGAGGGTAGCACTAAGATGGTTTTCGGACAAATAATAAGAAAAATAGCACAGTAACATAAAGATAGCGCCCTTAAGGCCCAGTTTATACAGTTTATCTGCAAAAAATGTTGATTTGGCGTTTAGTTCCTCTTTAAAGGGCAATTTCATAGACTTTCGCATATAGGCTGTTGTAAGCATTATAGATGAGCTAAGTTATATTGTTAGACAACATGCTAGTGATAGCCCACATGCTAATGTTAGCATTTAAGCTAACGTTAGCATTTTAGCTAATATTCAATTCTAAGGCTAAATTAACATATTGAATGAAGTCAATGTTAGCCACCATGCTAGTTATAGCCCACATGCTAATGGTAGCATTTTAGCAAACATTAGCATTTTAGCTAATATTAACTTACAAAGCTAAATTAATATAGTGAATGGAGTGAGATAAAGTTATCCAACATGTTAGGGTTACCCAATATGCTCCCATTAGCATTTTAGCTAGCATTAACTGTTT
The DNA here is from genome assembly GCA_036173005.1 of Crenichthys baileyi. Classification (NCBI taxonomy): domain Eukaryota; kingdom Metazoa; phylum Chordata; class Actinopteri; order Cyprinodontiformes; family Goodeidae; genus Crenichthys; species Crenichthys baileyi. Next base: position 254,713 of record JAHHUM010001499.1, read on the forward strand.
TTTTAGCTAATTTTAGCTTATAAACTATTGCTGTCATACTAGACAGAGTAAGCTAATGGTAGTCAACATGCTAATGATAATTTACCTTTTAACATTAGCATTTTAACTACCATTAATGGCTTAGCTAATTTTAGCCTATACACAGCTGCCAGCATACTAGATGTAAAAAGTTAATGCTAGCTTATATGCTAGTGATAGCCCACATGCTAATGTTAGCATTTTAGCTTCTCCCTTTCCTTTTTGCCTCTTTCTCTTCTCTTTTTCTCTCCTTTCTGCTTCATTCTCTCCTCTCTCTTTGCTCCTTTTCTGCTTCCTTCCTCTTTCTCTCCATTCTTTCTCCTCTCTCTTTCTATTTTTCTGCTTCTTTATTTCTTTTCTCTTTTTCTCTGCCTTCTTTCTCTCTTCCTTTCTTTCTATCCTTTCTTCTTCTCTTTCCTCTTTCTCTTCTTACTTTCTCCCCATTCTGCTTCTTTTTCTCCTCTTCCTCTTCTCTCCTCTCTTCCCTCCTTTTGTCTCCTTCTCTTTCATGTGTTCTTCAGCTTATTGTTGCAAATTTTTACTTTTCCTAATTTCTTGACCGTCTTCTGCTTCGTTCATTCAGCATATGCATTATCACGCTGCTGTTTCGCAGGAACAGCAATTTTTCTAGTTTATATTAACATTCCTTGCATAGAATTTGTTGATATTTTCCAAACAAACTTATGTTCCTCAATAAACTGAAAATTGTTGGATAGCTTCCCACCACCAATACAGAAAGCCTGCACACTTAATCCATATTCACTATCACCACAACCTTTCCCTGAACACACACAACGTCTGAAGCCCATATTGCATAGTGTTTATCAGTCATGCTGGACAGATGGTTCTCGCTCAGTCATTCGCCCCATTTACAGTTTGCATGTGCAATGCTGTGTGTATTTTCATTTCATAGTGCATGGGCATTTGTTCTCTTATGCTCCTTCACATTACATTAACACTCTTGTTGGTCTTTTGTAGGGAAATTATTCCAAGGTCTTCTTAGAACTTTGACCAAAAAAGACTAACCCACAAAAAAAAAAACTGATTGGGATGCAAATTGTAAAGAATTAATGATGTGATTATAATAAGTGTTGGGAAGTATTTTCCAACACCATGGGTGCATTAGGGGCTCCCTCCCTTGGTATGATGTTGTTTTTTGGGGGGGCTCAGGCCACTTTCAGGTGGTTCCCAGGTGGCTGTCTATGGCTTTTTGGATGTGTCAGCCAGACTAGGGGGCGCCTGAACTAAGTTGGACAAACTTACAAGTTATAGGCTGACATTCAATATCTGTTTTATCCCTAAAATCCAGGAAAAGGTTGGACTTAAACCATCATTTGCACAAATGCAAAATTTGTATAAGTTGGTTTCAGTAAGGATTAAAAGCAAACAAAAATACTGATTTTGCATTTGTTAAAGTTTTACAAAAATAATTAATTTTTATTGCATTTAAGAAAGATTGTGTCTCTGGGGATTTCCTGTTAGATCTTACTGAGGATCTTCCTTAGCAACCCATTACATAAACTTAAAATTATGCATATTCTGGTTTGTGTTTTATAAATACAATAGATTTTATTTTGAGCATGTGTCATGCACAACTTTGGGAGTTGTTTAGGGCATTCAACAGGGTTCTCACTGGGACCTCTATAGTTTTAATTAGGCGTCCGTCTCTAGTATATAAGGACAAGGTGACATGAGAAGTATTTATATAGTTAGGCATATGATGAATAAGCTTATTTGACAGCAAACCAGAAGAAACGAAAACCTTTGCAGAATATTTTTTTTTTGTTTTTGTTGGTGTGGTTTTTATTTTTTTTTTACCATAAATGCTGTTCCAGATTTTAGCAAGTTCCAGTATCTCCTTGTTATTTTTTTTTCTTTTTTTTAGAGAACAGAGCCACCTGACATTTTGTTGAGTTTATTGCCTTTCCTTTGCTTAAATTCTGACGAAACATCACATAACTGAACTTTAATATTAACGGTGAGTTGAACTTGCAGTGATATTACACAAGTTCATTGTGTCAATCTTCCAGTTTTTTCTTTTAACTCTCAGGCACATCATGACTTGTGGTCATAGCTCCAAAGCAAGAAACACAACAGAGCTGCATTTATCATCCCTTTTGGCAACTTATCTTATGTCCCTTTATTTATAAACATTTCTAACTCTCAATATTGACAGCGAGTGATTGTAAATTCTGCTTAAAATAAGGTGTGTGACTCCTGAGTGTAGTTCATTTGTCCGGGATGTCTTCTACTACACTAATGACATCTATGACATCTCCTTGTTGGGATGGTAAAATAGATACTGTAATTGCAATACCCTTCACCAAATCAGCAAGAGAACAACATTCTAAATGACACCGATACACATTTTCATGTCATTCACAAATTCTGTCTGGTACTAACTGAACTGTTTTAGTGGACAAGAATTAGAAAACAACTTTAAACACTAATTCCATAACTCGAACTACTTTTCCAAAACCTTTGCTTAAAGCTGTAAAAGGAAGCTATTGACTCAAAATTAGGGCTGCAAACTGTTGATTGTCTATTTATTTATTTAATTTTGTTTTTTAATGTTTTCTTAAAATTATTTCAATAATCGATAATCGGACAAAACAAACATTTTTAATTTTCTCCTCTTTCTTGAAAAATAAAATATTTGGACTCGCAGCGCAAATAAGCACACAAAAACAGGTTATAATAAAAAATACAAAATAAATGAATTAATGTTTGTTAGATAGCTTCAGTAAAATAAAAAAAGGTGTGTGCATGATGTCTTTTCTATTATGAAGCTTGTCATTCTTAATTGCACATATTTGAGTAGATCTAGGAAGTTACGATAATCCCTGTCTGAATGCAATCCATCCTGCCTCACTGCTCCCTCCCATACAGTGCAGTGTCTTCACACAGACACTATCGGCAAATTAAAACTTGAAGCTTAATCATTATAAAGCACATTTAGAGAATGATTAAGGTAATTGAACTGAAATGAAAAGTAACACACGTACTCTACAGCCGTCATTAACCAGCTAAAAAGCAAACAGTGTCATCAGACAAGCTACCCGGAGAGACTAATGCTACGTTTGCTCACTTCGAAAAGGAACAAACGTAGGATATTGTAGTGGCTTACACTGCCAATGAGCTCCCTTCACCCTTATCGACAAGACAATGTGTTTTCATAAAAAATATATACATTCTGTATATAGTCTAGCTTATAAATACAGAACCTTTGCTTTTGACAACAGTTATGTGCTTACAGCAACACTTACAGCATACTGCTTACAGCATTCTTCTTTACTCCAAACATTTTTACAGTTTACAGTCATACAATGGGGGGTATAACAATTATCTGTTTTTCTTCTCTGAATACCCAGATACCCAATAATCCTCCTTACTGCTTACTGGTATCTTTGATGTTCCCAGTATGTATAAATTGCAGTGTTGCATTTGGATCTTTTAGCACATTTTCAGGAGGTTTCCAAAGCTTCTGGAGGATTGCAGGTGGGGTTTGGTACCCTTTCTCAAATGTAGGGGATGGTTTATCCCCACCGGACAGCTACATGACTTCACCATGGATTGACATTTATGTTAATGTCTGTTGTTCTCTGGACTTTACAGTAATTCTGTCGTGATTTGCGGTGGTAAAGGACCAAAGTGGTAGCAGGACATCGGCATGCGCATTGTAGATAAATACATTTAATTAAAAAAATACTAGACATACTGGATGACCTGAAGACAGACAACCCGACGATGAGAAAATGGAAAACACAACAGAGGATTAACAGAACAACATGGAAAACAGGCCCTTACGGGCGGATACCAGATGCCCGACTAGAGTCCAAAAAGAAAAAAAAACAAGGAAAACAAAGCAACCTAAAATAGAGTTCAGGCAGACAGCCGGGAGGACGTCCTGAGTAAGCACAGAGTTTAGGCGGATGACCCCGAGATCATCCTGAGCAGGCGCAGAGTTCAGGCGGGCGACCCGGAGGTCGTTCCAAAGAGGCACGAAGACCAGGCGGGCGGCCGTGATGTTGAGACCTCAGTGGCCGGCAACGACTGAGAAGGAGACAGCAGCGATGATGGCTGGTCTGGAGACGACAGCAGCAGTGATGAAGGTGACAGGTGTCCGTCTGACCCTCATTTTGATGCATGAGCTCAGGCGTCCGGCTCACCCTCAGTGAAAGCAGGCGCTGAAGCATCCAGCCAACCGTCAGTGGAAGCAGAGGCTGAAGCGTCCAGCCGACTTGCTGCTTTTCGTCTTCAGCCGGCCGACGAAGGTACTCAAACAGTCATCCTCTCCTCGCTCGCTGCCTGGTCCTTCTCAAGGTTGGGTTGAACTATCATGACTTGCGGTGGGGAAGGACCAAAGCAGTAGCAGGACATCGGCAGGCGCATTGTGGATGGATACATTTAATTAAACAAACATACTCTTATACCTTATACTTGTACAACCCTGATCTAATTTTAAACGTACAAGTATTATTCATAATACAAGCTCATTTTAGTAAGTTTTATTCAAAATTAACAGACAATACAAGTAGCATAGTTTATATTCTTTCTTCTATTCTAATAATATCTCTGCATTTACAAAATCCCATCATTGCTGTGGTGCATCTAGACAGATTTATACAGACACATAGACAGAGACCAGTGATACATGATCTGCCTATAATGTTCTTAATGTGAGTTTTGGAGACGTTGATAGAAAATGGCAGAAGCACACACACACACACACACACTCACACACACACTCTATCTCTCTCTCTCTCTCTCTCTCTCTTTCTTTCTCTCTCACTCAATCTCTCTCTCACACACACACACACACACACACACACACACACACACACACACACACACACAGACACCCCTCAAACCCCTTAAAGCAACGTGTGTGTACGGTGTTTGTGCACGTAACAAACACAGAGAGAGAGAGAGAACTCTTGACGTTGATGGTTTACAAATGCAGACAAATGATGGGCGACTGACAATTCCCGTAATCGTTCGCCCTCATCCCACCCTCCCCACCCTCTGGCAATACATCAGTGAGAGTGTGTGCATGTGTGTGTGTGCGCCTGCTATCCATCAAAGAAGAGTGGAAAGAGGGGGAGTCCCGAGTGTCACATCTGTCTGGGAGGGGGGGGAGATAGGGAGAGAGTGTTAGCCAGCAGCAAAAAAGAGAGGTAGATGTAGAGATTTAGCTTGCTCATTTTAGTCTGAATTTGTTTCCTCATTCAGAAGACGTCAGCTTTTTGTGGTTTCTGGATTTCTGTTGGCATAATAGCACGTGCTCCATTCCCATTTATTGTGTAGATGAACTGAACATAACCCGAAAACAAGGGGACAGATTACCCCCACGGTATTTGAAGTAAAAACAAGATGTATTAAATTGGCTCTAATTAAAAATATCTGTTTTATTTTTTATTTTTTATCACTTGTTTCCTTTTCTCCTCCTGGTATGTATATCTTTTTAATGTTTGAAACTCACCTCTTTTTATCAGAACTTGTCAGAACTAGGTAATGCAGTGTGGTACTAGTTAAGTATTCAAAAGCAGTAGCAGTCTGGCAGAAAGAAATAGCTATGCAAAAATTTTTATAAAATAAAATAAAATAAATTATTTTAACTTGCATAAAAAATTACATTTGGAGGTGCTCCCTGCCACCACAAAAATAACAATTTGCATTTAAATCTGTCCCTGTCACTTTTCCCTCTCATCAACAGTCTCGCAGCCCTTTTAGTACTAATTTTGTAAATTATTACGTACCATCATATGATTTTCTGATACTTTATTAGGATGACAGACATACATCTATTGTCAAAAGATGCTGTTGAGTTGTTAATGTCTTGTGTCAAACTAAATTAATTTCCACCAGTGATACTCTCTTTATTATCCCTCTTCATCTATGATTATTGTCCTAAGCTTGCTATTATGGCATCAGACATTATGTCTAGTAATATACTGTACTAACACTAATTGTCATTAAATCGTCATAATTAGGACCTTGGTTTTTGAGGTACCAAAGAAGCTTAAGTCAGAGTCAGCTCAGGTATTTTTCTAAGTGAAAACTAAAATCATATTTAATTTTTTCCTGCAGTATAAATGTAAATGTATAAATGTAACCTAACACTAACCCTCCAATATTTCCATTTAAAGGAAGAATGTTCTCTTTCACACACAGACTCATTTGCTTGTCATTTACCTGAATTAATTATGCTGCTAAGCTCAAGTATTTAAAAGTTAATCAGAATGAACTATTCAATTAATTTGCCTTTCCTGATTTAAAAAAAATATTTTTAAATGTTTCATCACTTTTGTCCATAGCTCGTTTTTCATCGTCTCTCTCTGTCTCTCTCACATGCACATACACACACACACACACACACACACATTTGCACCGACCCAAAGGAAGCAATAGCAATCAAATTCCTCCCCCGTTGTCCCTGGCCCCTCCCCATCTCTCTGTACCGTCCCTCCACCTCCCCCTTTAACCCATTTCTCCTCCTCTTATCTTTGTCCATCTAATTTTATGAGTGTCTGGGGAGTTTGTGTTTGTGTGTGAGTTGTTGTGTGTATCATGGGATGCGATGTGTATGTCTCTGTGAGAGTCCAATGTCTGTGTGTGTTGGTGTGTGCGTGTAACTATAGTGGAAAATGGCTGCCTGTCACATTAGTGGTTGGATGGGCTAAAAAATCACTTGTGTAATCACATTTGGACGCCAGGCCCGGTCATGTTAACCGCTTTATTCAGAGGTATGGATGGATTTTAGGATGGCTACAGAAATGGAATGATAGAAGGAGTGGCAGAAAGAAAGACTAACTTATGTTGTTATTAGTCGTGTGATTCTTTTTTTTTGTTCCAGCTGTTCTGAAATGTCAACATATGAATTCAAATTTGACTGTTTTCTGTTGCTGTGAAAATAGACAATGTAGAAAATCTAAAACCCTCAGTAGTTGCGTCATTTCTTTTATGAGTTTGTGCAGCTGTTAGGGAAACAGGCTCCCAAACCAGACATTTCACACAAACATCCAGCTGAAACAAAATGTTAATGCTTTTAAACAATTAGAATAATTTCTAGAAGAAAGCAAGAAAGCATATCCAATTTAACTCGAGCTTTTACAGTTCTTAAAACTTTAGAGTAACATTGGTAAATGCCCTTATTATTTCAAAATTCTTCCGAATTTTAGTTTTTCAATCCAATGGTCTATTTGATCAACCTTTTAAATTAATTCAAGTTTTTTTTTTTTATAAAATCCCACACAAAATCTTATACTATTTTGGTATTTTCTGATGTTTCCTCTATCACATGTTGGCTGTAAACCCACGCTACCCACACACTGAAAACAATTATTTTGTTTTCTTAACATAACTGTTTATATTAACAATTCTAAGTCTTTAGTTCCCTCAATTTTAAAGCCTTTAAAGCCTGATTAAGTCACCAGAGCTAACCAAACAGTTAAGTTAGTTTTGTGTGCAAACTGAGCTTGATTTTATACTCTGCAAGAAACAACTAAATGTGCGTGAGCAACTGATATTTTTACAAGCGTTTTAAAGTGAAATAAGATCATAGATTCTTTATTAATATATTGATCCTTGATAGCAGTGTACAAACAGTGGTGGGGGTGGGGGGACCAGCTGGTGTAGCTATTTGTGTCTGTTAATGTCTGTGGCAATATTTCTTTTGCAGATGTCCTGGAAGAAAAACATAAGCATAAGCATCATAAGCATTCAGTAACATCATGAAATTAGGCGAATAAATGCATTACTAATAAAAAAAAAAACAAAGCCTGACAAAAGATGAACATTGATGATTCCATTCAAGCAATGTAAAGCCAATACAATTTTGCCAATTTGCCACAGGGCTGTAAACATATGGACATACACATTTAGATTAATAGACAATATCGAGGTTTAGTTGATTTCAAATTCTTTTTTTTTGGTCGGTTGGAGGGAAACAACACAAACTTTTCTTATGAAAATACATATAAGAAAGAAAGTCAGGGAAAAAAAGGCTTTTGAAAAATATGTTTTTAAACTTATTTTACTCATCGATCTAGTAACAAACATAGATGTTTCAGATTAAACAAAGTTTCAAATAGATGCAGTTTTATTCTTAGCTTCTGATTATTCTATATTCCTGCTCGTCTAGAGTCTGCATCTTAAGAATGGCATAATGTGGCATGTAAGGTTTTCATAGTTCCATATAAATTTTCATTTTTGGTTTAAAATGGTCTGGATGAGCCATTAATAATTGGTGACCAAGTCATACTGACCTCATTGCAATTGCAGAACAGTACCAATGCAATGCAAACAAATTGATCCAAATGTATTTAGATTTGCTTACCACAAGAGTACACTGCTTTTCATGTCCAAGTTTTCATGAAGTTGAAAGAACTGCCTTTGATCACCTGTGTGCGCTTTCTAAATACTTGTGGGCTACAATAGAAACAAAACAATTCCTTCTACATTCAGTAACAATGCAGAAGGTCAATTCAACTGCAATAACTTTACAACTATTAGTAATATTTTTATTGGTTCTTTTTGTTTTATGTCAGTAGATTATTTTCCAATATTAAACACTGATGCAATATAATTTCCCTCAGGGATTAAAAAGAGAAATCTTTTAAAATATATTCTTGTTTAACATAAAACTACTAACCATTTAGCTCCTATTTCTATTATATTATTAGAACAGTAGATTAATAAAAAAAAAATACAGATAAAGATCAATAGATAATCAGAAACCAAATACTCACACTGGTAATAAGATACTGAAGGGAGGACAATATATCATATGGCCTATACATTTAGTAGAAATTTGATATTTTTTAAATATCGGCCACTGGCCACACCTGAGCATCCTCAGCCAAGGTGTGTCTGTGACCCTCTGTGTTCTTTGGCTGTGTAGCCAGTAAGTGTGAAACCTTTCACACTGCAGCCTGCTTTCAATCAAGCTGCACACAGATTCCAGAGAACAGTTGGCATGGCCTCAGTCTGAGAGCTTGTTTAATAGAAAGTAGTAATGATTGATGTTGACAAAAAAATTACATGACTTTTCTTTTTGAGTTCCCAATAATGATTATATTTCAATAATTCCAATGTTAAGCCTTATGTTTTACCATTTGCTCTGGTAATTATATTCTCGATAGATCATTTTTTAAGTATCTGCACAAAAAAAATACTTGATGTCATTTTTACGTAAATACATTTTTAATCACTGTAATACTCTAATAATGAGAATATATATATGATTATTTATTTTAATTGTGAACATCAATTATTCAGCAATGACAATCTGAAGCCTGGGACATGAACAAGATAGCATCTAACATCAAAAAAAATGATCCCATGAACATCTACTGTATATGTATGTAAAATTTAAAAAAAGCTGCAGAGTGTAAAGTAGCCTTTCTAGAATGTGCCACAGTTATCAGGTACATACGCGTCACCCTTGAACACAAAAAAAGCTTGTGATACTTTTCCATGTATTATCATAAACATTCAACAAATGTTCTTTAAATATTACCTATCTTTCCTAGTGGTTAGAATAAATATCAGTTAATTCACTTGCAATAGTCACTTTATTCAGTTAAAAGGTCATATTTGTTAGTGTAGACTAGATATTTTACTATTAAAAATAGCAAAAGAGAACACAGTCTTTAATCAAAGACATTCTTCTTAAAGTTTTTTCCAAAGTAAAGATGACAGTAAAAATCTGAAATTAAGCAGAAAATAACTTCTACTTTTTGATGGAAATTAGACATTGCTGGGGTGAATGAATCACATGCTCATGTTAATCTGTTAATTTTAAGTCTACTGAAAAATATCAATGAACAGACTATTTTATTTGGTTTAGTTAAAAATAATTCCCCTCATCTTCAGGTAAATCAAAAAAACAGCCAGACCAAAACATCAACAATAAAACCAGCCATCTTGTTTGTAAAAATGAAAAAAAACAGATGATGAATGATATGCATGCATTCTAGAAAAGTATGATATCAGTGATGTTCTGGGTATGTTTACTTTGGAGTTTAAATGGGATTCACCAAACCTTAAACTGCAAAAGAAAATAATGCTGTTTTTGTGAAGGTGATGCAGCCAGTAAGAATAAATACCAATCAAGTGAGCAAAAACTGTAAAATATTTAGTGACTGGTCAAATCACAGTCCGCTGACCACATTGATGCCACTGTCTGTTGTTTTGGTAACTATGCGGTCTTCTTCTAGAGACCCCCATGTCAGTGTTTCTTTCAGGCCTAAGCATAATAACATCACCCGTGTAATTGTCCTTAAAGTAAGATGTCTACTAAAAGGAACTCTGTTGTTGGTTAGTCCGTTAGGTCAGAGAAGTTGAAACTATTACATTCTGGCAAAGTCTTTCATGGCAACCTCATTTCCACTCCACAAAGTTGGCAGATTGGGCTGGTTTGTCTGTCATCCTCCTGCTTGAAGCCAAACCAGCTCTGCATGAAAGCTTTTATTGTAAATAAATTAGCTACATTTTTTGAAATGATAAATCCTGTCACATGTCACAAGGCCAAAATTATTTATACCACTGGCAGGTTTAAGTAACATGTTTCTTCTGACAGGAAGTAATATTAATATTTTGGAGTGACGCAGCAAGGGTCCCGAATGGAATCTGGGGTGGGAGCTAAAGATTAGTGATGGGAAGGAGACTGTCCAAGCCTAGAGACTCGGAGCTTATAACCGAAAAAAAAAAAAAAACAAATGCCAAAATCTGGTTAGCAATTATAAGAAGGGTTTGATTGCTGTAATGCTAATAAAGATTTTATTTTCCACTGATCATTGAAAAGGGTATCAATGCTTTTCAATGTTATTTCAGAACAAAAGATTAAATAATAGATACATATTTTTTTTTGTATTTTATAATCTTTTCAGATGTCTGTCTCATTTTATATCAGAAACTTTTTTTGTTGAATGACAATAATTTTAAATCTAAATCTTGATTTTTGTCAGGATTTTATGACAGACCAAGACAAAGACTTATTTACACTGTAGTACGCGATGCACAATTCCGATTTTTTGCTAATGGCCAAATTTGTTTAGTGTGGTCATTCAAACTACTAATTAAATGCGACCGCCATCAGACTTCAGTCTTAACAGTTCACGACCCGAAAGCAACCCACATGCGCAGATGGAGAATGTAGACGTCACTCAGCAGCACACTGTTTAAGGAAGTAATAATGGATGTTCAATTCAATTCAATTCAATTCAGTTTATTTATATAGCGCCAATTCACAACACATGTCATCTCAAGGCACTTCACAAAAGTCAGGTACATACATTCCAATTAATCTTAATCATTGAACAGTGCAGCCAGATTCTTTTATTTATTCAAATTGGATAAAAAGTTTTTCTATCTAAGGAAACCCAGCAGATTGCATCCAGTCAGTGACTTGCAGCATTCACTCCTCCTGGATGAGCATGTAGAGACAGTGGACAGTCACTGGCGTTGACTTTGCAGCAATCCCTCATACTGAGCATGCATGTAGCAACAGTGGAGAGGAAAAGCTCCCTTTTAACAGGAAGAAACCTCCAGCAGAACCAGGCTCAGTGTGAGCGGCCATCTGCCACGACCGACTGGGGGTTAGAGAGAACAGAGCAGAGACAGAAAGAGAACAAAGAAGCACTGATCCAGGAGTACTTTCTATGGGAAGGAAAAGGTAAATGTTGGTGTCTGTGAATAATTTTTTAAGTTAGTAAGCAATGGGAACAGACAATATGATGAACTACATCATAACAAGACAAAGAAAGGTAAGAAAAAAGAGAGCACAGCTATTAACAATGACCTTAGTGGAGCAGTGACTACTGCTTCTGTAGAGAAGTCTGTGTGGATCAGAAGCAGGACAATGATATCTGTTTTGAAAAACATCTGATACGTATCAGATTTAGTACCACATATGAAAGTGGCACAATTTGAATTTTTTTTATAGGTGACAATATCGGAACTGGGCTGTTCTGACTACAATGAAAAGTTGGCTATGGGTCGCATTTGCCTGCAGTGTAAATGTGTCACAAGTAGCCCAGTGATACTTGTGGACTAATTGTGAATAGTGGAAGGAAATGCATGTATTTGTTTTAACAGCATGGGACGCATGGTGGTGTAGTTGGTAGCACTGTGGCTTTTTACCAGAAGGTCCTAGGTTCAAATCCTAGCCTAGTCTCTTTTTGAATGAAAATTACATGTTTTTCCTGTGCATGCTGGGATTCTCTCTGGGTACTCTGGTTCCTCCAACAGTCCAAAAACATAACATAATGAAATACTCTAAATCGCCGTTAGGTATGAGTGTGTGAGTGTATGGTTGTTTGTCCTCTGTGTCTCAGTGTTGCCCGGTGATGTCTGCCGACTGCTGGAGATAGGCACCAGATGAGACCAAATCTGAACTTTTTGGGCTACACCTAAATCACTGTGTGGCAGAATACTAACACCTTATGCCCGGTGGTGGTGGTGGTGATGGAGATGCTTTTTTTCAACAGGAACAATGAAGCTGGTCAGAGATGATGGAAAGCTTAATGTTTTTTCTTCACCAATGGTCTCCTAATCTTACTGAGCTTGAGCTGTTTTGCAAAAGTCTCTAGATGTGTAAAGCTGACATACTCTAAACAACTTGTAGGAGTGAAAGGTGGTTTTGATTTAGACGAGCAGAATACAAACACACCACACTTCTGATTTTTATTTCTGAAAAGAAATCATGCTCCATTTTCCTTCTTTCCAAAGAGTTAGAGTAAATGCTACTTTGTCTTATATATTCATGCTTGGGGTTGTAAACTCACAAAATGTGAAAAGGTTCAAACAGGGGCAGATACTTTTGAAATGCATTGTATGTATTTTGGGTGTGTCTAAGTTACTGTTCTCATGCTGATGGGTCCAAACAATTTGTAGCAGGGTGGTGTTAATGGAGATTACATTACTTGTGCTAGAGCATCAGATACAGTATGTAAAGAAAGAATGCAGTAAGATTATTTTAACACAGCAACTTATCTTCAGTCAGCTGATTTTGACTTACTGTCTCATAGATGTTTAATGCTCAATAAAATGAGCAAATGTCTGATCCTAAGTCACACAAGGAGAAAACTGCCACTGTCACAGAGAGGCAAAAAGCAGTGTCATTACTAATTGTAATGACACAGTTGCCACACACACACACACATCTAAAAGCAATTTAGAATCAGCGATTAACCTAACATGTATGTTCTTGGGCTTTCTGAAATAGAAAAAGTCAGACACAGAAGCTGCCCACTTCAGTTTACCTACATTACTGACCTATAAAGCTATAAAGTTATCTAAACCTACATGTATGCCACATCCACGAGGACCGTGAGAGTGTAGAAATTGTAGATATCAGATATAATACTTGAAGCTTCACTTCCAACAAAAGCCAGCAAACGTCCTTATCTATTGGAGGGATCAACATGATACATATTCTCTGCTCTCTATGTGTGCTACAAATGTGCTATATAATATAGCAAGCTTTCAATGTAGCTGTGTTTTGAGCAGCAAAAAGATTCACGTATTTTTAGCTTAATTTTAGCTCATTAAGGCCGTAAATAACCTGCCTGCAAAATCTCAAACTTCTCAGTCAGAAAACCTTTGGGTGTGTCTATTTTATTGAACAGTAGTAAAAATAATCTTCTAGTGGAGAATGTTGTGTTGCGGAATTGCAGTTATAGCAAATATGACAATGATAACTGCAGGAGATGCTTGATTAGCATATATTTCTTGTGGGCTCAACAGTGTAGATTACGTCTCTTAATGGATTACACAAGGTGCAAATATTAAAATCTCGTGACCATATATCACCAATACATGTAATGTGTGCACATTATGCAATACTCCTTGGGCAAGGTCTTAGAACTCCCTGTGGCTTGTATGTACTAAATCTAAGACAGGTATCCTTGAAATAACAAACCTACAAAATGCCTGAATATTAAATCATAACTATAGCAAGTAGACTAATATATCATAATTTTCAAGATGCAGATTGTCACCTTCAGGCAAAAACCTTATATGTCCATTAATACATTTTTGTTTACTTGTGAAAATAACCTTAATTGATCACATTTAATTTCTTTCTGAAGTGTCATTGTTACATTTCCTGTAAAAAAGTATAAAAAAAGCATATAGCTTTAATCAAACAATAACAATCTACATTTAGAAGCAAGATGTTTGTTTTTTCATTTCCTGAAAAGTTACGGTTTTGGAGATACAAGTTTTTTGTCCAACAGGAGTGATATGTACACACACTGTCACACCAGCCATGTTCAGACTTAGAATAAACAATTGATTTCAAAGGTGTAGCTTGCTGTGTAACTGTTCCAACTAACAAATCCTCATTCAGCCTTCAGAGTCTGTCAGGACTGAATATTTAAGCAGACAAGTACGCACAATCACTCGGGACACTGCTGCTTCCCTGTCCCTGTCACTCTGTCACACACAAACTCCCACATGACTCTGTCTCACTCTCTGGTACACACAGACATGCTGACAGTCTCTTACAGGTCAGGTCAGGGACACTTTCTGCTTATCTACGGTATTCAGTCTGGCAGAGGTTGACCGGGTGCTTTCTTGTTTTTTAAATCATTGATTCCTTTACGTCAATATCCATTATCTTTATTTTTCATAGTGTCAAAAATTATACTAAAACTATTCTTGTTTAGGGCCACAAATTTTCTTTTTGCTCAATGCTTGAACGTTGACAAAGATTTTTTTGACACAAAATTCTAATGTTTACTTATACTAAGATAGCTTTCCCTTTGGGAAGGCCCCGATGATAGAATAATAGTTTTATTTGCATCTTAGGGAGTAATTCACAACAACTGAGTTTACTTAACCTGTGGAAGTAATTAAGGGAACACATTGCTTCTTTGTGTGACATCCTGAGAAAATCTATTTCAATCAACCAACAGGGACAGAACAGTCGACCTCTACAACTCTGGATCATTCTTAAATATAACTAATGTAATCAAAGAATTATATGCAAGTATAAACACAATGGGACTGTCCAGATATCGTACCTTTAAGAATGGAGGTTCCAGATATGAATTTGTTATGTGAAATGTATCAAACCAACATCAAAGCAAAGGACATTGTGAAGATTTTGTCCTAAGCTGATAAGACAGTGTCATTACCCATAGCTAAACACGTCTTGTGCAGCACTCAAATAAGAAAAGCCATTAATGAAAAGCAACATAAAAAGGCAGATCAAAGTTTGCATGTAAGGGGTGATTGATAAAATCCTAACCCTAACCCTTATTTGGTGCATTGAGGTGTGGACATGGACATTCTAAATTGATTAACAAATGTCAAAACTCAATTATCTAATTGTTAATTGCCTGGGTGTGGCAGCCCAACACTTTATGGTAAACACCTAAACAACACCACAAGCTACTCCCTCTTTACTGAAACAGACTTTCACTGAACCATCAACTCTACAACGAGAGCAAAACAAAGTCAGAGGGTCACTAAAAGCAAGGAGGCTAGCTCAAACAATTAATACATGAACAGGTATTGACATGGAATCTTATGTCCCGATAACTATGCATTTTCTGATATGTAGCAGCAAATGTCTTGTATGCTCCATACAGAAGCAGTGAATGAGTCACACCTGTGCAAAAATAAATGAGCTGTGAAAGAATGTAGCAGAGGGATGTAGATTGCCAGGAAGAATAGTTTTAGTTGCTATTGACGTGAGAAATCTTGGACTTCATCACCTGTGAAACAGGTCTGCTGTTTGCTTGTTCAGAATGTGAGAAGGTCCACAAGCATTCTTGTGATCGAGGATTTTTTTGTTGGTATTTAGTCGTACTTTTCTCTGAATTTTCTGTACAACTTCACAAAGGAATTTATAATCACCTCATAGCCTTCTGAATGGTAATCAAATCAAATCGTGAAATGCCTGAAGGGTCCTCTATTGCAAATACACTTAGGAACAAAGACCATAACATTTGGAGACATGTCCTGAGGTCTGAGGAAGTGTTTGGCCATAATGATCCTTGTTATATTTTGAGAAAAAATTGAAAAGCTGGGAAGGCTGTGAAGTACAGGGGTGGTAGCATCATGTTGTGTGGGTGTTTTGCTGCAGGAGAGATGCATGCCCTTTACAAAATAGATGGCATCATGAGGAACAAATGTCCAGATCTTAGTCCCATGAAAGGGCAGAAATGAAAGGTGTGTGTGAGCAAGACAGCCGACAAACATGACTTAGACCAGTTCAGTAGAGAGGAACGGGTCAACATTCCAGAAAACTACTGTGAGAAGCTGACCCAAGCCATACAGTTTAAAGGCAATGCTCCTAAATATTAAGGGAAAATCTCTCAACTACATGAAAGGTTTAGTCTTGTTTAAAGTTGGGGAAAAAAGGTTCTACATTTTATAGGGTGTATGTAGAAATCTGGTTTAAACAATAAACTTCTTGTTGACCTACTTCCTTCTTCGCATACTGGGTTCACACAAATGAACCATAATCCAAAGTAAAACTGACCTAATTTCCCACGCTGTCGTCTTAAGCCAGGAAAAAGAAAGACTAAAATAATTAACAGTCTTCTACTTAGTCTACTCATTCAACAAGAAACAAAATATTATTTATTAAAATACCATATAGTGTTGCTTTATTTGGTTTTATTTTGGCCATATTGATCTATTCTTGGAGCACATGGTGAGAAATTCTCCAGCTCCTGAGTAGCCATTCGATAACTGATGTTTGCACAGACTCTAATGCAATTTTAACCTTTTTGCTCCTGCTTTTGGCCAAGGGCTGATAGCAGTCCAAGAGTCTTGCCGTTGCTTACACTAAGGTTTCAAATCATCTGAAAGGATTTGTCATTGATCTTAGCCTAGGGCGAAACAAGGTCTTCTCTGAGCATGAGATATACTGCTGAAAGTCTCCTTTCAGGGATACACTCTTGAAAGGCAAACATTAAAGATTTGTCCAAGTAGCTGCAGCTTGCGAAGACATCTAAAATGTTCCCTAAGAAAACACTTGGTCTCCTTTTACCCTGTGGTTTAAAAAAAGAAACAAATAGGCAGTTGCCATCATGGGATTTCAGTCAAGCACAGTAGCAGGCTGCCTTGTTGCTAGGAGAGTTTTGATTAATGCTGCAATCTGTAATTTGTGTCTGATTTTTTGCTTGTGTGCACCCTCTCACAGCTGTGCTGAAATAAAAAGAATGTATGCACTGTTTTTGGCAAAAGTCAGCCTTGTTCCATCATCAAAAATGCAGATGCTAACATAGGTCTCATTCATTAGCACAGATAAAAGTTGTTTCCAAATTGCAAGTCCTGACATTTATTTCTTATTTAATATTTTACATTTTACAAGATTTAAGATATACACCTTTAACCCTTACAAAGATAGGTAACACTAACTCTATTATTTAGCGTAGCCTTAAAAGAAAAACTGTTACGTTTTGTACTATAAGGCAGAGTTAGGCTGTTGAGATATTTATTGTGTTGACAAAATGTTTTTTTCCTACCTCTAAACAGTCAGTTTGGTGCCCAAGTTATTAATCAAAGCGTATCTGTTAATATTTCTCATTAGTTAAGTATTTTGATGGTAAATTGTGACAACAAAATGAAACAACTGTCAAATGTTACATTGGTAGACAAATGCTAGTAGACAAAATCAGTTGGTGACATATCCACCATATTCCTAAAACCCTTAATGGTTTGTGTGAATGAGATGAGTTAATCATAGCTGCACCTTCATCAAAGATTGAGGTGATGGCCTTGCGAAATGGAATCTGATTATGTGTATTGGCATAATTATCTGCTTCATCAACTCCACCGCTTGAGATAAAGAATGAAAAAAAATATGTTTTCTTCAATATTGATCTGTTTTTTTATGGTTTTAACCTCTTCTATCTTTTCATCCTCCTGGCCAAACTGAGCCCCATCCTTCTAAAATTGAGTATTTCTTGACAACTACAATAGTGGCATATATCAGCTTGGTCTCAAATATGACAGTACTACAAATCGGTGTTAAAGTGTCAGCATAAATTACATTTGAACACGGATGAAATGTTATTTTTTATTTCAGCCCGAAAAAAAACAAAAACACATTGCCTAAAGTGAAAACCTCCTTTGAATTCTATGGTACTTGTCCAATTCATGGAGGAACCAGTAGAGTAATGTCATTTGAGTTACTGTAAACTTAGATGGTAAAAAGGTGAACCTGAGCAGTTTTACAGATGTTTTAACACAAGGTTGTCCCGGTGAAACATCTGGGGATATTTTGTCCCAGTATCTGCCATTTGACCTCTCTCACAAACCAGACTAGAGAATTAAAGTATTGCCGTTTAACTATGATTTTTCATTACATTTATATAAAAGTGTAAACATTTTCCCATTGAAATAAGGCCATGCGATGGAAATGAAATTTGACCCTAAAAACACACTGTACAGATTCAGATGAAAGAACATCCCAAAGATATTATGGTGCTAAGATGGTAACATTCGCTCTAAAACACAGTTTCTCTTTATGTAAACAAGCTGGACCTTTGTGATTCATTTTAAACTGATACAGACTCAGAGTAGTAGATATTAGCAGCATTTTTTAAAGCTGAAATCGTTATGATCCTTAGGGGTTTGGGTTTTCAATTGTTTTTTCTTCATTCCTTGTTGTTTATTTATGTTTTGCCATAATCGGTTCATTACTTTGTTTTTAGGTTCTTAGTTTATTCTTGTCTTCTGTTCTTTGTGCTTTTGGATATACAGTATTTTTCTCAATTTAGTGTTAGTCTTTTCTTCTTGGTTAGAAGTCTTTTTGTATCTTAGTTCTGCTCCATCTGTGTTAATTAATCTCCCGCCTGCAGTCTCCCTGTTTTTCTTCTGTCTCAGCTGCTGCGCATTATTCCCGGATTGACTCACCTTCATTCAATTCCATTTCCCACTCTTCCCTCAGTATTTAAACTTCCAGTTTTCCTTTGTTTATTGCCGGATTCTTATGCTGGTCTGATGGACTGCCTGATATTTTGTTACTCCCCTGCTTTTACTGCCTGTTATTCTGCTCATGCTCCATATCCTGTTCTTTTTGTAATACTGCTGTATGTTTTTTCCATTTCTCTATTAAAAACCGTTACTATGTTCATTCCACATTCCTTTATGCACAGGAAAAGGAAAATAGGTTTAGACAACAAAAAGGTGAAGGTCAGACATGCTGTATGCTGTGTTAAAATTGGCAATTAAAGAGCAAAAGTATGTTAACCACCACTAAACACTGTAGTCTTGTAACCGCGACCACAAACTGGCACATATTCCCATAAACTGTCAACTAAAAGGTTTAATACAGCTTGCTATGGTTCAAAGGCATTCCTGTACTTTTTTACATCCAGCATAATGCATGCTGTAGTTGTTTAAATGTGAGAACTGACTGAGTTTTGCAAAACCGAGGTAACAGTCAGAATGGACAAGAAATTTAAAACCATCTTTGTAGGCATTTGGAGAATCTAAGATTATTAGTAAATATAATTGCTGACCTTGAAGCGAAGATGCTATTTGAGCAGAAACATTATGTGGCTCATAAAAATGTAGCTGCAGGAACGTTTTTTCAGTTTACATCATTACTCTACTCTTCATTTTGAGTCAGACAGAGCAGCACCAGTAAAGGGCTTGTTAATTACATTGGTAGAAAAGACATCAAGTTTGATTCTGAAATGATACCAGGGTCATTTGTTTACTGTGACTGATAAACTGTTACTTGTGACATTGTGTAAATATTTAATATCAAAGTAATTATTTTGGTCATTATCCATAGCTCATGATCATATTTGAGAGATGGAACAAAGATCCTTTATTTTTCCAACAACCTTTCATCTCAGTTATTTTCATTATAACAGACTAGTACAGCATAAGCATCATTTCAGACACTGCCCAAATCTGCCTATTGCTCTTCAGCTCCATTCTACCCCCACATGGAAATGCAACCTTAATATTCTTATTCTTATTCTCCTCTGTTTGAGGCAGCATTGCCACTGATGTTATCTTCAATTTTTGCCTATCATGCACATCCCCTTTTTTGTAGTGTGTAAGGCACGAAAGGAACTTGCCAAATAGGAAGAGAGTGAGGAACAGTCTGAAAGTACATTTGTTTGCAAAATCTTACAGGAACCTAAAAGAACTGCCTTAAAGTTACATATGTAAGTTCTGTCTGTTTAGTTAGATTTATTTTGGAACGTGCTTACTCTGAGTTCTTCTTCTGCTACCCCTTTCTGAATTTGTGAAGATTTTCTCTGTAACAATGTCCACTGTTTAAAATGAGAATTGCTGTAAGTGCAGTGCTCCTGAATCTGCAACGTAAAAGGCAGCATCATTTAGGTTGATGCCAGAACTGGTTGATGAAAGGACTGATGAAGGTACATGACTGTCAGCTTAATTGGTCTATTTAAATTGTGCTTAGGCATGAGTGTATGGATGGATGGATGGATGGATGGATGGATGAATGGATGGATGGATGGATGGATGAATGGATGGATGGATGGATGGAATACTTCCTGCAAAGTTAGAAAAAAAATGTAAAAAATTTAGATACGAACTCACAGTAAAACTGTTCACTTTCCTCATTTTCATATTTAGTTATTTACACACCATTTAAACAATGGCAAGCTATGGTGTTTACATAGTGTTTACACATCTTTAATGGATTTTACAAACATGGCTACCAGGCAAACATCCCTGCTGTAATTTCTGTTTCCACTGTAAACCCCCGTCATTAATTTCATTCACATTTTCTGTAAAACTGTATGGGAAATCAAAGGATCTATTGGTCTTTCTGGATAAACAATTATTTAAGTTTTCATCCATCAAAAAAGACAGGAATTCTTTAAAATATTACTAAATGCATTTGTAATGGAGCTGACCAATTACACATGTAATATGCACGCATCATCCAAATATACAAATATACAGTAGTGTTTGCTTGATAGACATAGTTTAATGAGGTCAGTATTTTTCAGTAAGAAGTGCTTTTAAACATACTTACAAATGACAAGCCATTGGGCTGCTGAGATCAAACTGTTTGAAAATTGAGAAGGTGGCAAACATTTAACATCTCTAAAATTGAAGACATGCTGTCAGAGCAAGACTGCATGCAGTAAAATATGAGTCCTAACAGATGCATGAGGAGCGGACTGTGTGTCTCAGTAATAAATACAGATGATAAAATCTATTTAAAATTCTCACTGCTCGTCATTTACTTTCAAAATGCTTCTATGAGAGAGCTGATGATGAAACCCCACTATTCTGATGAAATCTGAAATCCAGCCAAGCAAAGTTTGTTTAAACTGACGCTGAATCACTAAATCATTATAACCCCAGGATGGCTGCTCGGACCACTAACCCTTGTCCTCCTGGAGTTAAAGGCGAAGGAGAACAGAGTAAAAAAACGTGAACCCAGTATAGTGTCCGTGAATGAAACCTTTTATAAAGTTAAAGCTGCCATTCATTATTATCAGTGCAACACCTATTTTCAATGACATTATTGCAATGATTAAGTAAAATTTATATAAGTTACTCTAACAGTAGTTTGAATCTAAAATTCAAAAATGAGCAGTCCTCTTCCTATTTTTTTTTATGTGACACAGCATGCATATGGATATAATAAAGATAAACATCTGCAAAATGTATATTATCATCCAAAACTAAAACAATCAAACATTGATACTTTCCTTTTTTTCCAATATTATAGAGATCTAGATATCGTTGTTCCTACTGGGCTGTACAGATAGCCAACACACAAACAACAACAAATCAAAAAAGCTGTCTTTTATTATTGAATAGCTGCATTGTAACATAGGACTAGTTATCCAGCAGTTAATCATTTTTCAAAAGCAATCTCACCTGATTAAAAAAAAAGAAAAGAAGTTTGACATTGTCTGAGTTTTTTGACGTGGTGACTTCAATTAAAAATGACTGGAACTGTGTTCACAGTGAAGCCGCTCCTCTGCAGGGCAGATGAGAAACAAACAAAATAAATGCAAACCGTGTTGTTATAGTGACTCTCTTTAATGGAATCTATCTGCAGTTTCTTCAATATGTCACAACATTTAATCCCAGTTGTCTTGAAAAATAAAAAGTGAATGAGGGAAGTTGTAAGAGAATCTGACAGATACATAAAAACAAAAGAGCTGCTAAGGCAGTGAGGCAAGTCGGAAAAATGCACACTTGAATTTTCTTTTGTTTTTAAGAAAACATAAAACACCAGCTTATACTGATGTAAACAATGAACTCTGATTTTACAACTTCAGTTAATTTTGCTGATCTGATTAAAAATTCAATATGTCACCTGTCTTACAAAGAGAAAGCTTCCTTCAAATCATAATAAATGTGCATGAATAAAATATTCACCTTATTCCTGGCGGTGTTAGTGTAGGACTGACTGTGGGTGCAATTTCTGGTAAGACAGCAAAAGTTACAGTAAAGCAATTATTGGCTATAATTGCAAGTTAGCTTTTTTGTCTGTTTTGATGGTGTTGTACTTACAGACATGTCCCATAAGTTCTTGCAGTAGTTGTCCTGTTCACAGCTGCACCTATAACCACACAGGGCTTCATTTGTGGCTTCAAAAAGTGTGTGATGAGCATGCACATAAAGTGAAACGGAATTGCTCCCATGATCGCTGGTCTAGTTTCCGTCTATTATGAATTGTTGAAAAATCAAGACAAATTAGGCTGAAGGTTCTAAATTCGAGGAATGCCACCACCTGCATTTTGAAAGAAATTGATAAATTGCCTGACAATTCAACATCAATTCATGGTTAAGAATGAACTGGGTGGCTTTCCAGATAGCTAACCAGAGAGCAGAAACTTCATTTTGTAGTTGGCCCCTATAAGCTTTAAAATTAACAAAGTAGATTTCTCACTGGAGCTTTGGTTAGAAACCCTGACTCAAAATTAAGTGTTTGGTGCTCATCAGCCCTTAAACAGATGGACCAGACAAACAAAGGGTAAAACAAATAGTGTATTTAACCTCGATCTATAATCTCTAATTGGCTGAGAAAAAGTTTTAGCTAACTGGAGAGAACGCCTGTTCTGTTTTTAATGCCTGCTTTTTGGGAAAGCATTAGCATCAAGACTGACTAAAATGTTCTAAAACGCCTTTCAGAACAACAGCTGAATGCAGTGGGACAACTGCGTCAAAATGCGTCCAGGCAAGGTGAATGGAAACTAAGTTTGCATACTGTGCAGCCTTACCTTTAAGCAACGTAATTGGGAGTTAATAGAACAGTCACGAATGAACCATGTTTAAATCATCTGCTAGACACTAATGGCAAAGTGTGCAGAGTTGAAGAACCACTATGCTGCTTAAACTTTCGTGGTTGAGACAATGCTTTTATTAGTATAACTTGTCTTTGCAGTTCGGTTAAAGGCATTGGTCATCTTCTGTCACTTTTCAAAGCTAAAGTCTGTTGTGACCATTTAGGTTATAAAGTTATAAAATAATTGCATTTTGAGGTGGGATTGGCATTGAAGGAACACTGGACTCTTTGCTTTATACCCTGTCCAGTCTGATTTCTTATTCTGAGATATGTACACACATTTTATAGCAATTATAATTTTTTATTCTTAGTTTTTTTAATTAAAAGTCAGTATTAAAAATTAGTGCCCCACCAATTTTTGGGGATAAATACACTAGCGCTCTCAGCAGGTTTAAAAGCATAGAAAATGTCAAGGTAAAAAGGTAAGTGAGCTAGTTTACCAGAAGACATTTCTTCAGTTCGTCCTCCCAAAAAAAAATTATAAAAATTATGAGTCCTATCTATTATCCTATCTAAGATGCACAAGTACATATTCTTTCCTTTACTCTGCGAGAGACTGTTTGTTTACATGTATGTTTCCAGGTCCAGAAGTCGTATGCATAATTCACACAAAAATTACAGGAAACAGTTGAATTAAAAAAAACATTACTTTTTAACATTGTTATCATGTTGGTTTGATCAGAAACATGGTTGTCAGTAGGCGGAGTCACGGTGCACCTTGAAGAGGTCACCTATCCAACACAGGGGCAACAATGAGGCATTTACAAACAGCACCTACACACAAAACTAAAACCAGTTTAGAATCACCTATTTACCTAAAACATGTGGCTGTGACTGTTGGGAAAACCATATTTTCTAGAGGATAAAACGTCTTTGTTGTGATAACTGTGATATTTTAAAATATGTTCATTTTGTCATAGAAATATCCATAAGGTTAGCTGTTCAGGGACCATTGGAGATGCGTGAGGTGTGGGTCAGGTTGGGATGAAAAGCAGCATGTACATTTTTTGGGTGCAGTTTACATAATCTGAGCCATGCACCTTGAGCGTTCTTGCGTTATTACTTTCTGCATGTCAACAATGATCCTATTTCAGAAAAGGAAGCACACTGCCCCCCTATCAGATTAGCTGTCTAAGGTCAGCTGTGTAGGTGACAAACTCAGCTCTTTCTGGGTCATATTTTGACTTGATAGAGTGTAATGACCTCGTAGAAACAATAAGCTATAGGTTTCCCTAAAGTTTTCTTCCCAATTATTTCAGAATGAACTGGAGCAATAGTATTTCACAGGCTGTTTCTTATGAGTGTAATAATAATTTGTGTTTAGTTTAGATTTAAGGCTAAAGGAGAAATGACCGCACATATGCCACAGGAACTGCTACTGACTGACTGTTACTTTGTTTTCACCAGTTCATTGTGCATCAAATAAAACAATTATTTTAGGCTTAGACATTAAGATCTCTGGCCATGTTTATAAGTCACACAACTTTATTGCAAACATTTACAGTACATGAAAAATTATTAGCTTTCTACTGTTTTAATTTAATCTTTAATCATAACCTTTACATCAAACATGTTCTAATTTAAAACAAAGATAACCTCTAAAAATAAATGTTGTTTTGAAATGGTGATTTCAAAAAAAGCTATTCAGAAAGCTAGTTAAACCAACAATGCCTGATGTAAAAAGGAGTTACCCCAAACAACTAATAACTGTTTTAGTCATACTTGGGTGCAAAAACTGCCAAAAAAGCTTGTGATAACTGGGAATGAGCCTTTACATCTCTGTAGCAGAATTCTCTTTCATTTTTCTTTGCAGAATTGTTTGAATTAAAACAATTAAGGTCATGCCATAGCATCTCAATCAGATTTAAGGCCAGACTTTGACTAGGCCAATTTCAAAGTCCAGACACTGTTTTATTTTTTATTTATTTTTTATTCTGACATAGACTTGCTGGTGTGCCTTGTCTTAACCATAACTCAAGTGAGTTAGAGCTTAGGGTCCCAAACTTATGTTCTGCTAGAGAGCAGAACTGGTGTTTCCATCTTTTACTGAAATGGTCCTAAAGGAGCAAATCAGCCCCGGACCATCAAAATCACAAAACTTTAATTATTCCCGCAGAGCAATTTTAAGTTTGGTGTAGCATTACAAAAGCATCACAAAGACTTTTAAAAGAGTAACAATAAAAAGAAAGACGGGGGAGAGGATGGGGAGGAAAGCAGCAGTAATATAATGTACAAAGGTAAGACAATAGCAGCAACAGTGAACAGACCATCAAATTGCCACCACAATGTTTGACTGTTTATCATGTTCTTTTAGAAATGCTGTGATACATATCCCCAGATGTGGATACTGTGCAAAAAATTCTACTCTTGTCTTGTGCAGTCTCTTTTTTATTGCTTCAGATGTTGCTCTTTGTGACCTACTAGAAAAGCTGCTGATACTTTGGATGCGTAAGTTTGATTTTTCCATTTGTGGACAATGGCTTTTTCTGTATTCAGCTGGAGTCCCAAAAACTCCACAAATGCAAACCAAATCCAACAGACTCAAAAACCGTTTTCATCTCTGAGCGTTCCAATCACTCTCCCCTATCACTTGAAGACACCTTATGCACAGAATGTCCTGATTGCGCTGACCTTTGTTATGTGTACTTCCTTTGTTTTGTTTTCTATATATACAGTACAGACCAAACGTTTGGACACACCTTCTCATTCAAATAGTTTTCTTTTTTCCATGATATAATATTTAGCTTCACACTAAAGGGCTCAAAACTAGAATTAACACATGTGAATTATATACTGAACAAAAAAGTGGGAAAAAACTAAAAATATGTCTTATATTCTGGGTTCTTCAAAGTAGCCCCCTTTGCTTTGATTACTGCTCCGCACACTCTTGGCATTCTGTATGAACTTAAAGGGGTATCCACCTAAAGGGTTTTTTCCAAACAGTTTTGAGGGTTCCCGAGATGTTTAGCACTTTTTGGGCCCCTTTTTTCCCTTCACTCTGGGGGTCCGCTCACCCCCAAACCCATCTGTTGGGTTCAGGTCCATGACTGTGGAGGCCATGTCATCGGCACAGCACCCCATCACTCTCCTTTTTGGTCAACTAGCCCTTCACCGGGAGGGGGTTTTTGGGGGTCTTTGTCCTTTTGAAAAAAAAATGATGGTCCAACTAACGCAAACCGATGGAATAGCATCTCGGCAAATCTGTGGTACCATGCTGGTTCAGTATGCCTTAAATTTTTTGAATAAATCCCCAACATGTCCCAGAAAAGCACCCCCACACTATCACCCTTCCCCCACCTGCTTCAGGTGGGAAACCGGCAGTAGATCCATCCTTTCACCTTTCTGTGCCGCACAAAGACACTTTGTTGAACCAAAGATTTCAAACTTGGACTTCAGACCAAAGGAAGATTTCCACTGGTCTAATGTCCATTCCTTGTGTTCTTTAGCCAAACAAGTCTTTTCTGCTTGTGCACTGTCCTCAGCAGTGGTTTCCTAGCAGCTATTTTACCATGAAGGCCTGATTCACACAGTCCTCCTCTAACGTTGTTCCAGATGATGTGGTCCCTGCTGCTAGAAGCTCTGTGTTGGCATTGACCTGTTCTCTATCTGAGCGGCTGCTAACCTGGGATTTTCTTCTGTGCTAGGTGACTCGATGAACTTATCGTCCGCAGCAGAGGTGTCTTGTCTTGCCTTTCCTGGTGCGGTCGCTCATGTGAGCCGTTTCTTTGTAGCGCTTGATGGTTTTTTTTGCGACTGCCGTGGGGGACACTTTCAAAGTTTTCCCAAATTGTTTCGGACTTGACTGACTTTCATTGTCTTAAAGTAAATTGATGGCCACATCGTTTTTCTTTACTTAGCTGCTTTTTTTGCTTGCCATAAATACAAATTCTAAACTCTATTCAGTAGGACTATCAGTCTGTTTTACGTTCCACCTTCCTGCACAACACAACTATGTCCCAACCCTTATAAGGCTTGGAAATCCCACTTATTAAACCTGACAGGCACACCTGTGGGGGGGAAAAGTGAAAATCATTTCCAGGTGACTACCTGTTGAAGCTCATCAACAGAATGCCAAGAGTGTGTGTAGCAGTAATCAAAGCAAAAGGTGGCTACTTTGAATAACCTAGAATTTAAGACATTTTCAGTTGTTTCACACTTTTTTGTTCAGTATATAATTCCACATGTGTTAATTCATAGTTTTGATGCCTTCAGTGTGAAGCTACAATATTCATAGTCATGAAAGCAAAGAAAACTCTTTGAATGAGAAGGTGTGTCCAAACTTTTGGTCTGTACTGTGTGAGTGTGTGTTTGTGTGTTACATTACTACTGCCAAATAAGAACTGCCAAACCTTTTTTTTTTTTTTTAAGATTGTGTTTGTGGCTATTGTGGCCTTTATTTTTTCTTAAAGTAGGCAGAGGGGAAATGGGAGTAGAGAGAGGGGGAAGACATGCAGCAAGTGTCACCAGGGCCAGGACTTGAACTCAGACAGCCCTAATGTCCGCATGACTGGGTCTGCGAGGCGAGCTGAGTAAATGGGTTAAACCACCTTCACTGTGCCACCGGCACTGAGAACTCAAAGTTCGATGTTCGATACTCGCACCCCCTAAACTGTTTTTCATTGTGTAAAACAATGACAGTAAAATTTTATTGTATTAGAAACTACTTTGTAACCCAAACTGATGTGCTTCTTTTTTTAGATGTTAAAAAGATATTAGCCTATTTAGGTATAGTTATGTACAGTTACATCACAAAGTTATTATACTCTAGATGACTTGAAATGTTAGTCTTATTTAATAAAAATAAACGTTAGAAAAACAACACCAAAAATGACAAAGAAATTCTGTGTGATACAAAGCTGAGATTTTTTTCTTTATGGATATTAAAGGCTATCAGCAGTACATCTTAGGTTTTTCATATTTCATGTTAGTCATTGTTATGGTATTTTGCAATTAGGCCAGATATTAGACAATAATGCTAATCCCTTACGTTGCAAAAGTCATCTTGAAACCTTGTTTTTGGAAAAATAAAAGAAACTTAACTGTTAGGATTTAGAGACCAAGTTCAAAAGGTAAACTAGTCATGTGTGAATTATGTGGTCAGCGGTGTTAGAGGTGTACTTAAAAGAGATGAATTCTCAGAAGGTTCCTAAACACATACCCATATTCTTCACTAGCTTGTTGAGCATAATGAAATTTCAAATTTGACCACACACCTTAGACCAAACAGGCTCCAGTAGTAGTCATAAAAATATGCACTTTAAAGGCCAAAAGTTGCTGCAGTACCACAAACATCAAACAATCATATCATGCATACAAAAAAAACTCAAGGTTTTAAGAGCTTTTATTAGATACTGTGTATCTGAAAAGTATTCACAGCGCTGCACTCTTTTTTTAATGTTACAGCCTTATTTCTCTTTCATCAAAATTCTGAACACAATACTCTATTATAACAATGTGAAAAACATTTGTTTGACATTGTTGCAAATGAATTACGAATAGAAAACTAAGAAATCACGTTTTCATAAGTATTCACAGCCTTTGCATAATACCTTGTTGATCCACCTTTGGCAGCAATTACAGCTTCAAGTCTTTTTGAATATGATGCCACAAGCTTTGCACATGTATCTTTAGGCAGTTTCGCCCATACTTCTTTGCAGTACATCTCAATGTCTGTTTACAGCCATTTTCAGATCTCTCCAGAGATGTTCAGTCGGATTCAAGACTGGACTCTGGCTTGGCCACTCCTGGACATTGACAGAATGGTTCTGAAGCCACTCCGTTGAGATCTTCGCTGTGTGTTTTGGGTCGTTGTCCTGCTGAAAATCTTACCGTCTCCACAGTCTGAGGTTAAGAGCGCTCTAGAGCAGGTTTTTATCCAGGATGTCTTTGTACATTGCTGCATTTATCCTTCCCTCTATCCTGACTAGTCTGCCAGTTCCTGCTACTGAAAAACATCCCCATAGCATGATGCTGCCACTACCATGCTTCATGGCACGGATGGTATTGGTCTGGTGATAAGTGGTGCCTGGTTTCCTCCAAACATGACACTCGGCATTCACACCAAAGAGTTTAATCTTTGTCTCATCATGCCTCATTTTGTTTTTCATGGTCTGATAGTCCTTCAGCTGCCTTTTGGACAACTCCAGATGGGCAGCAATGGGCCTTTTTTTTAAAGAGTGACTTTCATCTGGCCACTCAACCATACAGGCTGAGTTGGTGGATTGCTGCAGAGATGACAGAGCTGATAGAGTGACCATGGGGTACTTGGTCACCTCCCTCACTAAGGCCCTTCTCCCCGATTGCTCAGTTTAGATGGCCAGCCACCTCTTTGAAGAGTCCTGGTGGTTCCAAACATCTTCCATTTATGAATGATGGAGGCCACTGTGCTTATTGGGACCTTCAAAGCAGCAGACATTTTCTATCCTTCCCCAGATTTGTGCCACAAGATTATCCTGTCTCAGAGGTCTACAGATCTCTTGATTAGGCAGGTCTGGTTTCAGCCTTTTTTTTGTTATTGCTTATTTACCCACGGCCAGAATTCCCTTTGTCAGAAACATGTCTTCTTTTCTCACCACATATGTTATATTCCACAGATACATCACTAGGTTAGTGTATGGAATTATATAGCCCAATATTTTGGTCAATGTTAATCCAACTTGTTCCAGTTATTTTTGTGAAACTCCAAAAAATGTGTGAATGATTGGCGTCTTAATTCTCTACATATTCTAAAACATTCTTGTAATGTAGACGTCTGTTTGCTTTTCATTTTAGGTGCTATGAAAAATCGTGTTAAATTCTTTCAGCAGAATTCCCTCCACGATTATGAATTTGTTGTGTTTTGCTGTATTTCACACATTTGGAACCATTCATCGTCTGTTATTTTAATCAGTTCTGTTTCCCATTTATTTTTTTGATACAATGTTGTTTTATCACAGCATTCCCCAGAGAGCTGTAAAAAGCTGAAATAGCTTTTACAATTTTTTTGTAAATCAGAATCCATCATTACTCCAATAACACCATAATTTGTGTCAAGTAATTTTGTTTAAAATTGATTTGTGTAGTAATCTCTTATTTGTAAGTACCTAAATAAACCTCTGTCCTGTAAATTATCTACTAACAAGTCCTGCGCTCTTATATGTAATGTCAACTGTGGGACCTTATGTAGACAGGGGAGTGCCTTTCCTATTCATGCTCAATCAACTGAATTTACCACACTCTCAGTTTTCTATTTGAAATACATTCGCTGCAATTTAAAACAAACATTTTTCACATTGTCATAATGGGTTTTGTGTGTAGATTGTAATGACTTGAATTAGTTTGATACCATTTGGAATAATGCTGTAACATAACTAAATGTGGAAAGAGTGCTGCGCTGTAAATACTTTCGGGATGTACTACAATATATCAAAATCTATGGTAATTTATGGGAAGTGCCTAAATTTCCAGTGGTCTTCTTCATTATACTTCAAAAATTAATTGACATACAGGATATTAACTTGAGGGTCAAATCCTGACTGCTTGTGACCTATATTTTTTTTTCTTAGTTGTGTTTATTGTTAAAGCCCACGATTCAAAACTTCAGTGTTTCTGATTCTTGAACCACTTTACTTTTTTCACATAACAAGGTGCAACATCATGCAGGAAAATGTACAGATCAAGACCAAATTGGGGTTAGAGTTTTGGAAGAAGTTGTTCTTTTCAAAGGTTTTGAACTATTAACAAACTCATTCACTTGGGTGAGAAGTAACCACACACGTGGAAAAATGATGCTTCAGTGTGGCTATGAATTTTTTTTTTCTCCTTAGAAATAATTGTAAAAACTCTTAAAATACCAGTCTATTCTTGTCCTTGGAACCTCCTTGTGGATCTTTCTATGGACTAAGTGGACTTTCTTAATTCTTTCAACTATCATTTCACACGCAAGACCATATCCGCCGATTTCACCCCTGCGTATTTTTTTTTTTCTTTTTTTGATATTTTTTCTTTATTGGCATTTGTTTTGAAAGAGCATGAACACAGTTCTCCTCAAATACAAAGGCGACAAGTAAACCTTAATGACCCTGAAAACAAGGGAACGGGACAACCATGCTGGATTTGCGCTGTATCTCTGGCATTTTGCTGTGGGGGGTCAAAATGATCACGTTCAGATCATTTTCTTTAGCCTGTCATTGGTAGATAGTCCACTTTACCCACTTTCCTCAGCACTTATCTTTTTGAGTCCTTAACTTATGAGTCAACTCTTCCATCATATATATTTCGTTCACAATTTTCAGCCAGTCAGAGGATCTAACTTGTTCCACTTTCTCATGATTGCTTTCTTACAAGCTGCCAACAAAAATTTTCAGTAAATACTTGTCTTCTTTTAACAAATTTCCTTCTTTCATATATCCAAAATACAGAAACATAGATGAATTTGATATATCATAGCCGAGAATTCTGACAATATTTCAGTTTCACATATGAAGTTGTAATCCCTCTTTTTTCCATTAGGTAAGCATACATTGTAAATATTGCTCTCTATTGTTGCATTTTCATACCAGTGTTCTACCAAGCCAGCTCTGTTTTGGGGGCAAAACAGTTTTATAGAAATTCCTTCAGTAGTAGACATTCTTGTAGGGCACAGGTTAAACACTGTTATTTGCTATCACAGAACCTCCTGCCTATGGTCAGTCTGACATTGTGATTGATGTAATGATTTTAGCCCTACCCGTGTTTATGATACATTGATGCTAGTCCATTAAGTTATTAGTCCTAGAAAAATGTTAACAAAACATTGCTCTGATCAAAAACAAACTGATCAAGAATCAGGTGAGCACTTAAATATAGGTGGTTAAAAACAATGCTAAGTATGTCAAGAAATTCAGATTAGCCAAAGTCTGTGCATATGGATGACACAGATGCAATTACGGCATGGGGTCAGTGTAAAAGAACTTCAAGACATCACTTAGACAACATAAAGAGAGATGTTTGTACATTAAGATGAGTTAACAGCACAATGAAGAGCAGCACAAGTAGTACATTTTAAAAGTTTATACAATCTGCTTTGGACAATCCAGGGTTGGAATGAACACCTTTGTCAAAATGTTTTTATAAGAATTCTTATAAGAATCTAATAAGAATTAGAAGAACAATTAAAGAAGTTCTGAGAAATAGCAGGGTTTTAAATTGCCTTCATGAATCTTTAAAAAAAAGTTTGACTGCGCATTGCAAATAGAAATAACTTAAACTTCAAGTCTTGTATATCATGCTTATGAAGCCTAACATCACTTAACATAGCAAAGGTGTTAGCTATGTAATGTGGCATTGTTTTGCAACTGGCACTGACAATTTGGCAGCTGTCCCTCTGAAGACATTGATATGGTGACAACACAAGCTGAGCCAGTAACTGCAACCAGCTCAGTACCTGAGGCACCCAATGAACCTTAATCCCTGACATTTCTGCTAGTCTGCTTAACATGTAAGGTTTGACTTGTTAAGATGCTGTTTTAGCATATGCCAAACATGTCTGCCTGTCTATTCATTTCTAAATTGTACAGTAACACTCTTGCTTTTCTCTGAGTATTTTTGTATTGCAAATAAGTTTCAAATGGTGTAAAATCTTTTGCAAAACCCATAGAAACATAGAACCTTATATTTTACCTGAGGCTGCTAGAGCTCTTTTGAACTTGGTTCATTAACAGCGCAGCAAATAAACACCAGACACTGGATATTTAATGTAAGAGAGCTCACACTTGTCATTTAGTAGGGAAAACCTTGAGCTGCCATTGTATAAAAACTTTTTTAAATTTTATGGAAGTTGGCTGACTTATTCCAATTGACAGGTTTGCATATTTCATTTAGTAAACTACATCAGCTTATAGAAAAGTTTTAAAATGAAAAAAAGCAGTAATGATTATTATTATTTTTTTCTTCTTAAATTCTCAGGTTGACATTATTATCTGACATTATTATCTGAAGTTATTGCAGAAACTGAACATACATAATATCCCCAAAAGGAGTGGATCACGCCCCAAATGATTGAATTCAGGTATTCCAACCACTTCAAGGCTCACAGGTGTAAAAACTACAGGATGTAACCATGCAGATCACTCCTACAGACATTTGGAAATTAATAAGTTGCTCTCCAGAGTTCATGGAATTCCAGAATGGTACTGTGATTTGAGTTGACCTGTGAAATAAGTCTGTTCATTAATTCTTTTCACTACTAAACATTCCAAGTTTGTTATATCCACCCAGTGTCTCTGTTTTGAGTTTGTGTTTTTGTTTAGTTCTCCTGGTCTGGTCCTTAGTTTACTCTTAGTTCTGTGTTTTTGACTTCCTCTGTGTTCCTGCAGTCTGATCCACACCTGTTCCTAGTTCCCATGATTACCTGGTCCCTCTATTCATTGGTTCAACCTGCTTTCCCTGTTTGTATCTAAGCTCTTTAGTTTCCATTGTTCGCCGCTGTTGTGTTAAGTTCTGTGAGTCATGTCTTCCGTGATTTGCTGTCGTCTCTGGTCTGGTGTCCTGGTCATGAAACCCAGCTGTCTGGATTCAGTTGGGCAAGAATTAAAACACAATCTTACCTTCATTCACCGTGTCCTGGAGTTCTCCTCTGCACTTTGGTCCTACCTCAAACCCACAATCAGGACAAAGGTCAAGTGTTGGTGTTGTCATTCAAGGTCCAAGCAAATAGGAATAACAGCATCTATTCAAAGGAATAATCACAAAGTGGGGAACATCACATGCTGAAGTGCCCAATGTGCAGAACTCTCCAACTTTCTGCTAGCTACAGAGCTTCAAACGTCATGTGTTCAGATAAGCTCATGAACAGTGTGTAGAGAGTGTCATGGGATAGATTTCCATGACCAAGGAGCAACGTTCAAGCCTTACATTACCAAGGGTAATGCAAAGCAAACAAAGGCATTTTGAAGACAGTTATTTTCGTGACTCTTTGGCAAAGGTTTGGTGATAACCCCCTTCCTGTTCAAATATGACTGTTCTCCTGTGCACAAAACAGGGTTCATAAGGATACAAATGAGCAACTTTGGTTTTAAGGAACTCAACTGGTCGGCAAAGATCCCTCACCACAACCTGATAACAACACATTTTAGATGAACTGGAGCAGAGACTGTAAACCAAGTCTTCTCATTCAACATCAAATATTCTTCTGGAAGAATGGTCAAATATTCCTGAACAAAGAATTCTAAAACTCGTCACGGGAGAGTTGAAGCTCTTATAGCTGCTAAAGGTGAACCAACACCATATTACAATTTGCATATTTATTATCAATTTTAGCAAGCCTGAAAAATTTGTATATACCCAAAAATAAAAACTGGGTAGTGTGGTGGAGCATGTCTTGTGCCTGCACTGGGGTGGCTGGTGCATTATTCTCAGCCTGGAGCGGTTGACCTGCCCGGCGCGGTTACCCGGCTGGCGCATATTTCTCATTTTTTTGTTGATCCGGGCCCCTTGGCTTGGTCGGGCCTCTGCTTGGGGAGTGATGTATCCCGGGGTCTTGGGTCTCTGGATCAATGGCTGAATCTGCTCCGGAGTAGACGGCTGCTGGCGGGGCCTGAGTGCTCATCACTGCAGTTTCCTGGGGTTTCTGCACTGTGGCTGCTGGGTGGTTCCCCTGGAACTCTCCCCTGCTCTTCTCTGGGGGGGTTGCGGTAGTCCCAGTGGTGGTTCTCCTGAGGTTCCCGTGCCCTGGGGGCCTTTGGATGTCTGTGGCTCGGATGTCCTCCGTGTCTGTCTCGGGTCCAGGGGGGCTGGTCTGTGGCTCCTCACACTTACTATTGCATATTTTTATGGAGAAACCTTGTATACACAAGTGTGCTCACACTTAAACTCACAGGTGTTTAGATTCAGGTGTTAACAGACACACAGATATTCTATATTGAGCCGCAGTTACCACCATATACATCTTGCATTCATAAGTACCGTGCAGTTTTTGGTAACAATGCTGTTTTTATATATGTTTCAGCATGTGTATAAGCAGTCTTCTAGGGTGTTATCTTCTCTTCATCCTTCTTTCTCTCCTCTTTTCTTTTCTCCTTTTCTCCCTTTTTCCTTTTGCCCCACCTCTCTCTCTTTCTTGCTTCTAATTTTTTTCCTTTTCATTTCCATCTCCGTGTCCATAACAATTGAAATAATCCGAAAGCAGTTTCTAATAAAGTTTTTTTTTTAAATAAATATCAAGCAGAGCATTATAGCGTTAGCCGTAATGCCTACTCTGCAGGACAGGACACGGTAAAAAAGAAGAAAAAAAAAGAGTTTTTAACAGAATTTTCTCAGAATTAGAATCACCTTTACTGGTCAAGAGTGTGGGCAAAAACAAGGAATTTGACTTCAGTTTCACACATTCATAATGTGCAGGAATTGAGTACAAATACGTAAACTTTAGAGAAAATCAAATAAAAGATAAGAATAACAATATGTAGCACTTTGAATAAATAAACTTGCCTTGTCTTGTCTTGCCATGTACATACTGTCAAGATTTGTAGTAGTTTAGGTTGTGTTCTAAAATTTTAGGTTGTTTGCCATGTCAGTTCATTTTTCTGTGCTAATATTTTGTTAGGTGTTTTTTATGCTTTTCTTTGTATTTAGATTCCTAGTAGATTCGGGTGTTCTTTATACTTTGAGTTTTCCATGCTTAAGCATTCCCAATATCTATGTTTAGTTTCAGTCGTCTTCTTTCTTTCATTTCTGCCACAGGCACCATTTTCATCTTCATTCGGTCCACCTGGTCCATGCCATCAGTCTTGCTGATTTCACCTGTGCTGTACTCCATATATACTAATCTGTTCTGTTTACTCCTTGCTGGAGTATACTGTTTGTTATGCCAAGCCTGTCCATGTCACATCCACGCCTGCCTTCAAGCATTGCTTTGTAAACTTTTTCTTTTAGAATTAAACATTTTCTACTCACCACGCTGCCTGTGCCTGCCTGTCTGCACTTCCAAGAGCTCCACACTGACACAAATATGTCTGAGAAAAGGCAGGATGAGGTTGGGCAAATATGCCTATTTTGTTTCACAGTGGAGTAGCTGACTCTTGTGGCTATAAGTTGTTTATTGTGTTCATCAGAAAGACAACTTGGAAAAAGAAACTGTCTCTGTGGCGACTGGTGTTTGCCAATAGTGCTCTGTTTGTGTGTAGGATGTGTGGGGTCTGCAGAGATGTTAGCTGCCTTTTCCTGACTTTACCCTGTAAAAGTCATTGATGGAGGGAAGGTCAGCCCTGATGATCCTCTCTGCAGAC
Source organism: Crenichthys baileyi (assembly GCA_036173005.1). Lineage (NCBI taxonomy): Eukaryota > Metazoa > Chordata > Actinopteri > Cyprinodontiformes > Goodeidae > Crenichthys > Crenichthys baileyi. Next base: position 291,235 of record JAHHUM010001499.1, read on the forward strand.
CTAATTGTTTATTGCAGTCTGTCCCTGTCCCTTTTTGTGGCTGAGCCAAACCACACAGTGATAGACGAACATAGGACAGAATGAATAATGGGCGTGTAAAGGAGGACCAGCAGCTTCCACAATTAATTTGTAAAATGTCATAAAAAAATCCTGATTCCCAAGAGGAATAAATTAGAACATCCCTTGATTTATTTCCACTTAAAATGGTTCAAATCACACAAGTGTAATATTTTAGGTGCATGACTAGAACATCATTAGAACATCGTTACCCAGCATTTTGAAGCGGGTTTGCACTGTTCAAACCTCAAACATTTAGTTTGGTGTGCTTCTGACTGTTTTAGTGAGAGTGAACACCATGGTAAAATGAAAAGAGCTGTCTGAGGCCTTCAAGAAGGAGACTGTAGCAGGTTATAAGTCTGTTAATGGGTTTAAGGTGGCCTCTTCCACTGGTGGAAGTGTCATGGTTTGGGTAGTGAAGATAGACCCAGTCAGCAGAGGGCGATTGCAGAAAATATGAGGCCATCTGTAAAAAACTAAATTAAGCAGAAGCAAAACTGACATTCAACATGACAATAACCAAAAACATAGCAGCAAATCTACCAAGGACTGGCTGGAAAGACTGATAGATGCCTACAAGATGAAGTAAATTTAAGCCAATCGGGGTAACTTGTTTCTAAGATGAAAAACACATGTTCATATATTTTGCTTAATAAGTAAGCACATGTTAATTTTGTGGTTGAAGTGAAATGAAATCACTTTCTATTCCAGAGATTAAAAAGTACACATCAAATCTTAATAAAGAACTGAATTTTTAATGGGGGTTTGCTTTTTTCATACGACTGTATGGCACTTTTAGCAGTAATTTTTGGTATGCACCACCTTGGTAATTCACAAACTAGCATGTTGTAATGTGCCAAAATATTGTGCAATGATGTGTCTGAGGCTGGTACCAAAGGACAAATTTAGACTGAAAATCAAGCTGGTCTTACATTCCCTGTGGATTTAAAAAATGTTTTAAAATACATATTATTGAAGTGCTAAATATCACTCCATGCTGCAGCTTTAAGTGGCAGCACCAGCTTGAACTGCATTTAAAGGAGACCAAAATAAAGATAGAAGTTTCAGTTCTAATATTTGTTTATATGTCTCATTTATCTGGGTTTATGATGTTTTTCTTTGTTATCTGTTTCTTGGAGGGTAACCACTTCATAGATTACCATGTAATTATTCAGATTCTATGCTTTTAAATTACACATTTAGGAGGCTCCTCTCCATGTTTTAACATATCCAATATGACACAGACAGGAAACTAATTGAAAGGGGACCATGCATGTTCGATAACATTGTTGCAGAGCACATAAAGTACTCTCTGATGCCCTATTCCTCACTACCAAAATGTTCCAAACCTTTATATTTAGGAGCTTCAGCTGCTGTCCTGACCTTTAAATACAGTAAACATTGATGCCAGAAACAACATGAAGCCTTCAGAAACCCTACTGAGTCCAGGGCTTGGCTTATACTTTTGTTTTTACAATATTGGAGACCAAATGCATCACACATACCACTTAAACTTTAACCATAAACTTATGTTAACACAAATGGCTGGTACAGTATAGTAATGAAATAAATTACCTCAAGTTCACTGAGTTTTTTAAAGCTTTAGGAAAAACTGTAAACGTGGTTTATCTTAAGGAATTGTAAAAGAATCTTTACATATCCCAAATATTTTAGCTTTGTAACTTCAGTGCCCCATTTCAGAAAGCAGCATTAGTGAGAACTCAGTCCAGTTTCAGAAAGCCAGGTAGCCGTTACCCTGAGTCAAGTTACCCCTGCAATTAACTCTGTAAACAAACCCTGCTCTGTAGAAGGGTTAATTGAACTAACCCTGGGTTTGGTCTACTCTTTAGCTGAGATATGGTATAAGAAAAGCAATTGTCAGCAATTGTGTGATCTTTTCTGGAGTAGCCTGGAGATGTTGGAGGAGAGTGTGATCAGACCACAATTAGAAGTCTTATCATTTTCTGGATGAATATATTTTTGAGCGTCAATGTTTTTCACCACAGTCAATAATTTATTGCAATAATATTCTCGGTTATCGTTTTGTTTGTGTAGCATAGGTGACACAGAAAATCCTTCAAAGGCATCGGTACGTTGTACTGTCAGGAATGTTATTGTTGCACTTACACTGTTACTCAGGTGCCCATGATATCAATCACTAACGTTTAGTGGAATCAGATTGTCCTTAGCAGAGTGGTGGAGAATATGTTTTTCTTTTGTTTGTTTTATGTTTTATATCTTATTGATATAGTTTTTACTTTGATGCTATCACCAATGCACCTTTAATTTAATTTAATGTAATTTAATATGAGTATGCCTTGTTGATGACCACACAGTGTGTTAAAAAATAAATGTCATTTATCCTGAGTTTTATTCTCCTTTACTATACCGCCTGATAATTTTACCTGACTGGTTCTTATAGCCGGGATGCTTTCATTGCCTTTTGCTTTGTTGCTGACACCCCTGAATTTCCTTACTCTGAGACCACAAAGGATTTTTTATTCTATTCTGTTCTGTATTAAATACACTGAAACACCTGGTTTTAGACCACAATAATTTATTAGTATGGTGTAGGGCCTCCTTTTGCAGCCAATACAGCGTCAATTCGTCTTGGGAATGACATATACAAGTCCTGCACAGTGGTCAGAGGGATTTTAAGCCATTCTTCTTGCAGGATAGTGGCCAGGTCACTATGTATTACTGGTGGAGGAAAACATTTCCTGACTTGCTCCTCCAAAACACCCCAAAGTGGCTCAATAATATTTAGATCTGGTGACTGTGCAGGCCATGGGAGATGTTCAACTTCACTTTCATGTTCATCAAACCAATCTTTCACCAGTCTTGCTGTGTGTATTGGTGCATTGTCATCCTGATACACGGCACCGCCTTCAGGATACAATGTTTGAACCATTGGATGCACATGGTCCTCAAGAATGGTTCGGTAGTCCTTGGCAGTGACGCGCCCATCTAGCACAAGTATTGGCCAAGGGAATGCCGTGATATGGCAGCCCAAACCATCACTGATCCAGCCCCATGCTTCACTCTGGGCATGCAACAGTCTGGGTGGTGCGCTTCTTTGGGGCTTCTCCACACCGTAACTCTCCCGGATGTGAGGAAAACAGTAACGGTGGACTCATCAGAGAACAATACATGTTTCACATTGTCCACAGCCCAAGATTTGCGGTCCTTGCACCATTGAAACCGACGTTTGGCTTTGGCATGAGTGACCAAAGGTTTGGCTATAGCAGCCCGGCCGTGTATATTGACCCTGTGGAGCTCCCGACAGACAGTTCTGGTGGAAACAGGAGAGTTGAGGTGCACATTTAATTCTGCCGTGATTTGGGCAACCGTGGTTTTATGTTTTTTGGATACAATCCGCGTTAGCACCCGAACATCCCTTTCAGACAGCTTCCTCATGGTTCGTCCTTCTTGGTGGTATGCTGACATTACCCTGGATACCGTGGCTCTTGATACATCATAAAGACTTGCTGTCTTGGTCACAGATGCGCCAGCAAGACGTGCACCAACAATTTGTCCTCTTTTGAACTCTGGTATGTCACCCATAATGTTGTGTGCATTTCAATATTTTGAGCAAAACTGTGCTCTTACCCTGCTAATTGAATCTTGACACTCTGCTCTTACTGGTGCAATGTGCAATCAATGAAGACTGGCTACCAGGCTGGTCCAATTTAGCCATGAAACCTCCCACACTAAAATGACAAGTGTTTCAGTTTCATTGTCCAACCCCTGTATATACAGTACAGACCAAAAGTTTGGACACACCTTCTCATTCAAAGAGTTTTCTTTATTTTCATGACTATGAATATTGTAGCTTCACACTGAAGGCATCAAAACTATGAATTAACACATGTGGAATTATATACTGAACAAAAAAGTGTTAACCAACTGAAAATATGTCTTATATTCTAGGTTCTTCAAAGTAGCCACCTTTTGCTTGGATTACTGCTACGCACACTCTTGGCATTCTGTGGATGAGCATCAAGAGATAGTCACCTGAAATGATTTTCACTTCACAGGTGTGCCCTGTCAGGTTTAATAAGTGGGATTTCAAGCCTTATAAATGGGGTTGGGACCATCAGTTGTGTTGTGCAGGAGGTGGATACAGTAAACAGCTGATAGTCATACTGAATAGACTGTTAGAATTTGTATTATGGCAAGAAAAAAGCAGCTAAGTAAAGAAAAAACGAGTGGCCATCATTACTTTAAGAAATGAAGGTCAGTCAGTCCGAACAATTGGGAAACTTTGAAAGTGTCCCCAAGTGCAGTCGCAAAAACCATCAAGCGCTACAAAGAAACTGGCTCACATGAGGACCGCCCCAGGAAAGGAAGACCAAGAGTCACCTCTGCTGCGGACGATAAGTTCATCCGAGTCACCAGCCTCAGAAAATCGCAGGTTAACAGCAGCTCAGATTAGAGAACAGGTCAATGCCACACCGAGTTCTAGCAGCAGACACATCTCTAGAACAACTGTTTAGAGGAGACTGTGTGAATCAAGCCTTCATGGTAAAATAGCTGCTAGGAAACCACTGCTGAGGACAGGCAACAAGCAGAAGAGACTTGTTTGGGCTAAAGAACACAAGGAATGGACATTAGACCAGTGGAAATCTGTGCTTTGGTCTGATGAGTCCAAGTTTGAGATCTTTGGTTCCAACCACCGTGTCTTTGTGCGGCGCAGAAGAGGTGAAAGGATGGACTCTACATGCCTGGTTCCCACCGTGAAGCATGGAGGAGGAGGTGTGATGGTGTGGGGGTGCTTTTGCTGGTGACACGTGTGGGGATTTATTCAAAATTGAAGGCATACTGAACCAGCATGGCTACCACAGCATCTTGCAGTGGCATGCTATTCCATCCGGTTTGCGTTTAGTTGTATATATATAATATAGATATATATATCTATATATATATATATATAAATAGAAGATGCTTCGGTTTGTATTGCTGCCCAAGCAAATGTGTACCTACATAATTAAATTAACATTCAGGTCTTAATTTGGGGTATTTTTTTATAGCCCTGAATTATTTAATGGGAGTAGTCGTTCCTTCAATTAGAAAGTTGTCAGTTTGATTTCAGCTTCGTCCTGTCATATTTTGATATGCCCCTGGAAAAAACACTTAACCCCAAGTTTCCCACTGATCTGTGCATCAGTGTATGACTATGCGCGGGTTGTTGAGTGCAATTTGGTGTATGTGGCTCCACTGTAAAGCACTTTGAGTGGTCAGTAAGACTAGGAAGGAAGTCAAAAGCAAGCTTGAAGAAGCTGCAAGGATTGCTAAAAGTATGCAGCTAACACATGTATGAACTAAAAATCAGAGTTGAACACAGGATATTCATACAAATGTGTCTGTGTATATATATTCAGCTGGCTCTTTTCAAATCAGAGCACAAGCAGCCCTATTCTGAGCTCCTCCCTAAGAGCTCACCTCCTCACCCAGTCATTAAGCAGGAGTTCAGAAATTAGCTCCTCAGTCGAGGCATTTTCAAGTGCTTGCATTTGCAATTTCATTGTTCTGGTCATAACCCTCAGCTCATGGCCGGAGGGGGGAAGGTTGGAGCACAGGTCAACTGTTAAAATGGAAATCTCACCTCTTATTTCAGCTCTAACTTCACCTCTACAGACTGGTACATCATCCATGTCACTGCATAAAAAAATGGTTAGGTTAAAAGACAATATATAATCTAAATATGGAATCTATTCATATACACTTGATTGCAAATAAATAAACAAAAACTACATACGTGTATCTGACATGTAACTATCTGAATAGCTGAATATTGATCTTCCTAGATGTAAAGTTCAATTATCTTCTGTACAATACATATGGGTTTAGGGTTAAGGACTGAGATCAGCGTTTTGTGATGAGCACTCCAAACTATTGACCCTATAGCCTTTAAGACACATTGTAATAATCAGTAGTAGTAGTAATCAGATATTGCTTCAAATTTTTTACAAAATGTCTTATGTTGTAATGCTATTTTGTTAGGTGCACCAGTCTCTCATAAAACAAAGCACCAACAAAGCATGACACGGCTGGCCCCTTACATCACAGCTGGCGTAGTATTCAGACGCTTCCAAGCTCTACCCTTTTCCTGTGATGAATGAGCTGATGAATATGGCACATTCAGGAGTCTGGAATCTCTATTCAGGAATGAAGCAGTCTTGTGGAGGTTCACAATTCCCTTCCTGATGTTAGGCAGATTTCAGGCATGGACCTGAGCACATTTACTTTTACACCCTGATCCATGTGAAATTGATAGCATGAGGGAACTCCAGACTACTCCTTTCAAACATTCCAACTCCACAACATGCAGAAATATGTAAATATGCAGACATGAGTCTCCTCTCTGCACAATAAAAAAATATGTATACATATCTTAAGAAGATATAGATGAAGCTTCATAGACATGTAGATTTGCCAAAAATGAACAAGTAAGACAGAAGAACAGATGAGCAATGACCAAATGCAAACCCATGGCACTTGCAGCCCATGCCAGCTAGTACTTTTTGCCCAATGCTGTTTATTAAAATGAATGAATAGTCCACTGATCCAGGCCACCTTGCCAAACTGTTGGATAGTTGAACTTGTGCATCAAATATAATTTTCACTTTGAATGAAAATGCTTCCAGTTAACACAAACAAATTCATCATTTGAAGGTGATTTTATAGCAATATGTGTGCAATTTTTAGTTCCATTTACATCTTGGCCTGTTCCTCTGCATTGTGTGGGGATTTTATATACCTGGCTGACATATGGATGATTCCATCCCACAGAGTTGGCATGGCTCAGCTCAGGGTCAACTGACATAGTCAGTCTGCCAGCTTCCTGTGAAATGCACTTTGACTAGGAACCCTGGTGTGGTCAGCAGCTGCATGGGGACCAGCATCACCTGGCTCCTTACTATGTTGCTCTTTGAGACTGATGGCAACTTTGAACATAGTTCTAACAGAATAACGCTTTTAAACCAAAAGTGACGACTGATCAAGTTGTCTTCTGAGCCAGAAAATCCTCAATGTCTCTAAAAACATGGTGTCTTCACACTGTCTCATTTGCAATATACTATGATATAATAATAATAATAACAATAATAATAATAATAAAAGTATTCTTTCAAGTTTTTAAATTGGTAATCATTATTAAGTAAACTTACAGAGGCTGCTCTAACAGAACATCTTCTGTTCTTTTTCAGGTCTTCTTCCTTCCAGAATTCCAGCTATCCCAGGCTAATGGTAAGTGCTGCTATTTTAAAAAAAGAAAAGTTGTCTTTACTACTATTCACCCATCAGTCATACACAACATTCACTGCAATATATATTTGTCAGATGCTGACCAATTAGTATCTATGTTCAAACCAAGTTGGCAGTAGATCAAAACATAGGTTAGTATTGTAAACATTTGCTTTTAGAGGCAAACCACTGTAGGGCATGATCAAAACCCGAAAGCATTTTGATGCCTACAGTAGATCTCTGCAATTAAAACCAAAAACTTCAAAAATAACCAAAAGAAAAATAACAAAATAAACCAATGGACTAAAATAGAATTGTCACTATTTTTATCCATATGACACAGTGGTGCACAGTGCAAGCTGAAAGTTTTAAAATTATGTATTTACCACTTGTCTAATTGCATCACCGGGAAGGGCTTTCTTTTCCTATTGTTTACAACTATTCTGTTTATGTTAAATTTGTTACACAACTTTTCAGTTTATTTTTTGTTTAGACTGCAATTTCCATTTCAGCACCATTTAGTTAAACAACAGAGCTGTGTAATAATTCTCTATATACCCAGTGAAGACTTCCTTAAACGGTCTAAGCTTCTTTTCCACAAGGTAAAAGTTTATGAGTCTTGGTCCCAGTGAAAGCACAGATTCTTTCAGTTGACTTCCCAGAGGTGACTAAAGTAAAATAACCCCATAAAGTAGAAAAGTTTCAGTAGAAAAAAAGAAGAGACTAGTGTTGCCTCAGATTTGGTCTGCTGCCTCTTTATACCCTTGTCTTCACACACAGAAAACACCGCTGCTTTCAAGTCTGTATGGATATTTCATGTGTCCTCTGTGCACTGTGGACTGAGAGGAGTTGGTCTTCAGGGGCAGCTCTGTACCCAATGCTCATTTTAATGTATGTAAAAGCTATGGCTCACTGGAGAACCTGTACAATGGACTGATCATCCAGAGGGATGTGTCAGAGAACAGTGTGTGTGTGTGTGTGTGGAGATTTGTGTGTCAGAAATAAGAGCGACTGTGGTCATGCACGGATGGTCTACTTGCACATTCCAGTTTCAGCCTTTGACACTTTCAGCATGCACACCACCACATGCACACTCAAACACACACAGGAATTTGGATCCCAAGGTCTGGTACATTTGAATATTGCTGTCTACTAAAGTCAGACCTTGTAGGCTTATTCTATCCTGAAAACCTCCACACCAGTCCCACCTGGTGGGTGAAAATTCATAGAACTTTTCCCAACTTTAGTAAGCTTGAGTGACTGCAGTAAGATCTGGAGTTTCTTGATGCAGACATACCAGGTTCAAAGATGTACAGTCAACACCAGCGCTTACTAATTGATCAGCAGTTGTTGGGGATTTTTTTGAGCTGTTTAGGGCATACTTTTAGAGAGATTTGTTTTTCTTCAATTCCTCAGTGTTTTTTTAGCAAACCCAATGACAGAATAAACACAAAATAAAAATAGAGAAGTGATTGTAAACATTTAACAAATGTACTCAGCACTTGCTAGCCATAGTTAGTTACCTGTAATAAGAAAAGGTCATGTAAGAATTTAAATTTAAGCTCAGCAAAAATATAGTAACAGTCAAGGGATGTATTATTAACATAGATTAGAATAAACTGGTAAATAGTTTCATATAAAAGGTTCATTGCTAATAATAATAATGAAAAATGTTACCAGAATACCATACAGTTGAGATATACCATCTATATGACATTACCTTTAAAAATAACAATGAATGGGCATAAGAGATGGGTTTGTCCGAGCTACTTCACCCTGTTGGCGGTGAGATGCCTTGAAGTTCCCACGGCCCTTGTTCCCCAGAAGCGTCACCACTGTCTACAACACTTTCTCTTAAAGCAATGACTCTAAAACTGTACTATACTTTTAACACTTTTTATCTAAATAAGGCAGAGGAATGGTCACAGAGATCAGCGCTGAGGCTCCCGTCCTGGATCCGCTCGGTGATCAAAGTGACAAAGCAGCCTTGAAAGAAGGTCACGTGTAGTTTCATATCCGGTACTCCCGTGCAAGTGATGTACATTTCCTCAGTATTTATCAGTAGACTATGTGTCACCATTGTGGTGTCTATCTGATAGTGTGTGTAATAGCAGCATTCTAATCAACCCGGTTACAGACTGTTCCCCAATCGAACCCAGTGTACTAAACTTTACGTCAACCTTTAGGTCATTTGTCCTTATAATTTGCGTCAGTGAGGATTCTTATCCACATCCCAACAAAAGTGAAAACATTAGCATTTATACCTTATCATTATGGTGTGTGTGTGTGAAAGCTCATCTATAAGTAATAATAAGAAAGGTTAGTCCTAACAGGTTTCAGCATTAAAGTATGATACCTACTCATTTGGTTTGTTTTGTGCAATTTCAAAAAAATACAAGCTCAAAATTATTCATAGCCCTGGCAAATTTACATTAACAGTAAAACAAAAGTACAGAAAAAGTAGAAAATCTGTGGAGCGCACAAAAGATTAGTGTGATGGCAAAGAGGCCCTTTCATCTCAATGAATTGAAGTTGATCACTGAAGATAATATCTATCTATCTATCTCTCTCTCTCTCCTCTCTCTCTCTCTCTCTCCTCTCTCTCTCTCTCTCTCTCTCTCTCTCTATATATATATATTATATATTATATAATATATAATTATATATATATAAGGTGATGATGGGCTGCACTACGCCCACCCCGACACCCTCCCCACCCCACACACACACCCTTCCACACGCACGTGTACATACTGCTCATTGTACCTATTTTTATCCCTCTTGTGGTTGTGGAAACCTACATCAAATTTCGTGTTTGTGACACAATCTTGACCAAAAAAGTTGATAGTGTCTCTGATTCTGAATGAAACTCAAAATAAACAAGCCTTGAATCAGTCTCAAATGAACAGGCATGCAGCCTCTATGGATTTACTACACAACATATGTCCTAGACAAAAGAAATGTCAAAAATGAATAATTACTTAAAATAGGTAAAACATTGTTGAAATAGCAGACATGTAATGTAAATCTGCTTAAAATAACCACCATTACTTACTTTTGAACAAGCCCCCCCTCATTGAAAGCTAATCTTCATTATCCTCTTCCTCATCCTAATTGACGCAGCCAAACTTCCAAACTAGTAATTTTCCTCTTCTGTGCCATTATAAACAATCCATTATCTAGAAATAACACATCACTGGAAACTAACTGAGCAGAGCGCAAGCTTGCTGCAGTGGCCTGTGAATTTGCGCAGGCATAGCCTGTAACATTTCCAAGGTCTTTGTAACAGATGTTGCTCTATCTGACCACTTTTCTGTTAACTTTAAAAGCATTGACATTATTAGCTAAAGAGATATTATAAGAAAACACCTTTTTAAGGACAGGGCAACTTAAAAAAGTTTACTCCCTCACCTCTACTTTGTCCTGTAACTCAGTAAATGAGCTGGTAGGTAACTTGTATTCTTCAATTACTCCCATTAGGGTGAAGGTTGTTTCTGGTAAGAAGAAATCTCTGTGGAGAAATGCTCTACCAGTAAGAAGTGAGTTTCAAAAAGTCGAACAAAAGTGGCAAAAGACCGGACTCCAGGTACACTTTGACATCTAGAGAGACGTAACAGATTTAACTTTAACTGAAAATGCATGGGAATCTTTCTTTTCTGAAATCATCAACAAAAATACTAATAATGTTAGCACTAACAATATTGCTGAGAAATTTCAGAAAATTTGAAGTGTAGTCTGTACACCAATGCTGTGTCCAAACAAAACTAATTTTGGCAAAATGACACAATTCTACAAAATCAGCTACAAAAGATTATTTGATTTGGATGTGTTAAATAAAGGAACGTTCTAATAGAGGTTAGACAGCAGCCCTTGACGACTGTCTTTGGACACACGGCAGTAGCCCTTGCTTTTCTTAACTCCTTTTATATACTCAGGTATTGTCTCTCTAATACCACCAGTTTTCCTGTCTGCCATTCCCCATCATAATGCATGCCAGAACAATAGTTTTTATGGCTTACCCAATTTTTTTTTCTGGCTTCAGAGAAATAGAATTTCTTTCTATATTCTCCCACTGGTGTTAACTCTAATTATGGTGATGGCATAGGCTGTGCTGGAAGTGCTGGACAATCTGGACAATCCAGTGTGTTGTGATCCTTATCCTGCTTTTGTTCTTTTCATTTTCTTGCAATTCTGTGACCACCCATGCAATCTTTGCAAATTTGGCTTAGACCTTTGCTGCAGTTGTACAAAATGCTTATATAAAAAACACTGACTTCAATTGAAAGCAAGAATAAAGAAGAAAAAATAAACAGAAACATAGAAACTGACATATTCTGATGACCTCTGCCTCATGGACTGCCAACCGCGAACATGTGATTGGTTCACTCTATAGATGTTTTTCGAAAGACAAAATTTTAGTGTAAAACAGTGACCATAGCAGGATGTTTTAAAGGTGACGAAGTACATCTAAAGTGTTTTTGATCCTTTTAATTTCTGGTAATTAACCTTAAACATAACAGTGACAATACTTACTTTATTTTACTTGCCAGCTTTACCACTATTTCTGGCACAGATCCAAGTTTTTGCTCAAAATACAAAGTATGTTCTAAGTTTGTTCCTGGTATTTACCAACACTGGAACCATTGTTGTTTTCTCATCATCAATCATTTAACCTTTCATTATTCACTTCAATGAAAAGTGAATCAACTGAAAAAGTCAGTTTCAAAGTAAAAAGACTTCTAAGAATACTTTTTTTTAAAATTAATTAAAATAATTGATTTCTTGTCATATTTCAGCAATTTTAGCATCTTTTTATAGTATATTACTTTATACAAAGCAGTAATTAATATTTTCATCTAGTTTTATATTAAAATAAAGATAGCTTTTTCGGTATTTGTATTCAGAAGCATCTCATTTTCTCTGTCAAATATTTAAACAATCATAGAATGACTAAAAGTAATATGAGGAATGGACATTTCAGTAGGTGGTGTGACTATGGACCGACTATTTTCACCCTTAGCCTAAGTACAAAACATTTAGTAAACAATTAAGTACAAGGAAAAGAGGGGAAATGAATGAAAGACAAAGTACGGTTTATTTTCCTTAAACACTGTGACAGAGGATGTAATTAAGCTGTTAAAGACTCTTTCTCATCCTTAGCTATTACTCAATCATGTGGGTAACACATAAACAGCTGTAGGGGTGTAAAATTATGACCTGTCAGTGACATCAGCCTCCAGGCCTTACTGGAGATACTTGATAGATAATGTAAAGCAGGCAGGAAAAAGAGGGAAAATAATGCTCACAAAGATGTATCTCGGTATCTGGTCACCATACCAAATATAAACTGAAGATGTGGTGCACTTTTGAATTTGCTCCAACAAACAAAATATTTTCACATTAACAATGAAAACCTGTGCAGCTGTCATACAGTGTAATCATACTTTCCAACTGCAGTGGCGGTATATTACACAGTTTCTCTCCAACTCCCTGGGAACTTTCTAAGAAGCCCATGTTTTGCTGCACTTGGGTCACCCAGAGGTTAAAACACTCATGAATATTTTACCTGCCCATCCAGCGGAAGCACTGTACTTGTCTGGAGTACTGTGTTCACAAGAAGCAGTGAGGGAGAAAGAGAGAGGTGCGACACATTGCGTGTTTGCATCTTTAGAATGTACACATGTGTTGGTAGAAAGATTAAAAGGCTATTAAAGCAATTTTTGCTCCATAACATTACTTTACTGAGAGGAAAGAGAGTCTGAAACTGAAAAAGATCATAGTGACAAATAGGAGCAATATGTAATTAGTGGTTGTTCATTTTTGTTAAATAAACTCAACTATGTGTAAAGAGAGTGAATGGAAATTGTTATCGCTCACTAGAAGGATGTTTTTTCAGGTTTTAGTTTAATTTCCCCATATACTCCAGAGCTCACTCCCACTGAGCAAATCATCAGTTTTGAGGTCCGGTTTACGTCTAAGATGAGCGTTAACGGTATATTAGCATTAGGTTTAGGCATGATGTGGTTATGGCTATAGCTAGTGATAAGGTTACGTTAAGGAGACAGTGCTATGCCCTAATAAGAATGTGTCTGTGTTCCATACTATGTGTGTGTGCGTGCACACGTGTTAAACACTTGCCCTCACAAGTGCTGGGGCAGCTCCAATGAGTCACAGTGCCATGTATACTTCTCTCATCCAACATTTACAAGCCTTCTGCTCTCCCCCTCGCTCTTGCTTTGCTGCCAACACATTACCCACGCTCCACTGCCCCCCCTCTCCATCTCCTGTCTGTCTCTGCTCATCATCACGTCTCCGCTGTCTGCATGTTGTTTCTTTTGTTTGTTTTTTCCATCGTTTTTTTTATTTTCATCTTAATTGGCCTTCATTGTAGTTTCTTCACTCTCACTCATTTTCTTACTCTCACCTTCCTTTTCTTTTTCAGTCACTCTTTCACTTCTTCTACTTATTAACCCACTTCATTTCACTCTGTTTTGCATTCATCCATCATCTTGTTTGCCTTCTCTCAAGCTCTCTTTTATATTCTCTTCTCGCTTTTTTGCCCATCTAACATCTTATGACTCTAGTACCCTATTTAACTTGTGCTATCATTCACAGATTTAATTTTAATTTGAACTGAACCTGTCTTGTGCATGTAACTGAGCACCTTGTTGCAGAAGTAATGTTAATTATATTCTGTAGTTCTAAACTGCACAGGTGTTTCTGTTTATGTGTTGCTAATTTCCAATCCTTTTTTTTTTTCGTTGAGAAAAGCCTACTGTGATTTAAATAAAAAATACTGTTCTTTTTTTATTTGGTAGTTGTGCCATACAGGCCTGCTGTTGTTTGTGTTTGAGAAACAATATCACATGGAAAAAAATAAAGTGTTGCTTGAGTGCTACTTACACTTGTTTAAAGGAGCAGTCATCAAATAGAAGAAGCAAAGAAAGCTAAATCACAGGCGCTGATGCCCAGTTTGCCCATTGTCACATGCCTAGTGTAACAACAATATAGCCTCGTATAATTTAAATTCTTAGTTTGATTCATTTAACACCCTTTGCTATGTCTTGTTTTACAATTCTAACCATTTGTGTAGCACACAGTCACACCGTCTAAAATTTTATATCATCTGCTATATTTTATAAAAAAAAGCTGTTTGTTGGTTATTTGTTTTATTAGCTTTTCTTCTCACTTGAGAAGTCAATGTATTTATTTTCCAAAAAGTTAATATAATTTTAATATAACAGCTGTGAAATTCAATGTTACATATGACTTGCATCACAACTTCTTCATGTTTTCTATCAAATTTGTGTTCAAGAAACCAGTTTGAGATGATTTGAGCTTTGTGATGAGGTGCGTTACATACTGGAAACAGCCATCAGAAGATCAGAAGATGGTTACACTGTTGTCATGAAGGGATGGACAAAGCCAGCTATAATATTCAATTCAATTCAGTTTTATTCATATAGCGCCAATTCGCAACACATGTTGTCTCAAGGCACTTCACAAAAGTCAGGTACATACGTTCCAATTAGTCCTAACCATTGAACAGTGCAGTCAGAGTCTGTTATTTATTCAAATTGGATAAAAAGTTTTTCTGTCTAAGGAAACCCAGCAGATTGCATCCAGTCAGAGACTTGCAGCATTCACTCCTCCTGGATGAGCATGTAGAGACAGTGGACAGTCACTGGCGTTGACTTTTGCAGCAATCCCTCAAAAGGGCATGCATGTAGCGACAGTGGGGGGGAAAACTCCCTTTTAACAGGAAAAAAAACCTCTAGCAGAACCAGGCTCAGTGTGAGGGGCCATCTGCCAGCCCGACTGGGGGTTAGAGAGAACAGAGCAGAGACACAAAGAGAACAAAGAAGCACTGATCCAGGAGTATTTTCTATGGGAAGGAAAAGTAAACGTTAATGGATGTAGCTCCTTTTAGTCGTTCATCTAAAAAAAAAAGAAAATACACTGAGCATTTTTTAAAGGGTTAGAGTCTGAAAAATACATAAATTTATCACAGTAAAAGTTTGTCAATCGCCATGTCTAGAAGAGAGACGAAAAAAGGGGGGCCATGTGGATCATCGGTAGAGGGTCAGCATTAAAAGTTGTTACCAGCAGAAGCTCGGACGATGCCCCCTCCAGAAAGGTTCACAGGTAGACACAGAGTCGGCCAGGTGTCTTTTAGGAAGAGAAAATAGAGAGAAAAAGTTAAAAGCTGAAAAAAACAGCAATAATGAAAAACGGAGAGTAATGTGAGAATGTAGCGAAGAGGTGAAAGTGCCCCTTATGTCCTTCAGCAGCCTAAGCCTATAGCAGCAAAACTACCCCAGAAATTTTTCAGTTCAGATTATTTAGTTAAAGGCTCTTATTTACAACAATGTCTTTTCAAGGCACCCCACAAAGGGTCCCACTGATGGTCATGTTATACAAAAACCACAAGGACTGGGATACCTCTCTCTGTCAGACTGATTATAAAACCCTTGGAAACAGAAGGGGTCATACTGGTAGCAGAAATGGAGGGGGTGTTTTGCACCTCAACCATAACTGAGCGGTTTAGGCTAAACCTGACTCCCCCTTACTCCATCCAAAGGGAGGGAGGAAGGGCCCCCCCCGATAAACTAAGCCACTCTAACTATAAGCTTTATCAAAAAGGAAAGTTTTAAGCCCCACCTTAAAAGTAGACGGGCGTCTGCCTCACGGACTAAAACTGGGAGCTGGTTCACAGGAGAGGAGCCTGATAAGTAAAGGAACTGCCTCCCATTGTACTTCTAGAGACTCTAGGAACCACCAGTAAACCTGCAGTCTGAGAACGAGGACTCTGTTAGGAATATATGGAACAATCAGATCTCTGATGTATGATGGAGCTAGATCATTAAGGGCTTTATATGTGAGGAGGAGAATTTTAAATTATATTCTGGATTTAACAGGGACCCAATGAAGGGAAACTAAAATAGGAGAAATATGATCTATCTCTTTAATTTTAATCAGAACTCTTGCTGCAGCATGTTGGATCAGCTGAAGGCTTTTAACTGTATTTTATGGACACCATGATAGTAAAGAATTACAATAGTCCAGCCTTGAAGTAACAAATGCATGGACTAGTTTTTCAGCGTCACTCCTGGATAGGAAATTTCTAATTTTTGGCAATTTTTCCGGAGTGAAAGAAGGACATCCTAAAAACCTGTTTAATATGGGTTTTAAAATGACATGTCCTGGTCAAAATAACACCAAGTTTTTTTTTACTTTATTACCGGAGGTCAATTTAATGCTATCCAGATTAAGTGATTGACTAAGCAGTTAATTTTTTAAAAGACTCCGGTTCCAAAGACGACAACTTCTGTCTTGTCTGAATTTAGAAGCAAAAAATTTAAAGTCCCCAAAGTGTTTATATCTTCAAGACATGCTTGTAGTCTATCTAACTGGTTTGGGTCATCAGGATTTATGGATAAGTAAAGCTGAGTATCATCAGCGTAACGGGGAAAATTTTTTTCCTATGCTGCCTGATAATTTTACCTATTGGGAAACTATATTTAGTAAAGAGAATTGGACGAAGTACTGAACGCTGTGGTACTCCACAATTAAACCTGGAGTTTAAAGATGATTTATCATTTACATGAACAAACTGGAATCTGTCAGACAGATAAGATTTAAACCAGCCTAGTGCTGTTCCTCTGATCTCTACAGCATATTCCAGCCTTTTTAAGAGAATATTATGGTCGACTGTATCAAATGCAGCACTGAGATCTAACAGAACCAGTACAGACACAAGATACAAGTTGAAGGTTTAGATGAAGCCAATATTTCTGATAACTCAGGAAGCTCCAAAGGTGTTATGATTAGGGGTTGTTTGGTTTTGGTTTCTGTTTTTTTCTTTATGTTTTCACAGGTTAAGGTTTTGAATCATGTTTCTGTTTGTTTTTCTGGTCATGCTTTAGTTTTGTCAAGTTTGGTTTTAGGATCTGGTTATGTTTTTGTTTTTGTTTTTTTTATTTATAGTTCTATTTTGTTTTCCTTTGGTTTTCGTTCTAGTCAAACCATGTTTTGCTCCTGTCACGTCCGTTCTTTCATCAAATTTATCCGGGGTTCACCCCACCTTGTCAATCTGTCTTGCTCCACCTGGGTTTTTTCACTCCATATATACCACCCTTTCAGTTAGTCATTGCGGAATCATTGTGTCTCAACTCATGTCTTGTTTTGTGGACCATGCCATGCCTGTCAAGCCAGCCTGCTTCTGTTTTGTTCCTGCCTCTTCTAAGAGTGAGTTTTTGTTTAATTAAAGCCTAAAGTCAACTACCGTCATGCTGCCTGCTTGTCTGCATTCTGGGTTCCTCCATAGCACAGACTGTAACAACAGGATCAAAACAGTCCAAACACAGATCAGGTTCTACAGTTATTTCCAATGTTGTCTCACTTGCTGAGGATGAAGTAATCATCTTCGGGAGTATGTAAAGTTTTCTTTTTAATAGAATCAATTTTGTTTAAGAAGAATCCCATAAAGTCATGACTGCTAAGAGCTAAGGGAATGGATGGCTCAACAGAGCTATGACTCTGTGTAAGTTTAGCAACTGTACTAAAGAGAAACCTAGAATTATTCTTGTTCTCTTCTATTAATGATGAGAAATAAGCTGTTCTGGCTTGGCGAAGTGTCTTTTTATACAACAGTAGGCTATTTTTCCAAATTAAGTAGGAATCCTCTAGTTGTGTAGAGTGCCATTTTCTGTCCAATTTTCTAACATTGTGCTTTAAAGTACGCAGATCTAAATTAAACCAAGGAGCCTGCCTCCTATGAATAATTACCTTCTTTTTCAAGGGGGCTGCATTGTGTAATCCACCCCGCAATGATGAAGTAACACTATGAACAAGAGAATCAATTTGTGAAGGGGCAGAAACAGAATTATTGCCCTCCACTGTGCTTTTCAGTGATAACGAGGAGATTAAAAGTGGAACAGATTCTTTAAAGGTTGTCACAGCATCGGCTGATATGATCTACTATAATGAAATTTTCTTTCAGGTGTAGAGTACTCGGTTAAATTAAACTCAAAGGTTATTAAAAAATGGTCAGACAGGACAGGGTTATGAGAAAATATTGTTATGTCTTTACACTCAGTGCCATATGTCAGCACAAGGTCCAGAGAATGAAGACAAAGGTGGGTAGGTTTGTTAATGTAAAAATTCAGAGTAAGGGCCTGGTGGACAGTACAAAACAACAAATAGAAGTGGTTTTAGTGCTTTGCAATTTGGATGAGGAAAACTAAGGATTAAATATTCAAAAGAGTTGTAGCTATTGATTGGTCTGGGACTAATCAATAAATTGGACTGAAAGATGGTTGCTACTCCTCCTCACCCAGTATTTCGAGGAATGTGAAAATTTTAATAATTAGTAGGAGTTGACTCATTTATAGTAACATAATCCTCTTGCTGCAGCCAGGTTTCTGTTAGCAAAATAAATAAATCTGATTGTCAGAAATCAGGTCACTAACTAGCAATGTCTTTGAAGAGAGAGATCTGTTATGGAAATTCTCTTATTTAGTGCTCCAAAGTATTCAAAAGTGATGTTAACTTTCATTAACCTCTCTCCTCTGACCTCGGTGCTTTTATTAGTGTTCTGGTATTTAGAGTAGATGGCCTCTCTAGCCATTTGCTGAAGAATGATGGTTAACACTCCCTAAAGGGGGGCAGATGAGGTCATCATTCATAGTTGTCTTATCTCTGTCCTGGGGAGGTTTAGGGGCCACAAAGTTAAGCTCTTTGAGGTTGAGACAACACCCTCATTCTGCTATAAATACTGTCTGTAAACTGTCCTCTGGGCCTCTGTTTCACTGACTCGTCAGTAACAGGGTCTTCAAACGCAGAAATGCCTTTGGATAAAACTTATAAAGACAAAGTCCGGATTTTCTCTTATTGTGAGTGAATTTCTCTCCCACTTTGATAAGAAAAATTCTATTATAGATCTTATGTTCAGTAGGCCACATTTAATTGTTTTATTTTTCTTTTTAGTCTGAGTTGTGTTTATCTTTATGAGATTTTCCTGATTTCTTCCTTTTAGATTATTTTTTAATCTATTCAGTTTTGGCCGTGGGTGAGACACTGTCTTAATAGGGTAATGGGTGTGGGTAGCAGTACAGAAGCTGCAGAGAGGAGTGTTAAACTACGACCCTGCTTCCTGGTCTAAACCCTGGGTTGTCAGAGTTTTGGAGAACTAATAAATTCGGCCAGATTCCTAGAAAGAAGAGCTGCTCCATCCAAAGTGGGATGGATGCCGTCTCTCCGGATCAGACCAGGTTTTCCCCAAAATGTTCACCAGTTATCAATGTAACCCACATTGTTTTCTGGACACCACCTAGACAGCCAGCAGTTGAATGACAGCATGCGGCTAAACATGTCGTCACTGGTTAAATCGGAGAGGGGACCAGAGAAAATTACGGAGTCCGACATTGTTTTGGCAAACTTACACACGAAGCAACTTTGGTGACCTCCGATTTACGTAACCGGGTGTCATTACCGCCAGCGTGAATAACAATCTTACTGTATTTACGCTTATCCTAAGCCAGCAGTTTCAGGTATGATTTGATGTCGCCCGTTCTGGCCCCTGGCAGACATTTGACTATGGTCGCTGGTGTCTCTAGTGCCACGTTTCTGACTATGGAGCTGCCAATTACCAGAGTTGGCTTCTCAGCGGGTGTGTCGTTGAGCGGGGAAAATCTGTTAGAAACGCAGACGGGTTGGTGGTGACCTGTGGGCTAGGATCTAGGACTATGCTTTCTACGTACCGTCACTCGGCTGCGCGGGCTCTGCTGGAGGACTCCTACGGGGAGCTACCCTCAGTGGCTCCGCGCTGGCTAAGGGGTCTAGGCTATCTGCTAGTTTTTCAACAGCGCGGAGCCGGGCCTCCAATTCCGACACCCTCGCCTCCAAAGCTACAAAAATGCTACATTTAGTACACATACCATTATCACTAAAGGAGGCAGAGGAGTAACTGAACATCTGACACAGAGAGCAGGAGAGAGGAGAAGACTCGGAGAGAGAAACAGCAGAACGGGTAGCCCTGGTGGAGCTAAAGCTATCGCTAAGCTAGCGACCCCTTACCACTACTAGAAAACCGCGTAAGACACGGAGAGTCCCCAAACGTTAAATACAGCAAGCAGACAGGGTGATCCGTTTATACAAGGCAGGATGGATCAATGCCTCCATGTTGTTTACACCAAATTCTGACCCTACCACTTAAATGCTGCAGCTTAGACAGAGTCTAAGTTTAAGTGTCTCAGTTTAACAATTTTTTCATTCTATTATTGTTCACACAGTTGCCACTTACTGGACATCTTCTTTTCTTCAGGACATTCTCTGTAAACCCAAGAGATGGTTGTGTGTGAAATTCCCAGTAGATCAGCAGTCTCTGAAAAACCCAGAGCTACCTGCTGAGCAACAACCATGCTATATTCAATGACATTTGAAAGAGAACCAATTTTTTTAAAGCTATTAAAAGCTATTGAATATTAAGGTGTTTGGAAGGGTTACCTTGCAGCTTAGAGGGGGCATT
Source organism: Crenichthys baileyi (assembly GCA_036173005.1). Classification (NCBI taxonomy): domain Eukaryota; kingdom Metazoa; phylum Chordata; class Actinopteri; order Cyprinodontiformes; family Goodeidae; genus Crenichthys; species Crenichthys baileyi. Next base: position 312,065 of record JAHHUM010001499.1, read on the forward strand.
ATTATTGTGTGAGTTTTAGAAATTAATTCACCTGTTGCACACAACATTAACATGGTTAAGTACAGAGGCAGCAGAAAGCCGTAGATACCGTAAATAGTTTATTTATTTATACTTGCTGACTAGGCGGCATTTAGTAAAATTGTAGGTTCAAAAGTGAGTTCAAATAACCCAAAGTGAAGGCGTACTAGCTTCATCGGTAGTTATTTCCATCCATTGGAAGGCTTCTTTCCATTCTGTATCGATACCAGACCGTTTCTTCTGCTTGTTAAGCCCTCCAACAGCAGAAATGACGTCCTTGCCTATGAGTGATGCAGTGCTGGTACTGGCTGCAGGCCCGTCATTTTGCTCCTCGCTGTTAGTGGAATGACCGCCACCTGATTTGTGCTTGGCAGCTACCGAAGAACGCCATGGTACGATGCCGTTTATACTCACCCTCAGAAGCATCCATCTTTACCGTTAGCAGTCGCACAGGGTCATAGGGTGAAAGGAAGCGGGAACAGACTTAGCGCATGCGCAATAGCCGACATAAAAACCACACGGAAGGAGCCCAGATGTCAGTCCAAGGGCCGATACGTTAATAAAAAATGAGCTTATCGGCCTAATTTCATGCGCTGGCGAGAACCCTGATTTAAATCCCTTTTCTTCCCCATGCTGATGCTCTGTTTCATCTTCAGCGAGCTGTCTTCAACACAGCTAGATGCCTGAATGCATTGAGCTGCAGTCATTTGATTGGCTGATTCACTATTAGTGTTAACAACCAATTCAACAGATGGACCTTATAAAGTAGCCAGTGCGATTACGATTCAGAAACTTTGAATATTTTTTTTCCTTCCAAAAAAAGAGGCAGTAGTGAAGTTCATGCTTAATATTGTTTCTAGATAAAAAAAATAAAAAAAGTCTGGAGAACTGGATTTGCCTCGGCAGTTATGGGTTTGGGGAAAATAAGGATTGTGGAAAAAGGCATAAATTAAGTAAGCCTGATTTATAACGTGTTACATTCAGTATTGTATTGCCAAAGCTAGAAAGAATTATATTACCCACAGTTTAAATCTTTGTTACCAGAGCTTAAATTCACATTAATTTAATGATATAATAATATGTATAATTATATCAGGTCTTTAACTTAAATGATTTCAGTGCAACAAACATCTCAGACAGGTTAACATCATTTATTCCTCTGGAAAATATTACATCAGTATCAATTCCAGAGAGAAAGCTCAACCAAGTCAGTGTCTTATCTCCCTGAATAAACACAGGCACTGTTAGGTTTGGTCGAATTGTCAAAGGGTACATGGTCTGCTACAGTAAAAGACTAAACATGGATAATTACAAGCTTTGGTTGTTACTTTGCATGTATTTATCCAAAGTCCCACTCAGTGACCAGTCGTTAAACACTCTTACTGCTGTAATGACAGGAGTGGCTTAAAACGATAAATCTGGGAATCTAATCAGGGCTGTGAAAGACAAACACTTGGTAAAGCACGTGTTTCAAAAAGACTCCAACACACAAGCATTTAGAATGTCAGTCAGTCAGTCAGTCATTTTCTACCGCTTCTTCCATAGTGGGTTGTGGTGAAGCTGGTGCCTATCTCCATCAGTCTATGGGCAAGAGGCGGGGTATACCCTGGACAGGTCATCACTCCATCTTAGGCGTTTAGAATGTCTAAAGCAAAATTCTGATTCATTTACACAGAAATATCTTTCAATTTTCTCTGACATAGTTGGGATTTTTACATGTTCTAGTCAGAGAACGCATGATAGACATTGTGTGGTCGTGCAAATAATGACTGAATCTAAATCAGTAATAAGTGGCTGATTTCTGTAATTTCCCAAGAGTCATCAAGAGGAAAATAAGGTTTACATTTTCCACTCTTCTCTCTATCAAATGTAGTATTGTGGTATCAAATGTAGACAGAAAATCTGTGGTTATTATTTTATATACCTTATGTCAAGTCTGAGGTCTCTAGTGAGAGTGGTATTAAGGCTATTAAATTCCCAAAAAGCATGCTGATCAACAGAGACTTTTTCAGGAATTCCATCTGGAAAGTTCGTACAACCAAAGCTGGCCATGGTACTTTTATAAGGTGAGATACATGGTTTTATTAGAAATAAAAATACAAAAGCTAAAAACTCTGTCTCTGTACTTAACCGTGTAAAATACTAAATTCCCTTATGAATAGTTGAAAGATGTCATATCAGCGTGAGCTAGTTGGAATCTGTGGAAACTGTGTGTAGTGTGCCTGGCTTAAGTATTTTAGATTTTGATGTAGAGATCATTTTTAAAATATCCCTGACTTCTTAAAAAATAAAAATATAGCCTTTTAGTGTGAATATGAAGCTACAAACCAGATGCTACCTTTAACATTGTTGTTAAGGTAGCATCTGTTTCTACAACAGTTGGATGTTAACTAGTTGTGGTATTCTTAAAGTGAGAACAAATCATTTGTGTCCTGTTTGTCACTCTGTCACCATGTCTTCTTCTACTGAGTGGTAACAATAATCAGTAAGTGCAGTAGGGCTTTCGTATTTCAAAGTAAGAGTTTCAGATATAGATTCAGGATGTTCAATTTGAAGCACAGACTCTGATATCCGGGGCTCATTTTAAAAACTTACACTTACTTCACAAGACTAATCACATGCTGACAGAAACAAGGTGGAATTTCAGTTTGATGAGAAATACTGTGCTTTTTCTAATCATCTGGTCTGCTTTGAATTTAATGCTGTCATGGTTAAGAATAATATCTATTAACACACTTGGAGTGCACGAACAAAGAAAGTGATTGTGCATACTGCTCTAACTTAATGATCTCCATTCTTCTACATATAAACCCTGGCAAAACTAATATAGTGCATGGTGGGTAAATTAGGGCTAAACAATGTTAATCATATTACTGTGTATTTTCAATTCAATTTTAAATTCAATTCAATTCAATTCAGTTTATTTATATAGCGCCAATTCACAACACATATCGTCTCAAGGCACTTCACAAAAGTCAGGTACAAACATTCCAATTAATCTTAATCATTGAACAGTGCAGTCAGATTCAGTTATTTATTCAAATTGGATAAAAGTTTTTCTATCTAAGGAAAACCCAGCAGATTGCATCCAGTCAGTGACTTGCAGCATTCACTCCTCCTGGATGAGCTGTAGAGACAGTGGACAGTCACTGGCGTTGACTTTGCAGCAATTCCCTCATACTGAGCATGCATGTAGCAACAGTGGAGAAAAAACTCCCTTTTACAGGAAGAAACCTCCAGCAGAACCAGAACCAGGCTCAGTGTGAGCGGCCATCTGCCACGACCGACTGGGGGTTAGAGAGAACAGAGCAGAGACACAAAGAGAACAAAGAAGCACTGATCCAGGAGTACTTTCTATGGGAAGGAAAAGTTAATGTTAATGGATGTAGCTCCTTTAGTGATTTCACCTTGAAAGAAGGAACAGATAAACTCTGAGCCAGTTTTCAAGTTTAGAGTCTGAAGAGAGCACATAGAGTTAGTTAGCGTAAAAGCTCAGTCAGTAGCTATATCTAGGAGAGAGAAAGGGTTAAACACTAAAAGACAGGGCCATGTGGATCATCGGTAGAGGGTGAGCATTAAGTTGTTGCCAGCAGAAGCTTGGAGGATTCCCCTCTCCAGAAAGGTGTTACAGGTAGACATTTTCCCAATGCTTTCACGGTAAAGTGTTTTATTGATCTGGTTTAGTATATTAATATATACTGCTGATAAAATCTTTTTCATGTTTTGTCCAATTTCCTTCACAATTATATTCTGCAGCTGAGCTGAGTCAGCAGACAGGGGTTCCTAGGTGATGTTGTTAATATTTTTCATATTGACAGAAAAGCTAATCTTAAATCCTTTGTCTAACCATGTGAAATGGAAGCTGAAGATGAGAACTAGTACAAAACATAAAACATGTTTTTGAACTTGATATGAAAATATTATGACGTTAGAAACAGCATAATGCTACAGCAGCTTATGAGAGACAGATAGTTAGGGGTTTAAACAATATACAGCAGGAGACTGGAATCCACTGGCAAGATAGATGATAAAGATAGATAGATTTAAAATCCTAAATGTGTCAACACAGCAGATTTTAGCTGCTGTGTTTACTACTGGGTTTCACTGTTTATTTATTTTCTCCACTTTAAAATATATATTCTCTACCTTTCTGTCTGATCAGCTTTATCAACTTTTATAATATTATTTCTGTTTACCCTATTCTGAATCTAATTTAAAAGAATTAATTACTTCTAAACTTAAAAACTAAACTTAATTCACCACAATAGAAATCCACCTCTAACATTGTGCTGGCAATTCTAGAAGGTAACAGATATCACTTAACCTAACAGTTTATTATACATACAGTGCCTCGCAAAAGTAAGTTTTTTATTTTGTCACAATAGATGTGCAGAATGTGTCTTACTAAGATTTTATTTGACAGACCAAAACAAGCACTGCATAATTGTGAAGTGGGAGGAAAATAATACATGCTTTTCAAATTATTTAACAAAAAATCTGAAAAGTCAGGCATGCATTTTGTGACAACTACAGCTGCAAAGCTTTTGGGCCATGTATGTCTCTAGCTGCTTGTTATAACCATATTAGCGATGGTTTCTAATTCTTAATGAATTGTAAATAATGTACAGGGACCCACTCAGATTATTTTAAACCTTCTGTAGTGCATTAGCAACATTTCAAATGGAATTATAACAAAAACAATAACTATAAAATGTGAGTCTATAAATCCTATGAATTTTTTTCTAACCTGTAACGTTTAACCTATCACATACTCCTCCACAAAACAGATGTTGTCCCCAACATCAGGACCGCAACAAACGAACCACTGGTAAATATCACTGTCATAGAACAAAATTCAAGTGCATAGTCATCTATTCAAATGGTTTACAGGCTGGAACTGTTTTCATTCATTCCGTTAGTAGGGACACATTTAGTCTTAAGTGTCCAGTCCACTTTTGAGTGCATACCCAACAGAGAACCCTTCCTCTTATTAATTTTTTTTTGTTATTTAAGCAACCATAAGGAAATTCAGTCTTTCAGTGCAAGTGTAATGTAACTGCATGTACTCAACTTCAGGTAAACAAAACAATCACCAATGGATTAACATAAAACTCTAAAAAATAATGAGGATGAACACAGAGTACCCACGGTGTGGTCTGGTCTGGATAATAATGTAAAGTCTGTATGTTGTAACAAGCAGGTGTACCCAGTGTATCATAAGTGAATACCTTTGGTCTCCTACATTCACGTCTGGGTCTCATAGTCACTCCATCATCAGAAGCACTGTAAGTAGGATGAAGCTGATTAGGTGAAGGAAGGCTCACCTCTACAGCTATGTCCTCTACCTGACCAATATCACCCTCTAATGGCTGATCTGCTTCAGGCTCGGTCTCTTGCAGCACCTCCTCAAGTTGAGTGTCCTGGTGGGCTGGTGGCCCTGGGGTATCCTCAGGATGTGGCGAATTGGGGTGAGTGCTCAGGTGACGTGAGACTGGATAATGCTCGTCCGCGTCATCATCATCGTCGTCGTCCTCTTCTGAGTGGGTCCCTGAACCCTCGGCTGATCTTGTAGCAGTTCTTTTCTTTGACTGATGCTGCAAAGAAGTTTCTAAGGGCAACTGATCACAGGGCAGTAGAAGGTTACGATGTAAAACTCTGGACCTTCCCTTACCCCTTTCAGGTTTCAGTTCATAAACAGGAATGTCCTTGCTTACTTGTCGAACCACTGTATGTACCGTGTCCTCCCAGTGGTTTCTCAGTTTGCCTGTACCTCCACGTGGAGTCAAGTTCCTGACTAACACGCGATCACCAGGTAACAGAGTAGAATACCTCATTTTACTATCATACAGTCTCTTACTCCGAACAGCAGCTTTGCTTGCATTCTGTCGCGTGACCTCATAAGCATCGCTCATGCCCTGTCTCCACTTCTGCATGTAGCTCTGATGATTCGTGTCACCCTGAACTGTATCTGGGGCTAAACTGAACAACATGTCCACTGGTAACTGTGGCGATCGTCCATAAAGAAATAAAAGGGGGAAAACCCTGTCACTTCACTATTAGTAGCGTTATAGGCATAGATCAGTTTGTTTAGTGAGTCCTTCCAGTTACTCTTTTGTTTCTCAGAAAGTGTTTTCAACATCTGGATCAGAGTCCGGGTTAAACCGCTTGACCTGCCCATTTCCCCTTGTGGGGGGAATGGACTTGTCCTTGAACCGCCAACTCCACAGTACTCTTTTCCAGCTGAGCCCAAAATCTGGTTTTCAAATTCCCCCACCCTGGATCATGGTGAAGGTCTCTAACCCAAAACTTTAAAGGCATAGCCATTTAAGATTTTATCTACAGCTGTTTTACCAAACTTGTTCGTAGTAGCATAAGCCCGGGCAAAAACGTGTAAAATGGTCCAAAAATAACCAGTTTCCAAAACTCATAACCACCCTTAAAATTTTTCTAAGTGTAAAAAGTCAACTGAGACAAATTTTAAAAAAGGGTGGAGTATACTATGTTTGGGAGAGGACTCTAGTCCCCTGGCTTGGTTTCTTGTGTTTAAGGCAACCCCCAAATTTTCATTACATAGTTCTCTATTTCTTTCTGCATGAAGGGCCAGTAAAAAAAATCCCCACCAAAAAGAGTCCTTTCTACACCATGGTGACCCCCTTTATAATGTAGTTCTTTTAAGGACTGTTGACCTGGTTTTTTCTGGTAAACACCAGTTGCTTTCTGTTTGCCGTTTGTCTGTATAAAACACCTCTGTCATTAAACTGTAACTTGTCCCATTCCCTAAATAGATTTGTGGACAAAACTGTTTCAGTTCTGAATTTGAGGGTTTTGTCTCTGCCAGTTTGTATTGTACAATCTGTCCAATAACAGGATCAGTTTCTTGGTCCAGTTTGATCTGTCCTACAGTAAGAGGAGCTACAGGCATACTCACTGATACTGTGGCACACTTGGCTGAAATACCCAAAGACCAGGCGGCATTAGACTCACCCAATTTTGTACCACATGCAGTGTTTTGCATGTTGACCAAGTTTTGATCTCATCTGACAAAAGCACCCTCTTACACGTTTGCTGTGTCTGGATTGTGCCAAACTGCAAATATAACTTGTAATAACTTTCTTTTTGCTGTGGTTTTCTTATTGCCACTATGGAGTGCACAACTAACTGTCCTGCCATCAGATTTCCCTGCCTGAGCAATGGATCTCTACAGCAACTCCAGAGTTACCATAGTCCTCCTCTCTGCTTCTCAAATTAATCCACTCCTTGCTGGATCTGTCAGTTTAGGTGGACAGCCTAAGTCTTGCCAGGTTTCAGTAGTGTCACACTTTTATTGGATGCTGGACTGAACTGAGCTCTGTGTCATGTCCAAAGCTTGGGATATTGTTTTCTAACCTAACTCTGCTTTAAACTTCTAACCTGCTCTTCTGCTCTTCTATGTCCCTCACCAATTAGTGACCAACTAGTGGTTGGATAGTTTTGACTTTCTGCTGGTCCCTGATTGCTGATGTCAAACTGCAAAAGATATTTCAATGTATTTAATATCACCAGAATATTTCAGCAGGTTTTACGTGTGACTCAAAATTAGTTGATTGAATTGAGTAAAGAAATGTGTGAGATGTGTAAGAGATGACAAGATAGACAGGTAAAAAGAAGAATCATATTTTCTGGGATGAATGAAGACAAAGTAGGTGCAATTAAGGAAGTGTGGCAGAATCAGACCTGTAAACATTAATGGAAGATAGACAAGCCAAAACTGAAAATATGGAGAGTAAATTCCTAAAAGTAAAAAATAACCTAATTTTAATTATGAGATTGAGGACGAGCATAATAACCATAAAGAAAACATAAAAGCAAGACCATGATAATGTTGCATAATAAAATCCAGAAATATAACCTTAAACAATCACATATACATAAAGACATGTGTCATCTTTGCACAGAAATAACAGTAAGACCTCTTCACACGAACTCAGATGGAAAGAAGGCCCCACTTGCGCTGGTCTATTTGTAAGAAGAAAAAGTGTTGTTAAGTGCTACATGAGGTGGTGAGTTCCTTAGTGTCAATATCATCGCTAAGATTTTTCTATCCTTTGTCTCTGTGTTGACCTGTCATATATTCGCGTCCTGCCCATAGTGTGCGTTTCCTCTTACCTATTGACTGCTGGGACACTTGTCAGTCCTCTGTGACCCTGCACATATTACATGGTCAAATAAATTGATGGATTGATTCTTTTAATACTATTTGGAAAATATTTAATGTGGTTCAGTTTTTGCATTTTGTAATGTTAAAGCATTATTCTAAAATGTTTTGAAAAATGTTCATGATCATTTGACATATAATGTTACAATATGACATCTGAAAAAAGCTGATATGAAATCTTTGCAAATTTTTTGAAAATAAAAAAATCAGGAAAAAAAATAAAAACCAAATTTATACACAGGTTTTTCCATGACAATCAAAATGGAGCTCAGGTGCATTATCTTTCCACTGATCATGCATCCATCCATCCATCCATCCATCCAGGGTACAGCCTGGAAAGGTTGTAGTCTATTGCAGGTCATCACATAAAGACAATAACCATGCAGGCATACAGTCATACCTAATGGCAAATTTTAAGAGACCAATTTAGGACTGTGGCAGGATGTTGGCCGGAGACAAACCATGCATGCAAATGGAGCACATACAGAAAGACTCCAGGCTGGGATTGGACCCGGTGCTAACCGATGGAAAATTCAGTTGAATGAATATGATTTTGAATGGAACACACTAGTCTATATCAGGTCTTACACTTAACAGTGCATTTCAGAGCAGAAACCAAGCAATAATTTCAAAGAAATTGGAATTTACCCTCAATAGATCTGTCTGCCCAGCCAAACTCAGCAATCAGGCAAGAAGGGCTATAGTGACTGAGAACCCGATGCTCCCTTAGGCAAAGTTTCAGAGTAATTTTAAAGAGACAGAACCATTTGGAGGTCAACCACAGCTAAAACACTCCACCAATTAGACTTTTATGGTAGTTTTCACATAAGGAGAAATTAATTCTCAGCTCTGATTAAACTTAATATAACTTTTTGGCCTCATATTTGGAAAAAAAAAACTTGCTCTGTACACCACCAACTAGCTACTCATCATTCAACAGGAGTGTCCAGTTTGACATGTGGGCCAAAGTGGGTCAGTCAAAAGTACTTGCAGGCCAAAAAATATGATAAAAAAAACTAACATTGCAAAAAAAAAAAAAAATTGGAATTTGTTTTAACATAAATCAAGCATTAAAAAAACATAAAGTAGACAGAATTTTTTTGTAGGACAGTGATGTGTAAATCATTGTGGGGTCACTGGCATTTGAATTGGCTGAGCGGTGATGGTGGAGCTGAGCTGGTTAATGTTTCTCCCTGGGCTGTCATTGCAGTGGTGGTGATGTGGTGTGTTTGTGTGGTTGTGGGGCAGAAGGTGGGGGCCGCGCCGGGTGCTTGCCCCGGGTGCTTGCCGCTGGCCAGGGACTTTTTGCTGGGTGAGTTTGTCCCGTCTTGGTGTGCGTTCCATTGTGAGCACCGTGCTCGGTGGTGTCTACTCTGTTGCGCCTGTGGGCGGAGGCTGGGTGGCATTGCGCTGGGCCCTCGCCTTGCCATCGTGGTGTGGTGGGCGGCAGGATGAGGTTGGGGTGCTTGTAGCGGGGCCGTGTGTGGAGCTTGCGCTCTGTGAGTGTATCTTTGTTGGCTTTTTGGGGACGGAGTGGAGGTGTGCCTCTGTGGGTGAGGGGATTCATGGTGTTTGGGTTCAGAGGCATGAGTTCGATATCTGTGTCCTGGTTGGGGGTGGCCCTGTGGGGAGACTCATGTTGGGGTTTATTGGGCGTGGGGGGCTCATGGGATTGAGATCGGAATTAATTGGGGGGTTGGGACTGTTTAATCCTGTGACGGCTCTAGTTGGCGGGCTTTTTTGGACTAGGTGGACCCCTCTTTTTGTACATGGCCCCCTCTCCGGATGGGGATGGGGGTCGTTGGGGGCTGGCGACGGGGCAGGGGGTTAGGGTCTGGGCCAGGGTCGCTCAGGTTTTGTTTCCAATAACGTATCTTTTAAAAATATCAAGTAGAGCAATAAAGCATTAGCCGTAATGCTCTACTTGTGAAAGTAAATCTTTTGGGCTTCTTCTTGGCACTCAGCCTGAGTCCTAGTCTGCAACTGTAATTAAAGAAAGGCATGCAGTTTGCAAATTTGGCAATAACTGAAACTGAAAAAATCTGAATGGTTTAGTCTTTTTATTAGCAATAAGAACAGGATTTGAGTCACTCCTTTGAGTCACAGTTGTTGTATTTAGCCAAGTTTAGTCACTGGATAGATTTGGTCCTATTTACTATGACAAAGTGCAAAAAGTGGGGGTACTAAAAGAGAAACACTAGGTGTTGTACCTAATATGTTCCCTTGGAAGAAGATTTTAATTGGTCGGTAATAATATTGTCCTAATTCAAAATAAAATGTCGCCTTCTGCATCAACAACCTGTACAAACAGGCCAAATTTGCATCATTCTTGAACTGGAGCCAGGGGCCACACAAAATCTGTCCAGGCTTGCCAAATAGCCCTCGGGCCACACTTTGGACACTCCTGGCATAGAGGGTAAATTGACAACAGCAAAAAATAGACAGATTCTTCATGAAAACCTGCTTCAGTATGTTCTGGAACTCAGATTAGAGGAAATGTTATTTCAATGACCTAAGGCACTAAAGCCAAGATAACAAAGCAGCGGCTTCAGCAGCAGTCTGTGAATGATCTTGAGAGGCCCAGCCAGGACTTAAATCCAATTCCATGCTTTTTGGAAAGCCCTAAACATGACTGTCTACCTACACTACCCATCCAACCTGACTGAGCTTTAGATGATCTGCAGAGAAGAATAGAAGAAAATGCCTAAAAAATGTGTGCCAAGCTTTTAGCAAGATATACAATAAAACTTGAGGCTTTCATTTTTGCCAAGTATGTGTAATTTCTTCTTGACTGCATTTTAATGCATTTGCAAAACTTTTAAAAACAAAGATTTTTCTCTTTGTCATTATGATCTTTTATGTGTAACATTTCAAAGGGATACATATTTTTAATCCACTTTGGAATAAAAACTTCCTAAAAAATTCCTAAAACTGGCAAACATGATTCTTTATTGCAAGGGCAGTTTTAAAAAATCTAAAAAATAACTCAAACAAAAAGTTTCAGAACATTTTTGTGCTTCTGTTTTTTTCTATTATTATTTTTTGTTCTCATAAATAAATCTGTCAAATTTGACCTGACTAGCTCTAAGCAGGCAAAAAGTCTTCTTAACTTTCTCCAGCTGGTTAAGACCTGATCTAAAGGTGTACGTGTTACACATAAATGGGGAGTGGAGATCCCATGATCTATAAAGATGGGATCAAAGGAGCTCTGCAATAATCTATCAGCTCTGATTCTGCTCGACCTTATTTAGTTGTCAAACATCACTTAAGTGGTAAGTCATTTGTTACTGACAGGATATTTGCTCTTATTGTTTAAACTGATGATATCTGTTGTGTCCTTTTCTGTATTTTGCACACATTTTGTTTTTGGCACAAACAGGGGAAGGGAGGAAGGGGGAGGCGATGACAAGTGGGGCGGGGGCTAAAGGTGGCAATTTGGCAATATCACCAGTGCACTGAAGTGCTATCAAAAGTCTTCTCGTCTACTCTCAGCAGCACTTTGGGTATGTGTGTATGTGGGGATGACACTTAGAGAGAAACTCCATTAGTGAGTGTCACTCTCAGGTCACCAAGCAAGCTGTCTGTCAACACAAAAGAATAAAGAATAGAATAGAAATAGAATAGAATAGAATAGAATAGAATAGAATAGAATAGAATAGAATAGAATAGAATAGAATGTGCATCCCTACAAAACCCTGTAACTGGAAGTTTCACTGAGAAATAATTTTTCCTAAAAAATAAGCATTATACTATTTTGGAAGGGAGACTTGTTATTTCAGGAAAAAAATGTATCAACTATAAACATATAACAGTAACTTTCTGGTAAACAAACCACACCAACAAAGAATTTCCTTGAAGCTCAGTGTACCCTACTAACTTTCAAGTTCAAAGAGCTTTAGTCATCAAGGACAACAACAAAAGGGTTCACCTCTATTTTGTTGTTGACTTTTCTACTGGAAAGCGTGGTCTTATATCAGGACCACAGAAAGGCAAGTTAAGTCCAAAGCTTCTCAAAGCTAATAAACCAAAAACAGGGATTATTCTTGGTGTGAAAAACCTGATGCATCCAGGCTGCTGGAGGTTTATGGATTGGAGAAAATGCTCAGAGAATCTGTAGGTGTTCACATGAGAGAGGAGGTTTAGTTACAGATAATTGTGAATGTTCTGTGTTGTATTTTGGTATATTAACACAGTGACATGCACCTCAACAAGATAAGACAAAAGAATGAGAGAATAAAAAAAAAAGTGTGCAGGAAAATAATCCAAACTTCTGTATTTATCAAATTCAGTCAGTCAGTCAGTCATTTTCTACCGCTTATTCCATAGTGGGTCGCGGGGGAGCTGGTGCCTATCTCCAGCAGTCTATGGGCGAGAGGCGGGGTACACCCTGGACAGGTCGCCAGTCCATCGCAGGGCTCTATCAAATTCACTATGACTAATACCCTAAATTACAGGTAAAATGTGGTATGTACAATATATTAACAGGCCACGGAATCAGTGTTGAACCATACGTGTATGAATTGATGGATGTTGACAATAGACATTTTTATTAACTATTTTAGCATTTAGCCTAAAATAAATCATGGCAACTATGACTGCTTGTTGAGACCACTCTTAAAGTAGTCTGTGGCCAAAGCATTTTTAAATTTTTTTATTTTTTGTAGCACTTAGAGGCCTTTATTTTTCTTTTTTTTTTGACAGTAGGCAGACAAGAAAGAGGGCAAAGAGAGGGGGAGACATTCAGCAAAGGTCGCTGGGTCCAGGAATCGAACCCGGGACAGGCATCGAGGACTATAGCCTCTGCACATAGTCGCGCGCTTAACCCCTTCACCACCAGTGCTCCGCCCAAAGCATTTTTTACATATTTTAATTTGTTTTTATTTTTTGCCTCGTTTATTTAAACATTTTGCGTGTGAGTACAAAGGTCCTTAAATCCGTCTGTTTTATAATCTATCTAAAATCAGTCTGAATGATGTAATCTTGAACTTACTCTTGAGCACTCTTTGCAAAATAAAAAATACACAAATTGAGGCCTGCATATTTCCAATAATTTTTTTTTATTTTGTATCAACACAAAACTAAACACTTCAATTAAAGTTCATAAGAAGAATCAATGAGAGCTGTTGATTAATGTAACCCAGAATTAACAATAATTAAATTAAACATTTTTATTTTTGAAAGGACTCAAATTTAAAAATAATCAGAAGTTTCCGGGATTCTCACAAGCCTGGAGGAAGGTTTTATTGCCTAATTCTGAATCTAATACCTGACTTTAACCTAAGATTGGGTCTTCTCGACCTCACGATGGAGCTTCTGCACCACGCGGTTGTCTTTGCGTACACCCTTGCCAGTCTTCTTCTTGTACAGCTTAATGAAGTGCTCCGTAACACGCTGGTCAAAATCCTCACCTCCCAGGTGGGTGTCACCGTTGGTGGCTACCACTTCAAACACACCATTGTCAATGGTTGGAAGAGAGACGTCAAAGGTGCCGCCACCCAGATCGAACACAAGGATGTTCTTCCCACCATCTCTCTTATCCAAGCCATAAGCAATGGCAGCAGCGGTTGGCTCATTGATGATTCTCATGACATTCAAACCAGCAATGGTCTCAGCATCCTTAGAGGCCTGGCGCTGAGCATCATTAAAGTAGGCAGGAACAGTGACTACAGCATGTGTGACCTTCTTGCCAAGGTAAGCCTCAGCAGTCTCCTTCATCTTTGTCAGCACCATAGCAGAGATCTCCTCAGGGGCAAAAGTTTTGATCTGGCCACCACCAATGTCAACCTGGATGTGGGGCTTACTCTTCTTCTCAAGAACCTTGAATAGCAGGTATTTGATGTCCTGTTGCAAAGAGGAGTCGCCCCATGTGCGACAGATCAGCCTCTTGGCATCAAAGACTGTGTTCTCCGGGTTAGAGGTCAGCTGATTCTTAGCAGCATCACCAATCAGACGCTCGCCTTCACTGGTGAAGGCCACATATGAAGGGGTGATGTGGTTACCCTGGTCATTGGCAATGATCTCCACATGCTTATTCTTGAAGACTCCAACACATGAGTAGGTTGTCCCCAGGTCGATTCCAGTCACAGTCCCCACGCTGTCCTTCTTGTCGTCATCATCGGCATGCACGGTGCCGACCACAAGCACTACAAGCCACAACAGTTTCATCTTTGCTTCTCTATTTCTGGGCCCAGATATAAGGAAAACCATTACTGCAGCGTTGTCAATGATTTAAAGGCCTCGACAATGAATCAAACCAGTCAAGTTTCCTCCGAATGAGCTGCGTATGTTCTTAGGTATTCTCTATGATTTGACCTGTGTAGAATGATGGGGTTCATTTTAGAACCCCTCATTCATTTTACAACTGTTACATTAAGGTATCAAGAAGTCCTTCTAAGATCCACAGATTATTGAAGATGATCGTTAATTAGCTCAGGACTGACATTGTACTGATATGCAACCAAATTTAAGCATAAAATTGATATTCATTGAATATCACACAAGATTCACATTCATGCTTTGACACAATCATTATTAATATTTGACTTTTAAACTATTTAGGAAATAAATGAAAATGTGTTAACTATTTTAATTAGTAAAACAAGAAGGACTCTAATATACCACATTATTTATAAGCAATCAGACAAAATGCTTTCGACACAATTCAAATCAATTGAAATAAACTTTATTAATACCAAAGAGAAATTAAATGTTGCAGCTCATATTATGCAGGTTTCTTCAAAGAGCTGTTGTAGACGCTGATGGCTGTGGACAGGAAGGATCTCCTGTAGTGGTCTGTCTTACAGCAGATCTGAAGAAGCCTCTGACTGAAGACACTCTGTTGTTGTACAACAGTTTCATGAAGAGGATTCTCAGGGTTCTCTATAATGTTCATTTTATGAACAATCCTTCTTTGCACAATGATCTCCAGAGGAGCCCCCAGAAGCTAGGTACTCCACCTGCACGGCAAGCAATGTGCTTTGACTGGTTTCAAAAGGTCATGTCCAAAGAAGGCAGGCCTTGGCAACATATCATGTAGGCTGTGATGTCATCACATAGCCTTATCTGAGCCAAATGCCATTAATCAAACTGTTTTTATTTCTTTAACAATAACTCAAAATGGTTACTGTGTATGTGAATATGAACAAATGCAGTAAATTGTTTCACTGCCTTCTGATCTAATGTATTTGTACATAAACACCTATAATGTGAGAGTGAAAATACTGTAAGCAGTATATCCTGGAGTTCACTCCTTGTGCCTGTCATGAATAAACATCTGCTCTTGCTTGAGATGTTACAGCTCGTAGTGTGTACTTTATTACACACTGCACAAAGGTGGGTGTACATGAATAAATAAAGTATGCATGTGTGTGTGTGTGTGTGTGTGTGTGTGTGCATGTGTGCACATGTGTATGTTAATGCTCCATATCAGAGGTGTTTGTCAGGTACCCGTGCCTCTGCATTAATTAAGCCAGTTCAACAAGTCCGCTGTACTGACTTTGTGAGTCTCCTCACAGATAAAATTCCCATTCTGTCCCTAAACATGTTTCTCTTCCCGTTCACTTGTCCTGTATTGTTTTCTCAGGCTCCCCCTAATTCATATCTCCCTTTCTTTCTCTTTGCCTTCACTTCTATTTTGCTAAAACCCATCATCTTCTGTGCTGTGTTTGCTGAGCAAATGCTGGTAGTACACTCCCACTACTGTCCTGATTTGTCTCACCCTGTAATTTTTCATCTGACTTTTCCCTCTCCAATCATATTTTCTTATTACTTCCACATTATTTTTAGTCCACCTTTCTGACATTGACTCTGTATGATATTTGGGTTTGTCTATATGCGAATTGCACATAAACTATTTTCTCCTTCACTTCCTGGGGTACCTTCACTAACCTTTACTAAACTAAATAATGAAGTTACAGCTTCATTATGCTTTCCTTACTCAACCTTAGACTGCATTCACATAGACTTCAGACAGGAATACTTGTAAAAAAAAAAAAAACAAAAAAAATAAATACAGCCAGGACATGAATGGTATTTGGAGTCTCCTTGCGTGGGCTTGAGGTTTTTTAATACAGCATATTAATACCATGGGGGGCATTGGAGGGAGCACTGTAGAGAGCATGGTGGTAGCGGTGACAATGTATCGAAAAGCTGATGCTTGAACTCACCAGGGTGGTTTGGTTGTCAAGAAATTGAAGCAGGAAAACTGGCAGCAGTGTAAACAGTGGTGGAGTGATGTGATCTTTCTGCCTGTAGCTGCATCTAGATGCTGTCTAGGAGAGTTGGATTAGTGCAGGGTCCAGGGCACGGTATTATCCTAGGGATAAATGATGCATATGAAATACAGACGGAAACTTGGATATAACATTAGAAAAACATATTTAGAAAACATGAAGAGCTTAGCAGGATATTTTTTATTTAGCAGGCTTTTTTTTAAGTTTACCTCAATCCCAATCTATTCTCTTAATTCAATTCAATTCAATTCAATTCAATTCAATTCAATTCAATTCAATTCAATTCAGTTTATTTTATATAGCGCCAATTCACAACACATGTCGTCTCAAGGCACTTCACAAAAGTCAGGTACATGCATTAAAAATTAATCCAAAATCATTGAAGCAGTGCAGCCAGATTCTGTTATTTATTCAAATTGGGAAAAAATTTTTTTCTATCTAAGGAAACCCAGCAAATTGCATCCAGTCAGTGACTTGCAGCATTCACCCCTCCTGGATGAGCATGTAGAGACAGTGGACAGTCACTGGCGTTGACTTTGCAGCAATCCCCCCAATTGAGACATGCATGTAGCGACAGTTGAGGGGAAAAATTTCCCTTTTTAAACAGGAAGAAACCTCTAGCAAAACCAGGCTCAGTGTGAGGGGGCCATCTGCCCACCGACTGGGGGTTTTAGAGAGAACAGAGCAGAGACACAAAGAGAAAAAAAAAGCACTGATCCAGGAGTCCTTTCTATGGGAAGGAAAAGTTAAATTTTAATGGATGTAGCTCCTTAGTCGTTTAGACGGGTTTTTTAACGGGGGTTCCGCCTCACGGATTAAAAAAAAAAATCTGGGAGCCGGGTTCCACAGGAGAGGAGCCTGATAACTAAAGGAATCTGCCTCCCATTCTACTTCTAGAGACTTTAGGAAACCACCAGAAAAACCTCCCTCTGAGAACGAAGTGGCCGGGGTTGGAACATATGGAACAATCAGCTAACTGATGTATGATGGAGCTAAATCATTGGGGAAGGGCTTTTATAGTGAGGAGGAGAATTTTTTTAAATTCTATTCTGGATTTAACAGGGAGCCAATAAGGGAAGCTAAAGTAGGGGAAAAATGATCTCTCTTTTTAAATTTTTAAAAAAACATCAGAAAAAAAACCTCTTGCTGCAGCAATTTTGAATCAGCTGAAGGCTTTTAACTGCATTTTGTGGCATCCTGATAGTAAAGAATTACAATAGTCCAGGCCTTTAAATTTAACAAATGCATGGACTTGGTTTTTTCAGCATCACTCCTGGACAGGATTAATTTTTTTTTTGGCAATTTTCCGGAGATGAAAGAAGGAAATCCGGGAAACCTTTTTTAATATGGGATTTAAAATGACATGTCCTGGTCAAAAATAACACCAAGGTTTTTTTTTCACTTTATTATCGGAGGTCAATTTAAATGCCATTCCCGTTAAAAGTGATTGACCAAAGGGCGTTTCTTTTTTAAAGACTCCGGTCCAAGAAAAACAACTTCTGTCTTGTCTGAAATTTAGAAGCAGAAAATTTAAAGTCATCCAAGTTTTTTATGTCTTCAAGACATGCTTGTAGTCTATCTAACTGTTTGGGGCTCATCAGGAATTTTGGATAAGTAAAGCTGAGTGTCATCAGCGTAACAGTAAAAATTTATTCTATGCTGCCTGATAATTTTTTACCTATTGGAAGCATATATATAGTTAAAGAGAAATTTGGCCCAAGATACTGAACCCGTGTGGTACTCCACAATTAACCCTGGAGTTTAAAAAGTGATTTATCATTTACATGAAAAAACTGGAATCTGTCAGACAAATACGATTTAAACCAGCCTAGTGCTGTTCCCCTGATCACTACAGCATATTCCAGCCTTTCTAAGAGAATATTATGATCGACTGTATCAAATGCAGCACTGAGATCTAACAGAACCATAAAAGGACACAAGTCCCATTTTTGGGGGCAATAAGAATATCATTAGTGACTTTTCAAACAGCTTTGTTTCAGTGCTATGATGAGCTCTGAAAACCTGACTTAAAACTCTTCAAACAGGTCATTGCTGTGTAAATGCTCACACATTTTGATTAGCAACTATTTTCTCAAAAAATTTTTAGATAAGAACGGAAGATTGGATATCGGTCTGTAATTTATTAAGTCATCTCGGATCAAGCGAAGGGTTTCTTAAAAAAGGTTTAAATTTACAGCTACCTTAAAAGCTTGTGGTACATATCCATTTACTAAGGATAGATTAATCATATCTAAAATGGGGCTGGTAATCAGGGGGGGAACACTTCCTTAAATAATTTGGGGTTGGGATTGGGTCTAACATACAAGTTGAAGGTTTAGATAAAGCTAATATTTCTGAAAACTCCGGAAGCTCCGAAGGACCCAAAACAGTCCAAACACAGATCAGGTTCTACATTTTTTTTCCAATGTTGTCTCCCCTTGTTGAGGATGAAGTAATCATCTCTGGAGATTGTCAAAGATTTTCCTTCTTAATAGAATCAATTTTATTTTGGAAAAAACTCCCATAAAATCATGACTGCTGAGAGCTAAGGGAATGGATGGCCTCAACAGAGCTATGACTCTGTGTAAGTTTGAGCAACTGAAACTAAAGAGAAACCTAGGAATTATTCTTGTTCTCTCTATTAAGGATGAGAAAAAACTGTTCTAGCTTGGGGGAAAGTGTCCTTTTTATAAAACAGTAGGCTTTTTTTTCCAGATTAAGTAGGGAACCTCTAAGGTGTGTAGAGCGCCATTTTCGCTCCAATTTTCTAACATTGTGCTTTAAAGTACGCAGCTCTGAATTAAACCAGGGAGCCTGCCTCCTATGAATAATTTTTCCTTCTTTTTCAAGGGGCTGCATTGTCTAATGCACCACGCAATGATGAAGTAACACTCTGAACAAGGAAATCAAATTTTTAAAGGAGAAGAAAAAAAAATTATTGCCCTCCACTCTGTTTTTTTTGGATAATTTACAAAATAAAAGTGGAACAGATTCTTTAAAAGGTTGTTACAGCATCGTCTGATAATGATCTACTATAATGGAAATTTTCTTTCAGGTGTGGAGTACTCGGTTAAATTAAACTCAAAGGGTTTATTAAAAAATGGTCGGACAGCACAGGGTTGTGAGAAAATATTGTAATGTCTGTACACTCAATGCCATATGTCAGCACAAGGTCCAGTGAATGAAGACAAAGGGGGTAGGTTTGTTAATGTTTTGAGAAAAAGCCAATTGAGTCTAAGATACCATTAAAGGCTATATTTAAGCTATCACTTTTCCAGTGTCAACATGAATGTTAAAATCCCCCACTATAATAACTTTATCTGTTTTAACACTAAATCAGATAAAAGGTCCCAAAACTGATCTATAAATTGAGAGTAAGGGCCTGGTGGACGGAAAAAAAAAACAAACAGAAGTGGGTTTTAGTGCTTTGCAATTTGGATGAGGAAAACTGAGGATTAAATATTCAAAAAGAGTTGGTAGCTATTGATTGGGCTGGGAACTAGTCAATAAATCGGGGGCTGAAAGATGGTTGCTACTCCTCCCCCTCGCCCAGTATTTCGAGGAATGTGAAAATTTAAATAATTAGTAGGAGTTGACTCATTTATAGTAACATAATCCCTTTTTAGTGCAGCCAGGTTTTCTGTGAGGCAAAATAAACAATCTGATTGTCCCCAAATCAGGTCACTAACTAGGGAAAGTCTTTTTAAAGAGAGATCTTATGTTCAGTAAACCACATTTAATTGTTTTTATTTTTTTATTTTTAGTCTGAGTTTTTTTTTTTTTTTTATGGGGAAATTTTCCCGGATTTCCTCTTTTTAATTTAATTTTAAAATTTTTTTAATCTATTCAAATTTTGGGGGCCGGGGGGCGGACACTGGTTTTTAATAGGGGTAATGGGGGGTTAGCAGTACAGAAAGCGGCAGAGAGGAGTGTTAAACTACGACCCTGCTTCCCCCCCCTGGGCTGAACCCTGGGTTTTCAGAGGTTTGGGGAACTAATAAATTCGGCCAGATTCCTTGAAAGAAAGAGCTGCTCCATCCAAAGTGGGATGGATGCCGTCTCTCCGGATCAGGGGACCAGGTTTTTTTTTTTTTTTTTTCCCCCAAAAATGTTTGCCAATTATCAATGTAGGGCCCCCAATCGTTTTCTGGACACACCCTAGACAGCCAGCGGTTTGAATGACAGCATGCGGCTAAACATGTCGTCACTGGTCAGATCGGGAGGGGGACCAGAGAAAAATTTAAAGGAGTCCGACATTGTTTGGGGGGGAAACTTACACACCCAAGCAACACTAACTTTAGTGCCCTCCGATTGACTAAAACCCGGGGGGTCATTACCGGGGCCAGCGTGAAAAAAATCTTTCTGTATTTACGCTTATCCCCCTTAGCCAGCAGTTTTCAGGTAGGATTTGATGTCGCCCGTTCTGGCCCCTGGCAACATTTGACTATGGTCGCTGGTGTCTCTAGTGCCCCACGTTTTTCTGACTATGGAGCTGCCAATTACCAAAGTTGGCTTCTCAGCGGGTGTGTCGTTTAGCGGGGGAAATCTATTAGAAACGCAGAAAGGGGTTGGTGGTGAAAACCTGTGGGCTGAGATCTAAGACTATGCTTCCTACGTACCGTCCCCAGGCCCCGGGCCTGAAAATCCCCGGCTGCGCGGGGGCTCTGCCGGAGGACTGCTACGGGGAGCTACCCTCGGGTTTTGGGTTTCCGGCGCTGGCTAAAAAGGGGCCTCGGCTATCTGGGGGGGTTTTTTCAAAAGCGGGGAGCCGGGCCTCCAAATCCGACCCTCGCCTCCAAAGCTACAAAAATTTCTACATTTTTATTACACGTACCATTTTATCACTAAAAGGAGGCAGAGGAGTAACTGAACATCTGACACAGAAAAGGGCAAAAAGAGAGGAGGGGACTCAGGGAAAAAAAACAGCAGAACGGGTAGCCAAAAGGTGGAGGGGAAACTAACGCTAAGCTAGCGACCCCTTTACCCCTACAAAAAAACCGTGTAAAAACCCCCGGAGAGTCGCCAAACGTTAAAATTACAGCAACAGAAAGTATTTGGTTTTTAACGTGGGGTTATGTTTTATAACAAGGGAAGGTATCAAAGTAGAGAGAAATCAGATCAAACGAGAGAGCCTTCACACACCAAACAATCCACCAAGTGCAAAACAGGAAGTGACGAATACGCCTTACCACGCCTCCAACGCCTTGGAGTCAAAGTCTCAGCAAGGTTGAGGAAGGGTGAACTTTAAGGTGGGTAGGTCAAGGACAATATAGTTGGAACTCTATCTTGTGTGATGGTCATAATTAAGCATATCTATAGAATACTAGGACTTCATGACAGAATGTTAGTATTTGAAAGAGATAAATCACTTTCCAGTTCATACTAAGTGGTTTACATTTATGTTTTTAATCTGTTTCAAATGTATACGAAGCACTTTAAAACACATTTGAGCACCCATGAAGAACTTTCTGACCCATATTGGATCTCTATACATGCAACACCTTTTGACTCAGTCACATATCAAAGGGCCTATCTAGGATTGTGGGGGAAAGGTTTTCCTGGTTCCTCAAAACATCAGATCTATGTTTTGTAAAGAAAAGTTTATCTGTTTTACTGATGACCTAAAATGTTAGAATTGAGTAGCAAAATGTTACATCATTTTAAATCTAAAGGATGTGTTTTGGCACAAGAAAGACACTTACAAGTCTTCTGTATGAAGCAGAGACTCGCCTTCAATACAATTGCAAATACAGGCTCCCTCTGGTCTTTCATAAATCACATCATGTTGTGTGCATATTTTTGCCTTTATAAATTAAGCACACAAGAAGCATAGAGATGAACTCTATGCTGGTCTATATTCAGCACCATCCATAAAATGTGTGTCAGGCATCCTCCTTTCTGAAGCGTGAAACATAAAGGCAGGTAACACACCTCTATTATTGTTTTAATTAGAGTTATATTCAGTAAATTAGAATGGGTTCAGATGAGGCTCATTTGTCAGATTAAAAGGACCTTTTAAAAATAACAACCTTTATGCAGGTATTAAACATACATTTTAGCCCACATTTCTGTATATATATATTCTGTTCTTAAATTTCATGTTTTTATTAGCTGGAGGTGGAAAATCATCATAATTAACAGAAACAAGGCCTGAAAGCATCAGTCTTTCTGTAATTAATCTATATAAGGGGGTTAACTTCGTGAACTAAGTTACTGTATAATAATTGACTCTTTAATAATATTCTAATTTATTGAATATGACTGTGCAACATACTGTATCAGTGGTGTCTGGTCCCTGACCATTGCTCTCTTTGAAGCATCACCGCTAACTACCATGTCTGAAGTCCAGCATTCTGTTCTATTTTGGCACACTTTTGCATGACATGTGCAATCTGTGTTAGTGTCAAAAACTTTAACTGTTAACAGCCTTTACTTTCTTCTTCATAGTCGACTTCAGTCGACTAAATGGTTCTTCATATTTTCCCCGTTTTGGACGGATGAGAAGTTTACAGTTTTTGTTTTTTTTGAGTTAATCACGGACGCGTGATCCCCCCCTCGTTTTTCTCAACCGGTGAAGAGAAGAGGTCAATATCAAAGACATTTTTTTCTTTTTATATTAAATTGGAAGGTGCATTTAGAGGTCTGGGCAGGATGAGGCATAGTTAAGGTGATTTAGAATCACCAGTAGTTAATCCAAGGTATTAACTTGTTGTATGCATGACTGATTGAAGTGTCTTATGCTGAGCTGTTTTGATTTGCTGTGCAAGTGCTGCCAAATCGCGGAGCACGGATGCGATCAGCAAGGTCATGTTTTTGTCCGGCTGATCCCAAATCAGCCAGGTGATAAAAGTTGGACTTTTAAAGTTTTTCCATTCAAAAAAACTGAGGTCTGAGCCTCGTGGCCTGACCACTACTTTGTCCCAGTTTTATTACTGGAGTTTTTCACTGAGTGGTTCAAACTCCAGCCGACACCGCCTCAGTTTTATGACCCTTTGTTCATTTGGGGCAATCAGCACACCAGGAAGGCTTCTCTTTCCAAGATAAAATTCCAAATTGCACATTTTGTCCATAAAACTGCTGGTTTGATCTTCATAGAAACTCAATGCGCATATATTTTCTTTTGTTTTTATTGTCAAAATAAAGTCAAAGTTCCCCCACCGATCGGTGGAGCAGCTGATTAAACATTGACAGTGACATTTAGTGGTTTTGGTTAATAATTATCAATTTTTAATGATAATTAACTAATTGTAATTATTAAGAGCTTTGAGCCCATAATCACAACACCAGAGGACATCTCTGACTTCTATTCATAAGTAACGATTTTTGGTTAAATTTTTATGAATTATGATTTTTAATTATGGAGTTTTGATGAAAATTCAATCCCCTCCTCTACTCCATCCAACGACTCCACCATGCGTCCCTGCTCCAGCCAATCAGCATCAAGTCCGCATTCCTCTTCAGCCAATCAGCGTCCAAGGCTCCGCTTTGAAGATCGTCACTCACGCGCTTCCTTGCTCTTCAAGCTGAGCTGTGACTCTCCTCCTCCCCATCTCCACCATCTGGCTTCCTAGCTCCTCCTGATTTCCCTACCTCCTCAGCCCTCCACTCCACCACCAGTCGGATCCCAGGGGTAGACATCTCTAATTCTATTCATAAGTTGTTAATTCAAGCTCACGTCATTCTCAGTGTTCGTGTCTTCCTCCGGGGTCCGAGCCCCAAAGAAATAAATATTTGTAAATAAACTTCTCTAATTGCCACCTATGTGTCTTTTCATTGTAAGTCTTACAGGATTTAAATAGTTTTTGATAAATATTTAATTAATCAATAATCATAATCCTAGTACCTGAGACATGTCTTTATTCGACCAAGGATCACATGACCAAGATCTCCTTCTTCATCTAAGATTTGCTTGTGTCCAAAGAACTATGTGCCCTTCTTGTACAAACTTGACATCTTGCATTGACCTTCTATAATACCACTTCAAGTTATATTTTACAAAGACTTTCTGCAGTAATCCAAAGCATTGGTCATACATTTTCATCTTTACAGAAATTTCCTACTGGTTCTTTATAAAACTGTTTTATAGTTTTTTAGCAATGTGGCATAAGTTGTTATGCCACAACTCTTCCTTGACAAAGACTTTTTCCTATATAGCACCAGTTCACAACAAATATCTTTTCAAGGCACATTACATCCATCCATCTATTTTCTATACTCGCTTCTTCCGTAAAAGGGTCATGGGGGAGCTGGTGCCTATCTCCAGCAGTCTATGGCCGAGAGGGGGGGTACCATGGACTGGTCGCCAGTCCATCACAGGGCAACACACAGGACAAACAACCATGCACACACCCATTCACACCTAAGGGCAATTTAGAGAGACCAATTAACATAATAATAATAATCATGTTTTTGCTTGCTGTAAGGCAAGAGTGCTACCAACTGTGCCACCATGCAGCCCAGGCACTTTACAAAGGAAGGCAATTCAATCAAATCATACACACAGATTCCAAGTCAGTTACATGTATTCTAACTTGATCTTAGTTATCAAGCAATGTGATTAAGTTCAGTTTATTATTCAAATTGGTAAAGAAGTTTAAAGTCCTGGACGAGCAAGTAGCAAGTAATTGTTCCTTTACTATAAAATCTTTCTACTTGCACTTTCAGTCCATTGTTTATTTTACTCAGTGCTGGAATCTTTCTGGAAGAAAGCTAGTAAAGAAAAGGAAAATAACTGATTTGTTGTTGTTTTTTAAGAGAGTTGATAGGAGGTTATACTTTATATTATTTCTCCTAAACCATTCTTTGTCTTTTGTAGGTTCCAGAAGTTGCATAATTGTGTTAACCACTGTAGAAAAGTAATACTGAATATTCAGATTATCTCTTTACATTCAATAAGGCATTATGTTAAACTATTTTATTATTGTAACTGTATATGTAACATACAATACAGATACTGAATTGTCCTAATTTCTTTATGAATAATGAGGCTTCCCTTTTACATAATTCTTGGTCTCAAAAGCAATCAAGGACTGATGCACATATGCTTATATGAGTTTTCTCTGTAATTACTTCATGCTGTGTGTTTACCTCGGATGAGGTATGGCTAATGCCTGTTGGTAAGTAAGAGGTGATGACCAGGACATTGCTCTATTCTCCTGCATGCAAGAGTCACTGAGACGCTTGTGTAATTGTGTGTTGGTAGACAGGGACAGTAGGTGGTGGTTCTGTAAAATAATATGAGACACTTGGCCACAAAACTAACTTTAACAAACCTGTTGAGTTTTGTTATATGTAATCCATAATTTACTTTATTACAATTTACTACTCAAAAAATGGCTGAGAAATATAGGCATTTATTGTTAATTGTTTGTTTCTATCTTTATATTTTGGCATATGCAGTTTCAGTTTAATAGCCATGAGCGAAGTGTTTTTTAGATAACATTTAACTATTAAACTGTTAAAAAATTATTAACTATGAAAGTTAATTAAGTAAAATGGAAATGTATGATAACTTTGGAGCTAAGTAAGACATCACAGTGGACTAAAACATCATAACAGTTAATTCTCCCTTTTATCTTAAATAGTATGTATGCAATAACAGAAAATCTTGGATCTTTTTCATATTATTCGGTTTTTTGTTATGTAGAATTTTAATTGTAGAGAATTCCAACATTTTCTAGACTACATTTGTCTGCATGTAACATGGATCCATTTTCTAATAGTAATAAAATTTACATTGTTTTTAATCATTAATCCCCCAGAGAAAAGTTTTAAAAAGGTTCTAATGGCTGCTTCTTGCTCTAGACATAACCCATCACATATCCTACATATTCCCTATATTATTACTGGATGGATGGGAATCTTAACATTTCAAACAACTATAAATTGTTATGTCCCTTAGCACAAGGAACTTAGCAGTAAATGAAAACCTGCTCCACAGTACAAGTCCATTCTCTCATTTTCAGTCACAGGGGTTATATGTTGGTGGTGAGGAAAGTCAAGAGGGGCACACAACCCATGGAGACAGGAAATGAGTTTGGAGTGTGTTAGGGCTAAAGTTCGAAATGTAGGAATGAGCAAAGACAGCAGATAATAGGTCAAAAGGAGATGAAAAAACCCAATACCCTGAAGTAGTGCATATTGTTCAGAGGTTTTTTTGTTTTTAACAGAGAGTATATATTAGACATCATAAAATGGATTAAACATTTTGTATTACTGTGTATGTTATACACAGTGAGTACATGCCATTGTTAAATGTATACAAAGAGTGCTACTACAAAAAGAAAGGAAGGCAGTGACACTACTGAGGTTTCCTGTGTGTAGGTTTACAGCTCATTTAATTTGACCAACATGTGTCTTCCTGCCTATTAGTTAAATTAATATTTTGGAAAGGCCCAGCCAGAGTTCAGACTTAAATCTGATCTGTGGAGGGAGCTCAAGATTAAGCTGATGACAAAGAGGCCTTCCAATTGCAACAACTTTGAGCTCATCACCAAAGACAAATTTTCAAAACCAGTGGGAACATGCAAAAAAGCTGGTTAGTAGAAGCAGCCCACCTGGCGTCCTTGGTGCTGGGCTGCCTCCTGTTCCATGTTCTCCAGCAGCAGTGGAGAAGGTAAGACCTCCAAATCATTGGGCATGTTCCTTAGTGTCTCCTCCATCCGTTGCTGGATTCAGCTGGCTAAGCCAACAGAGTCCTTCGACCGCTAGTCTGCTGGGTTCATATTTTGGGTGAAGTCTTCTGTCAGAACGGGCTCTTGGAGTGGGACCCAAATGGATGAAGCATGGAGCGATGGCAAGGAAAACAGGCATAAACATGGCATGAAATAAACAGTTGAGGACATGGACAGGCTTGGAGTAGCAAACAGGATACACACGTAAGGAGTAAACATACCAGAAGAGCGTGAATGGAGCATGGCACAGGTAAAAACAAGGAGACTATGAGGCATTGAGTAGGTGGACTGCATGAAGCTGCATGGGCTGACTGTGGCAGGGAGTGGTAATTAAAAGATGAATGAACTCACTGTAAACCAAAAACCAAAACAACCCAAGTAGGGTGGCCGGAGGGGGCCTCGGAAGGAGGGCCAGAAACAAAACAAAAAACAGGCACAAAGTTCAACTGGGATCCAGAACCCAATATTCAAGGACCTGGGCGGCCGACGAAGTCGGCGAAGATGTGGAGGCCGACAGATGGATGGAGTGCGATTTGGACAGACTAATGGGGCTAATGGGACTAATGGATCTGCAGTAATACAGGCGCTGTTCCAGTCTTGTGGTGAAGAGCCAAAAAGCAAAGCTCTCGATTTTCTAGTCTATCTTCTTTAGGACCTCACCTATGAGATATGGATCTAACTGAATGAACTAGATCCTGTATACAAGCAGCTAAAATGTGCATTCTCCTTATGGTGGCCGGACCCATCCTGATAGTTCGATACCATCTGGAGTTTTTTTCTTCAGTTTTGAGTATACAGGACCTTATAAAATTTTCATACCTCTTAAATGTTTTTACATTTTGTTTTATTCCTACCTCAAATTTGTATGTATTATAATGAGATTTTATTTGAAAGATGAACACAAAGTAGTGCATAACCATGAGGTAAAAGAAAAAAATAATCTATGATTTGAAATTTGTTTGACAAAGAAAAATCTGAAAACTATGGTATATATTTGTTATTATCCATTCTTAAATCTATCTTTAAGACCTAACTTTCACTGCAATTACTGATTCAAATATTTTGGGGTATGCCTCTATTAGCTTTGTAAATGTGACCTTCTTGTAGCCTCTTATGGTGCGTTCACACCAGATTCTGCGATGGGGGCGGCCGATTTACATGTTATCCCTATGTAGAAGGTGCGTTCAGGAGCGGAGCGGCGCTGGACGGTGCGGAGGAGACGAAGGACGCGGTGCAAAAGGCACGCCGAGCGACGCGAGAGCGGTGGACGAGTTGAAAAATCTGAACTTTTTTCAAAATTCGCGTCGTCTCAACCAATCAGGGACTGGATGTGGCTGTGACGTAGGGTGAAGGACCAAAGCGGAGAAGAAGCGGTTGTCAGTGATGGAGGACAAGATTATAGTGGCGGTGTGCGGCAAGCCAGTTGTATAACTCAGAACTAATTACTTTTACCGAGACAAGTACAGAAAGGACCTGGCCTGGTTATGTTTAGGCACAAATATCTTATATTTAGGAGATGTGGACATTAAAAATCGGCAATTTTTTTATTGAGCTGAGATTTATTTACTCACCGAAGACAGATGGACAGGCGTTCAGCAGCGGGGATACAGCGCCCGTAGACCGCGGTGAAGTTAGTTTGAAGTTGGATGTTCAAGCTCCGCGGAGTTAGCGGCATCTAGCTCACGGTTGATCTGATACAGGCACTCAGATTTTCCACAATTGTTTGGTTCGGAAACTTATTGACGGTCCCTAGTGAACCACCGCGCGTCAGAAGAGGGAGCAACAGAGAGCAGCTAGCCGAAATCTGGATGCCTGAATCGGATCGGCTGTGGGCTGGATGCCGCTGGCTCCGCGGAGCTTGAGTGTCCGATGTCCGGCTTCGGGCTGGCTTCACTGCGGTCGCCGGTGGTTGGTGTCCCGGAGACCAATTCGTCTCCCAACGCGGGGCAGCAGATCTTCGAACTGGGTCCTGGATAGACGGAAGTACCGCTGAAATCGACCATCATCTAACGCAGCTCCTGGAGTAGGTGGTGGTACTCTCCGAGCTGTTCCCGTCCCTGAAGAATCACGTGAACCCAGGGACGTCGACATCGGCAGCGTTTTTCGGCTCTCCACAGGTAAAACATCGTGATTATCCGTGAAATCCATGTCCGGCATGTTCAGTTGAAAGCAGCTTGCAGCAGATGGAAGCTCCTGCTATTTGATGACGCGGTGAAGCGTTTGGCAACGCGGAGTTCACGCGGCAAGTCAAGCGAGCAAAAGCACACAAATGACGCGAAAAATTCGCAGAATCCGCGTTTAGTGTTAACGCACCATTACAGGTTTGATTCCAGGATTGTCCTGTATTTAGCTACATCCAGCTTTGCATCCACCTCTGTCCCTGCAGATGAAAAACATACCACCGGATGATCCTGCCACAACCACATTTCATTGTGAAGTTAATGTGTTCAGGAAGATGTGCAGGGTTCATTTTTAGCCCAACATGGCATGTTTATTGTAGGCCAAACAGTTACATTTAGATCTTATCTGATCAGAGCACCATCTCCTGCATGTTTGCTTCATCTCCTACATGGCCTGTTCCAAACTGCAAATGGATCTTTTTTATTTCTTTCTCTCAACAATGGCTTTCTTCTTGCAACTCTTTCATAAAAGCTGAATTTCTCAGTTGCCCAACAGTTTCACTTTCAACAGGTTCAGCCAGGAAAGCAATGGATCTCTGTAGCTCCTCCAGGGTTACAATGAGCTGTTTGAGCTACTTATCTGATTAACGTTCTCCTTGCCTTAAATTAAGAAAGGCTTGGATTGTTGTTTTAAAACCTAACCCTGCTTCAAACTTGGTTTTCATGATTCTGTTTGTTCATAAGTGTCCAAATAGCCATCTGTGAGACCTTTATAGAACAGCTGGATTTATAATGAGATTGTAATAAGCTGTCTCACATTTTAGGAGTATCGCAGTAAACATAAAAATGCACATTTTTCAGATTTACATTTGTACATTTTAGAAAACCATGTATCATTTCATTTTGCTGTGTTGGTTAATCACACAAAATCCCAATAAAGTACACTGAAGTTTTTTTTTTTTTTTGGGACAATATATGAAAACGTTCCTGGGGTGTAAATACTTTTGTACAGTGGTTTGTGTTCATGATGCAACAAGCAAATGACAAAGCTTTTATCCCAAGTCTGGCGAAAGTGAGAAATTAAAAAGTGCGCAGAGCAGCATAAGGTAAAACATATAGTAAAACATTAAATATGTCAGTCTGCCTCAGCATTGCTAGGATCCCAGTTGTTATTAAACACTGTCTGACTAGGAATGTTTTCTGTAGATCATTTTTGTTTAAGGGATTTTGGGGTAGTGCATTTGTGAATACCTACATCTGCAGTTTCTCAGACTTAGGTCAGGCAATTTGGTTTTTCTCCACTATCAAAACTACAATGACAAAACACATCCATTTCCTATATTTCCTGTTCTGTATGTAGGTTTATTGAGGAAAATGTGAGGAATATTTTGGATTGTAATACCACTTTAGGATTAGCATACTTCTTAATATGAGATTTTTGCTTTTCAGCATTAAGTAACTAACTGTACACAACTAGCCAATAACAGGGCTTTGAATACAGGCATGTTGGCAATGTGTTTTTTTTTTTGTTTTTTGTGTGTCTTGCATATATAAATAGAGGCAACAGTCTGTGCATCTGTCAGTGTGAGGCACTGGCAAAGGTCTGACTATGTCTATTAGCATGAGGTTTTCTAATCCAATGGGTAGCACAATGGTATTGCTTCAGGCTTTGGACTGCCTCAACGATATGGTTGTTAAGTGAACACACAAACACATTTGTATGCAAATACTTATGCACACACACACACACACGCTACATGCTTACTTTTACTACGTTTCAACAGTAAAACGATTATCTTTCTTAGCATTACAGTAGCTTCCTTTCTTAACTTTAGTAAGAAGAAAGAATTGCATGGAACTCCCAAATAAGCTTGGGAGTACATGTGTACAAACTGCAGTCATGGTATTTAAGTGGATCTGATTGGTTACCACGGTACCAACTGTCACAGTGACAGTGTGACTAAAACATTATAAAAAGGACCACATGTGTCTAGAAAGGCAGATGGTAAGTAAATACAAGTTTGAATAAGTGTATGGTAATGTAAAGCCATTTGGGTTCAGCTATACTGTTATCCAATATTTTAAAAAACACAAACACTGGTCTTATATCTATAATAGGTTTACTGTTATTCAATAACTAAAAATAGAAAATGACTATTCTGACCGATTCTTCAAAACCTGACACTACAGTTGTAAAGGGATAACACATTCCCTCTCACTTAACTCAATGATAAAATGTGGGAGCTCTCTCACCAACAAGTGCCTGGTGTGTGGGATTGAGCGATTCCAGTCGGATACAGTTGTACTCACAAGCCCCAAGCTGAGTGCCTGGATTTTGCAGTGTCTCCCAGTGAGTGATAAGGTCACCTCTGTGCAGCTTCAGGTTGCAACAGGGACGGTTCTGTGCTTATGAATCGACCAGCAATTCTGATTACCCAGCCTTCTTGGAGTATTGCACAGTGTCCTGGAGCTCTTATCTGATTAGACATGGTGGCAGGGGAGGGTGCCCGATAGACCTGTTAATCCTGAGAGCTGGTGAGGGTGAGCTGGGAACATCTGGAAGAGAAATATTTCAAGGTGATCTAGAACTCACACCTCTGGGGATTTTAATGGGCCATGTTCCCTGCCTGCCATGGCAGCCATCAGAGGACCCTTTAATGGACACTTTTGGCGATGGAAGCTATCAGAATGAAGAAGGTGGCCTCTGGGGCTTGATTGTTTTTGGGGACTCGTGACGCCACTGGCTGGTACCGGCTGCCAAAGCAAAAGGACAGTGGCATCTGTACTTACAAAGTTAAAAACCTGGAGAAGTTTAGATAGGCTATAGAAAGAGAGAGAATTTCAGTTGGTCTCAAGGAAGTTCAGGAAAACCTTTTCAGTGAATCAGAAAGGGCAAAAACAGGGACCAGCCCAAGCCGCATGTGGTTTGGAGCGGGAACTATGAACCTAGACTGAGCATAGTTTTGGTGGAAGAAGCATGTTGAATTTGTCTCCAATCTTGTCAGTATGTCCCCCACTGAGTAGGCAAAGCCTGAACAGTAGGGAGAAGGCAGTTCCATCACCGAGATTCAACCCTAGGTGCTGAAGGCTCTGGAATTTGTATAGCTGTCATAGTTGACACACCTGTTCAATGTTGCCTGGGAACATAAAGGGGATGGGTGAGTGTATTCCAATTATCTAGGGGTCAAACCCCGGCTGGAGGAGGATCAATTCAAATTTCGTAATGGGCATGGAATAGTTGACCAGATATTGGGGTAACTATCTGGTCAATTGTTCCATGAGGTCTCTTCCCAGTGGAACGTGCCTTTAAAACCCACCAAAGGTAGGCATCAAGAAAACATTCTGATTACTTACTGGAACTACCTGACAAGACTATTTGCAAAACGTAGGAGCTGTAGCTCTACTCATGACTCATGCTGGATGGCTACCCTAAGGAAGAAACTTATTTCAACATCTTGAGTCTAGGATGGGTCGTGCAGATGCGGATTTCAGGAATGGTAGCTAGAATGTTGTTTCCAATCACCGCAGCAACTTTGAAGACCAGTTGGTGCATACCAAAAGTAATGAAAGGCATCAAACTGAAGACGCATAACTTTTGGGCGTCATTGTCCCTGTAGACATTTAAAGCTACTGATAAACACTCACCACACGGCTTTTGGGGTTGCAGGAGCAAATGTTCAACAGTGGACTGAAATCTGACAGACTATAAAGACAGACAATTTGGTTGCTTTTAAAGAACTTTAAAAAATGTTAGGTAACTTAAATAGTGAAAGGACGGTTCGGCGCAGGCCCTTCTGAGCTTGACTGAGGTACTATTAACCCATACAGGGAAAAACGTTACTGAGCAATGGAAGGAGCACTTTGAGAATTTTCTCAATTTAATCACTAAGTTCTTAATTGTGGAGCCTGGGTATAAGATTAGCCATTACCTTGATGGTGGTTGAGGAGATACAGTTAAAAAGCTACCCGTGGCAGGGTGCAGGGAATAGCTGAAACTCCCCTCGCAATTCTAAAGTCTCTGGTCATTGAATTTCTGCCATGGTACTCTTGCCTGCTCATTACTAGAAAGAGAAATTATATTTTGGAAAAAGGGGTTTGAAAAAGGTGTTCTAAATACTGTGGGTGCAAATTCCTCACTCTTTGTTAAAAATGGAGGCTCTATTGATTTGGTAAATGTTGGATCTTGAAGGAGAAGTGTTGCTGTCCCCAATGCTGTAGAACAGTGGACCATATATTTACCTTAACAGAGTCGGAGATGGAGTTATGGGTGTTTGTCTAGTCCGCATGTGGGACATACTACAAGAACAGTGTGGAGATGTTCGGCTAACACTTTATCACCAGTTCACTTTATGAGCTGGTTCTCACCAAACCAGTATTAACCAGTCTAGCTCATTTTTTGCAAATGGCAATGGTTCTTTAAGCCATAGTCATCTGAATGCAGTGGAGCACTTTGTAACTAAGGCCCTGTTTACATGGCACAATTTGAGAACGTCTTTCAGAGTGTAATGGCTTGAAAATGTCCATTGTCGTGAAGGAAAAATGTAATCTTTCTTATGGGGAAGCCCTGGTTTATGTGCATTATGACTAAAACCAGTAGAAATTAAAGTGTACCTGCACAACGGCTGCCAACCAGTTTAAAACCCACAGAAGACAAAGATGTCAACGATAAAAATGGCGGATAGCAGATTACTTACTTGAGCTGCTGACTCTTTTGAATCTAACAATGGTTCTCCAAAAAAGTGCTCATTTTCGCCCCCATTTTGCAAGCAGGAAGTGTTTGGGCATGTTGTCTCAAAGCACATGCTGCTCACTAGTGGTGTGTTAGGGGAATTACACCAATTTCATGTCTACTAGATATTAAACCGTTGACTTGTAGATGTGTTAACAGAAATTGAAAAAAAAAATGTTTTCAATGGATTGTTGTGTAAACAGGGCCTAGGTGTAAGCAGTTTGCAACAGAATGCTAAGGGTTAGGATGGAATCAACACCTCTTAGTTTAAGGTCACGATTCTCAGTCAGAAAAGAATGCATATTAGCATTGTCAGATTAAGCCTTAAGCTAAGACGTTTAAGTGCAATTATCTAGAAGTCATCTGCTTGAGAAAGAGTCAAGTATCTTGGGTAGTTGTTGACGAGTGATGGCAAGATACTGTTGATAGGGAGAGAGATCCAGGACTCAATCTGCAGTTTTGCAGACATTCCTCTAGTTTTTCTTCTCTTTTAAAGAAGCACCGAAGTTCAAAGGCCAAGTTCTCAATTGACTGGTCCATCTATGTTCTGCCTGTTGTCTGTGGTGAAGAAATGTAATTCATGACCATAATAACAAACATCCATTAAACAAGTTGCTGAAAATAATTTTCTTTATAAAGTGGCCAAGATTTCCCTTCAAGATGAGGTGAGGAGGTATGTTCCCCTAAAAGGAGCTCAGAGTAATGCCCCTCTTCTTTGTTAACAAAGGGAATAAGCTTTAAGAATTCAAATTCTTTTGGAATGTATTAGGCTCTCTCTAAAGGTCTAGATGTACTAAAGCAGTCCCCATCTGGAAATGGGAGTATGTAATAACTTGGTGTTGCTCATAATCAGTCTGTAGTCTGCT
The DNA here is from genome assembly GCA_036173005.1 of Crenichthys baileyi. Taxonomy (NCBI): domain Eukaryota; kingdom Metazoa; phylum Chordata; class Actinopteri; order Cyprinodontiformes; family Goodeidae; genus Crenichthys; species Crenichthys baileyi. The sequence goes on from JAHHUM010001499.1 coordinate 346,896, forward strand.
ATAGCTAATACTGCCTATATTGCTTAGCAAGCTTTGCCAAACACCAAGTCATTGTTACAAAGTGAAGCTTATATTAGCTTACAATGTAAAGCTTATATTAGTAAATAATGAAATACATTTTCTGAATTACAAAAATCTAATTAGGCACCGAAGCAGCTGAAAAATCTTTATGCGTTTCCATTCTTTTTCCATAAGTTTAAATATTGATTATTTTCTACCATTGCCTAAAAATTTTACCAAATCTTTGAATAGGTCTGAGTGTAATGTAAAACTAACTTTTACTAATTATTTTTTCTGGTAATTTTATTGACCGTATGAGCCTAAAATACTGGACTGGTACCAGTTAAACATGTGTTGGCATCACAGGGAAGATGAACTCCAGTAGAGAAAAAGGAATGGATAGGCCTTCTTTGTAACATTTTGAAACTTGAGCCAAGCCATTTGACAGTTGCATACTTTAAAGAATGGCAGGGGGGTGGGTGTCTAAAATGCCTTTAACAGTAGGGTTCCGTAGAAACAATTAGAATAAATGTACGGCAGGAGCCCTTCCCGCTTCATACGGGATTTTTCTAAATTCGCCAGTGTGGTTCAAATTGTGCCAAGTAATTTGTTTGGGAAATTAGCTTTAGCATGTCTCGCAGCGTGATTCAACACTTACAACAATTGGAGTCAAATTGTTTTTGAGTATTTGTGTGTCTGGGATTGTGATAAATAGCTCGTCTGAAAATTGGGAAGCACTGCTTTAGCTATCAAATTAAATGGTTTTTAATCAGTTGGTGTTTTTAATGGTGGCCCAGTGCGGGTTCAGTTGTGCTCAACGCTGACAATAAAGGAAAAAAAATAAAGCACCTTTTTAATTGAAAGTCCCTTAATACCTCACTTTAATAGTGGTATTAAGATAGTATTACTGACTTTGTGTTTTCTAGGGGTCATTGAATTTGTGTCTTTAATCGCTAAAATTTGAGAAAACGTTTTTTTTTTTTTGTTTATTTTCACTGTGTATGTGCATTTTATGGACATAGCAAGAAAAAAAATTTAGCAGTGGTCTAGTTTGTTTGGGCACTGGGTAAAGGAAAAAGACAAAATATAAATTCATGGCTTATAGGTTGTTTAAGTGTCAGGGTCGACATTTCCTTACCACAGTATGTCTGATAAAAAGAAGAATCGCACGAAAAGATTAAAAGCATAGATTTTCTATTAACTTTTTTCTAATTTATCTCTTACATAAAAAAACTCATTACTCACCCTACACACACATCTTTATTTATTTTTTCACGCCTTTGGATTTTTTGCCTATTTTTTATTGACATGTACTGATTTTCGTTTGTTAATGGTTTTTAGCCTTGACTTTTTATCTTTAGACGATTTTACTCTTATAATTTGTAAACTAAGCAAACATGCCATGCAAACTTTCCAAATGATTGAAAAAAATCTAATCAAGTTCACTGACCTTGTTTTTGTGATTTCTAGAATTAGAATCAGAATAATATCCAATAAAGTGGATTATTCATTAATATATGATTTTTGTCTTCTGTTTTTCTCGAATAACTGCCAAAGCTAAGCAATGAGAAGAAGTGACAAATTCATTCTTTCTGGGTCAGAGACGAAAGAAATGATTGTGATTGTGTAAATAATGGATCATTCCCTCTTCTCCCAGCTGTCTAGATAGATTTAGCTTTATTCCCAAACGAAGGCAGTATGACAACGGTAAGACCTAGACTACACACACACATGACTACATGTATGCCTACAGATTGTTGGGAGTTGTAAATAGGTGAGCTGCTTCTGTGTAAATTTCTGAAAATATCTTGATTTAGTTGATAGTCTGTAATTGAAGACAACAAAACCTTTAAAACAAACGTTTCTAAAAGGATATTATTTACAGAAAAATTAATGCATTTAAGTTACTATAAGCAGCATTTAAATTAAAGCTTTTAGATCACCTTCTATGTTTAACTGTTCACTTTATACTAAGAATGAAAGCGTATTTTAGTTTCATATTCACAAATTATGAAAAGCCCTATATTAAAATGATATTGTAGTATGAGTTGTAATCTCTGGACACAGTGCTGTTGGCAAATATCTTCACATTTCAAGAGTGTGTAAAAAAGCAACTGTTTAATAAATTGTTCAAAAATCTCAATTATGGAAATGTCAGGTACAGGTGCAACTCTATCACTTTAAATGTATTCCTTGCTTTGGTCCATATCCACAATTCCTAACTGCAACCTGTACAAAGCAAAATGAACAAACCTTGATGTTCAGCAAGAAATGTGCTAACAACAGAAAGCACCTTCAGAGTTATTCATCAAACTTTTCATTTGCCAAAAAACAGAATTTAGTTGTTCTGAGAAAGTTCTGGGATGTCAGGTAGCTAATGCACAGTCAGGAAAACCATGTGTTCTCTAAGGATGAAAGAGGACAAAGTTTCAAATTACATAACCTAGCAGTCATCAAATCAACATGATTCAGCTGTGTAAATCCGTGTATACCATCCTCACTTTCAATGCATATAATCATGTTTCATCAGATGAAGTTATTTAGTGAAGCCATAGAGAAGAGGCAATTCCAGTGTTCCATCCTTTCCATGGAGAAACAGGATGCTGCAGCATTATTTTCTTATTTTCCTTAGGCCATGTGTTGTCAAATTCAATGGAAATAGAAATCTTTTACCTAAGGCTATTATTCTAAATAAATAAGCATAATTGTGACACCTCTTTTGATATGATTTACTGAACATATTTATCTCTGCACGGTGATTATGGTTGCATGGTGGTGCAGTTGGCAGCACTGTTGCCATGCAGCAAGAAGGTCCTGGGTTCAACTCCCTCTTTCTGCATGGAGTTTGCATGTTCTCCCCGTGCATGTGTGGGTTCTCACTGGGTACTCTGGCTTCCTCCCACAGTCCAAAAACATGACTGTTAGGTTAATTGGTCTCTCTAGATTGGCCTTAGGTGTGAATGAGTGTGTGCATGGTTGTTTGTCCTGTATGTCTCTGTGTTGCCCTGCGATGGATTGGTGACCTGTCCAGGGTGTACCCCGCCTCTCGTCCGTAGACTGCTGGAGACAGGCACCAGCTCCCCCATGACCCACTATGTAATAAGCAGTATTGAAGATGAATGAATTATTTATCTCTAGAAATATCAATGGATTTTTGGAAATATATCTGCTGTAAGCATTTTCTTATCTAAAGTGTAAAACCTAGTAGTAGAAAAAAAAAACAATTGAGCTCCATTACAGGCTAATGTCATTGTAGCATCAAAATAAAGTGGAACTAAAACTGATGTAAAAGCATAAGCCCACCCCAGACAAATCTTGAAAAATGCCACCAATGTGGGTAATGCCAAGAGAGACTGAGAGGCATGGCGTGTGGAGATGAGTGGAGGGGGTTGAGCGGGGTGTGGTCAGGAGGACCAGGAAAGAGGCAGCTAGCTTAATTGCACATATTGAAACATGGAAAGTGAGCAGAGTGACGCTGGTAGTATTGTCACAGATAGATCTTTTGAGATGGAGGATATTTCACCCCCCTCGTCAATGGCGGTTGAGGGAGGCTTTGTGGAGCCCAGCGGGCCTGAGCCTTATCAGTTCGAGCCGCTGACTTAAGGTGCTGACTCAGCGGTGCTCTAAGCCGGCGCTGGCGATGCTTTGGAGGACAGAATAGGTCTAGTTTCTGGGTCCAGTAACAAACTTTCAGAAAGTTAACATTAACATGTAGATTTATATTATCTCAAGTAAAGCATATGATCAAAGGTAGAAAGCATAAAATGCTACGTTCAATGCTCACAAACTCTTGACTTGCTGAGGGGGTGTGTGTCTGAGTGAGATGGTTTTACAGATGAATGTGGGGCTGTGACATAGAGATGTACCAAGCTGTACTGTTTGAACCAATAGAAAAATATAACTGCAGTAGCCAACGTTCAGCCCTAAGAGGGCAGCAGTAAGACGGTTTTAGGACAAATATTGCAGAATTAAACAAGTTCACAAGAAAAAGCTAAAATTTGCACATTAACATAAAGATAGCACCCTTAGTGACATTTATACAGTTTATATGCAAAAATAAGTTCATATGGGGCTTAGTTTCACTTTAAATAACATTACTTTAAACAGATAATCTTAAATTTAAAATTTTGACAAAACTGTTAAAAAGCTGCAATATAATAGTTGATAAAGTTAGGTAATTGTCATATGCATTTAAGAAAATCTTCGCTGTCTCCAGTGTGGCAAGAACAGTAGGGGGCCTGCAATCCACAGCACCTAACGGCAACAAATGGCAAATAGACCTGGCTCCGGAAAGCAGCAGATATCAAGCATTACTACAGATCAGCCATTCACTCAGCACAGAAGTACTACACCAGCAACACACAGAAGCAGCACCCCCCAGGTCAAAGAGGTACAGAGCGAGACGCAGGGGACCGAGACCCCCTGACCCAGCTACACTGCCACTCCCAGCTCTGCAGGCCAAGCCCATTGGACCAGGACCCGCACCAGCTGTGCCCCTAGAGCGCAGCCCCTCCCTCCATAGTGTTTGTGTGTGTCTGTGGTAATATGAAGTGTTGTAATGAATGTAGATGTGTATATCTAAAGTCAATTAAAACTGGGGTTGGGTTGTGGCTGGGGTGTACGAGACCCCAAGCTTGTTGTCAATAGAGTCTCCCCCACTCCAACCCCAAAGCCCAAAGTGTCTCTGGTGCATTAATATTTGAAGTGCAGGACAGGGCCATTGCATGGTGCTCCCCCATTCCTACAAGGCCTATGATCCCAAACCCCAAGACCCTACTGTTGTGTGGTGTTACAACAGCAGGGAGCAGTAACAAACAGGACTAAAAGATAACTGAAAGTGTGTAGTTATATGATTTAACCAACCACTCCAAAACAGTTTGCACACAAGACAATCACAAGGATCATGCTTAGGGTAAATGTCCCATTCGTTTTTGAAAAGCATGCAACAGGTCAATTGCAATTGTTTACCAATAAAATCCAACAATTTGAAAGCAACAGATAGTCTAAAATATTTAGCAATAAACATTAACTGACTTTTATTAATTTGTCTACACAAGAAATCTGGCTTTAAAATGATGCATCCATTAAAGATCTGTGCTACCCAGTCCACTCACATGAGAGCTTTTCTAGTTCCAGTCCTATCATCACAATTATATAAAATGCCACAGAAAATTTTCCAGATCTAATGAATTAGAAAAAGCCAAACCTCCAACAAGTCATGTTGACTCATAAAGTGCATGTAATCAGTGTGGTTGTGAGCTTATTAATTCCCTCCAACCAGTGACTGAAAAACAATCTGGCACAATGTGGGTCAGCAAGCTGCACCTGAAATTCCCTATATGACTTCTTTTTTTTGCTCTGCATGGGGGTCAGAGGATTGTTTCATTTATTGTCAAAAGCTCTTATTACAGTACTTTTGATGTGGAGTGCCAGAAAGAGTGTTGGTTAAATGTCTAATGTTTAATTACAAGTACTTTACATATCAAGTTTAGTGCTCTTGAGAGAAATCCAGGCTTGCAAGAGCACACCTTGTATCTTGACCTATCATGTCTTGATCTATTATTCTTTTGTTCCAGCTACCTTATTTGAATGAGATCAATCTTGTAAGAGGATTTAAATAAAACGTTATGAATGCTCTTTGAGTTAGCGCTATTGGCAAAATTACACGGGGTGTTTCATAACAGAAACAGATCACATTTCATTTTGCAGAGCTAACTGCTTTGTTTCCAATTTCACTGAATCTTTTATTTAAATTGTTGTCATTTCATGTAAGCTCACCGGCCACCTTGATAACACTATGCTCAACCCCCTGTTGCCTTCAGAACTGCTTTAATGCAACATGGTTTAGATTCAAGGGGTCAGAAACATTGCTCAGAGATTTTGGTCAATATGGACATGATAGCATAATGAAGTTACTGCAGATTCGTTAGGTGCACATCCGTGTTGCAAATTGCCTGTACTGGATTGAAATATGGTGACTATGGAGGCCACTGGAGTGCATTGAAGTCATTGACAATTTCAAGGAACCAGTTTAGCATGATTTGAGATTTGTGACATAGTGCATTAATCTGCTAAGAGTAGCCTTCAAAAGATGGGTATGCTGTGGTCATAGAGGGACGGATATGATCAGCAACAATACTGAGGTTGGCTGTGATGCTTGAAGGATGTTCAGTTGTTACTAAGGGGCCCAAAGTGTGCGAAGAAAATATAAATATTACCTACCATCATAGCATTACCAGCAGCTTAATGCTTTGATAAAAGACAGAATGGATCCATGCTTTTAATGTTGCTTGCACCAAATTTGGATCCTACCATCTAAATGTTGCATCTGAAATCAAGACTCATTAGACCAGGCAATGTTTTTCTAATCTGGCACTGCAGATTGCAGCAGGTACCAGAGCTGCTCGCATTACAGGCTGGTACTGAAAGCAGAGGGAACGACGCATTGATCTGCTTGGGAATACCTGTTTGTTCTCACCATGATCCCAGGACCAAATCTACCTTTCAACACTCATCTCTTCTTCTCCACCAGTAGGTTGCGCTCCTGTTAGGTTTTCTCCACCCTTTTTCTCCGTTTTGTTTTGGTCATTTTACCAAAATTAACACCATTATGCAAGGAGATCACAGTAAAATGCTGAATTGTAATATTAATATGAAATTCATTATTATGAAATAGATGCAGTATGAAAACGACCAGCATGGCGAGTAAACATAATAATAAGCAAAGTGAAATAATGAGGATCATGTAATTAAGCTACATTAAAACATTTTGATGCTGTGTGACAATTAATTTAATTTTGCTGAGTTTTATCATCATGATTTTCATAATTCTGAATACAGTTTAAATTCTATCATCGGTTAATTTCTCTCCATTGATTACTAGGAGAGCATTTTATTTATTTATTTTTTCCAACAACCAATCACAGCTCTTAGAAACGGGGTCAACCACACCTCCTCACTAAGGTAGCAATTTCTGTTGTCTCCTTGCTCACAGTCGCTCTCAGCAGTGACGTAAATCAGTCATAAGCTAAGACTATTAGGCAGGACCTTTTAGGCCAAGATACGTAGGAGCTCTCTGATGGGACTCTGAGAATCTTTGTGAATACAGGCCCTGGACTGTTGCTCAGTCCAAAGTCCTCTTTCAAGATAAAAGTAAAGTTTGCATTCTATCTGAAAGTTAAGGTTGCACTCTGGGAAAAGTGGAGAAGCCCAGAATCCAAGTTGCTTAAAGTCCAGTGTGACGTTTGCAAAGTCAGTGATGATTTAGGGTGCCATGTCATCTGCTGATGTTGGTCCACTGGGTTTTATAAGGTCCACAGTCAACACAGCCATCTGCCAGGAAATGTTATACCACTTCATGCACCCTTTCTTCATTTTCCAGCAGGACTAGACACCTGTTCACACTGCCAAAGGTACCAAAAGCTGGTCCAATGACCATGGTGTTACTGTGTTTGATTGACCAGCAAACACCTCTGACCTGAACCCCACAGAGAATCTGATTCCAGGACCTAAAAAGGACTTTAAAGCAACCACTATAGACTCGTCCCTGATAGGTATGCTTAATTTTTCTGTATGAAATGTGGCAACCCCAAATTTTATGGAGAAACCTTGTACACACAAGCGCGCTCACACTCAGACCCACAGGTGTTTAGATTCAGGTGTTAACAGATACACAGATGTTCTATATTGAGCCGCATTTACCACTAAATACATCTTGCATTCATAAGTACCGTGCACTTTTCAGTAAAAAAGCTGGTAATATGAACGTTTCTGCAGGTGTAGAAGCAAGCAGGGTGTTATCTTGTATTCCCCTCATCCTTGTTTCTTTCCTCCATTCTATTCAATATCAAGCAGCGCTTTAAAGCATTAGCTGTAATGCTCCACTTGTGAAAGTAAATCTGTTGGGCTTTTTCTTGGCACTCAGACAACAATGTGGTGTTGTAATTATGAATATGAATATACTATTTAATATTTAATATTAATACTTTAATATTTATTAAATAATATTTTGGTCTGTTAAGGGTTGTCCTGTGAATACCAGCCCAATAATACGTGGTGGTATTAGGATAAAATTGAAAGGGATGAGCCAAGCTCTGACATTATTGAACAGCAAAACTGTGCACACACATGGAATGAATTCACACAATTTCTTAAAATCGTAGATCGTCGTCTTCCGCTTATCCGGAACCGGGTCGCGGGGGCAGCAGACTCAGCAGAGACATCCAGACGTCCCTCTCTCCAGACACCTCCTCCAGCTCCTCCGGGGGGAGCCCAAGGCGTTCCCAGGCCAGCCGAGAGACATAGTCCCTCCAGCGTGTCCTGGGCCGTCCCCTGGGCCTCCTCCCGGTGGGACGTGCCTGGAACACCTCCCGAGGAAGGCGTCCAGGAGGCATCCGGTATAGATGCCCGAGCCACTTCAACTGGCTCCTCTCGATGTGGAGGAGCAGCGGCTCTACTCCGAACCCCTCCCGAATGGCCGAGCTCCCCACTCTATCTCTAAGGGAGTGCCTGGCCACCCTACGGAGAAAGCTCATTTCAGCTGCTTGTATCCGGGATCTCGTTCTTTCGGTCATGACCCAAAGTTCATGGCCATAGGTGAGGGTAGGAACGTAGACCGACCGGTAAATCGAGAGCTTCGCTTTTCGGCTCAGCTCTCTCTTCACCACAACGGACCGGCACAGCGCCCCCATTACTGCGGCAACCGCACCGATCCGTCTGTCGATCTCCCACTCCATTCTTCCCTCACTCATGAACAAGACCCCGAAATACTTGAACTTCCACTTGAGGCAGGAACTCCCCTCCAACCTGAAGAGAACAAGCCACCCTTTTCCAGTTGAGTACCGTGGCCTCTGACTTGGAGGAGCTGATCTTCATCCCAGCCGCTTCACACTCGGCTGCGAACCGCCCCAGCGCATGCTGTAGGTCTTGGCTAGAGGCCACGTCATCTGCAAAAAGAAGAGACGAAATCCACTGGTCCCCAAACCAGACCCCCTC